>CM021102.1:48335465-48638592 GCA_007115665.2 Sequoiadendron giganteum | reverse complement strand
GGTATGTCTGCTTCATTTCAATTTGGTTTTGCAGTTATAACGCTGAATTTGGTGGATTGAGCAGAAAGCAATGGCGTTGTTTTAGTGATTAACTGGGTAACCGTTGTTGTAGGGGTGAGCAGCGTGTGGGGTGGGAGCATTGGCATCAACTACGGCCAAATCGCGGACAACCTGCCGGCTCCAGAGCGGGTCGTGGGTCTTCTGCAGTCGATCAACATCAAAAAGGCGAAATTATACGATGCTGATCCGCGGGTTCTAAAAGCGTTTGCGAATTCCGGAGTGGAGTTTGCAGTGGGATTGGGCAACGAATACGTGAGCAACATGACAGATCGGACCAAGGCGGAGGAGTGGGTAAAAACAAATGTGCAGGCATACTTACCGACCACGAATATCACGAGCATTGCCGTTGGAAACGAAGTTTACAGTGGCAACGACACGGATCTCATGACAAATCTGGTGCCGGCGATGCAGAATATCCGTTCAGCGCTGATGAGCCTGGGCCTGGATTTCTCCATTTACGTCTCCACCGCTCACTCGAGCGCCATACTTGCCACCTCTTACCCGCCATCCGCTGGCGCTTTCAAGCCCGAACTCACCGCTTTCCTCAGACCGCTTCTCGACTTCCTCACGGAGTCCCGTTCGCCGTTCCTCATAAACGCCTACCCTTTCTTTGCCTACAAGGCTGACCCGAGCCAAATCCCATTGGACTACGTACTATTTCAACCCAACGACGGCCTGCTAGATTCCGGTACCAATTTGCGCTATGAAAATATGCTTTACGCCCAGATTGATTCGGTTTACGCCGCCTTGGCGCAGTTGGGTTATCACAACCTGGATGTGCAGATTTCCGAGACCGGGTGGCCTTCCAAGGGAGACGAGGACGAAACCGGTGCCACGCCTGAAAACGCCCGGATTTACAATGGAAACCTCCTCCGCCTCGTCGCGCAGAACGGGGGGACTCCCATGAAACCGAACGCTACGCTGGATACCTATGTCTTTGCTCTCTTCAACGAGAATCTCAAGACCGGTGAGACCTCGGAAAGAAACTATGGCCTCTTTAAGCCGGACGGCACGGCGGCTTATGATCTCGGCCTGCACGGATCGTTGTCTGGTTCTACCTCTGTTTCCTACACTACTTCGGCTGCCACGGTAACTATAAGATCCTTTGAATAAATTTTTCGTCTCATTTGTGTTGTCAATTCATTTGTTTCAAAATTGAAGCGCTATTTTTTCAATCTAATTTGTTGATTGGAAAGAGGATGCATTACTATGTGATTTTCCTCTCCGTCTACCTCCAGGTTGTGCTTTTGAGCCTCTACTCTTTCTTTGCTGGGAAGCTCTTCTTGTATTGAGGCGCAGAGCCAGAGAAACAGAGTATTTTATGGTGAGCAAAAGCTAAAACTTATGGTAGACAATCGTGACGTACTGATCATGATCTGGTAGGGAATGGAAGTGAAATGAGATGAATCTGGAGAGCTCCAGCGTTATTTTTTGCGCACCTTTAATTTCTGGAACTCTAATTCTTTGCAAATCAGTGCCGCGTCGTTGATACCTGCAAAGATTGTAAGTAATCCTTCAAAATTACTGAATTCATTTCATTTCTAGTAGTAGATCTGTCCCTTGGTCCATTTCCGCCACTTAATTGGCGGCATTTCTCAGCTAAAACTTAATTTAACATTCAAATTCAAATATTTTCACTGATGTAAAATTTTCCCCCAAATCTGTAAAAGCTGCACTTCATCCAGGCGTTTCTTTATCGCTTCCATTTACTGTTTCTCTTCATCTAGACTAACTTCCATTGCACAGTTGTTATTTCTACATCTCACGCCCTGTATAATTTTGTCAAAATTTCTCTGAATTCAACATGATTTCTCTGTAATTTTTTCACAGAAGCCCGTGAGTTGGACATCTAACAGAATTCGTTTTCCCCTTTTTTTCCGCAGGTTAGATTCCACTGTACACTACCGAATAAACACGTTGCTAAAGGTGCGCAAAAATAATCTGGTGCTTCTCCATGGCGGAATACCAGCAGAATACGGTGACAAGTAATCACCATAGCTAGCTAACTCACAAATTTAGGCCCTGTGTGCTTTTATATTTTCTTACAAAATATAATTCCTAAAAATTTATAATTTATTTTTCTTTGTAATGTGGCTTCTCTAACTTTACAAATGTTATGTGCCGATGAAAAATGTAAAGCCTGTATTAAATGTTTGGAATTTTATTCACGCGGAAAGTCTGTTAACAACCTGTAGTTGTCAAAACACGTCTCTTTCGCTTGGGAAAAAATATCTTGGTGTACCATCACTTCGACGCGTGTAAAATGGACTTAAATTTGTGTGCTAGCTCATACGTGGTTGGGGGTAAAGAATAATACGATGGAGATTTAATTTTAAATGAGTAAAAATTAGATTTCAATTGAAAAATAATGAATTTAATGGTTGGATGGTTATTTTATATGTAGACTTATGACAAAATATAATATGAATTTGAAATATAGATTAAGTATAATTATCAAAATATTGTGACGAAGATATGTTGTTGATAAGGGTAGAGTCATGTTGTGTAGTCTAATCTAGGACATGGTGGCATTGTGTGATCTAGTCTAGGAAAGAGAAACTTTGTATGGTCTAGTCTAGGACTATATGGTTCAAAATGGACATGCACGGCTTCTTGTGGTTAGGGTAGATCAAGTTGTATATGATTGTTTGAAATTTGAACGAAAAGATCAAAATTAAGCTTCAAATAGACCCACAAAAGAAGTTCATATGGCAGGAGCCTTGAATGAGACCTTGTATAATCAAGGAGTTTGCTTAGTGATATGTTTGTTTAGGTTGGTTTCACAAGATATGCATGTGATAAGACAATAGTTTGACAATTTGATAAAGAAGTTGCAATGTTGTTTCGATTGTTGTAGAGTTGTAAGCATGGAAGTGTTTGGTTGTAATGTGTGGAAGTTAAATATGGATTAATTTCTTAATTTGTGCAAGTGTTTAACCTCCTCCAATTCTTAAGTTTGTAAAGTTGAGTTTGAGTGTTGGTGTGGATCTATTTGATTGACCTGCTTGCAAGGAAATCACAACATAAAAGGAAATATTATTCTATATGACATCAATTTATACTTACAACTAACTAATTTGTATTAATTATTGAACTAAAATTAATTTGAATTAAATCAACTAATTGATTAAAGGTCCTTAGCCAAGAGTAATTTGAAGATATAAACTTGAATTAAAATTGGAATATATCCTTAAAAGAATGATGATGATGAGGATGAAAATAACTTTAAGATGTTACATTAAAAAGTCACAATGAATTGGTTCCATTGATAATGAATATAGAGTACATTGAACTTTGATTTCAAGTAGCTATGGAGAGCATAGAAAGAAAACTAATTTTCTAACCTCTAAAACATGCTTCTAAGTCCATATACTTAAATGAAATAGTGTTCTAGACATGTTAGAAGGTGAAAGGGAAGTCAAAGGTTAATGAAAACAAAGAGATGAGGTCTTCCAAATGCTTCAAATTATGTTTCATGCTTAATGAAAATGTTGTGGTGATTGTGTGACTATTGCAACAACTATGCAATCATTTTGTCACTTTTAAGGCCATAGGGGAAAGCAAACAATTATTGTGATGGTTGCATGAATGCCACTTATGAAGGAATAGTGAGTTTTACAAGATGAAATGTGGTTTAAAAAGGTAAAATAAATATGCAATCATTTTGTCACTTTTAAAGCCATAGGGGAAAGCAAACAATTATTGTGATGGTTGCATGAATGCCACTTATGGAGGAATAGTGAGTTTTACAAAGTAGATGAAATGTGGTTTTAAAAGGTAAAATAAATAATTAAATAAGAGTAAGTGCATGAAAATGGAGAACAAAAAGGGGTCAAAAGGGACCACCTTTTTCCCTCTAAAATTAGATAAATGTGAACTTGGATGAATAAATGGAGATGCATGCACTCAAAATTTGAAGATACGATAAAAAAATAATTTTAGTACTCTAAATCTAGTTTCTAAAATATTAAAAAAATTAAAATGGTTAAAGATTAAGAAGATTACATGTTATGTGCACATAAAAGTTTCATGTTTTTCTTAATAAAATATTACATAGTGTTTAGTATACATCCCATTTTTTTATTGCATTCAGTATTTTTTAAAAATCTTTTGGTAGAAATAGAACTAAGAGTGAATACTAGAAATTGTTTATTTGTTTATATTTTTTTTGTTGCATTCAGTATTTTTTTAAAATCTTTTGGTAGAAATAGAACTAAGAGTGAATACTAGAAAATTTTTATTTGTTTATATTTTTTATTACATATTATTTTGTGATTTTTCAAAGTGAATGTATCTTAAAAATTGCATCATTGAGTGTGTATGTCACATAACCTGCACAAAATCAATCAAAATATATTTTTTAATATATAAATAATGAAGTGTAGAACAATCTTATATATTTATTAAAAAATTTGATTAGTAGATTGAAAGTTCTAAATAAAAATCAGCACATGTGTATTTGAGGAATATAGAAACATTAGTAATAAATTTTTTTAAAAATATGTTAATCTATTTGAAATAGAAAAAAAATTATATGGCTAGAAAGTTAAGAAGACATGCAACATTTTTATGGTAATTTTGTCAAATATTATTATAAAATGAGTAAATATGATGGTGTTGAAGATGGAAAATGCTATTGAAAATAAAAAATACATCAAATGGGAACAAATGAGGAGCCCAACCATTTAGGCTTGTTATCCAAGCTTATTCCTATAATGTGTGAGTAAAATATGTGAATGAGTAACAACACACAATCAATGAAACATTATATTAGAGAATTCAAATGACAATTTAACCAAATTGAAACAAACGCATTCTCTAAAGCCATCCCATTGTTCTCTATCTCTAAGGATTTGTTAAATCATAATTGCTCTCAGATTGTTTGTGCACTATGACCTTTAGAATGACAACCTGAAGAACAAGATGTTGGAAATGCAATAAACTATTCCTACATGATGGATAAATTGTATGATAGTGATGCTATGATAATGATGTTGTGATAAGGATATGATGCTAAATGTTGTGATGCAACTATTGTATGAAAACTACTATGATAACTAAAATGCAACTAATGGAAAAGCCATGATTCTAAATTAAATGCTCACAAATGCTAAATACTCAAATACTCTAATGAAAATTCTGCAGAGTATACTTGCTCAAGATTGGGATCCTTTTGTTGTAGAATGAGGCTATATTTATAGATTTTCCAAGGCATAAATTGATGTGGCAGCAACCAATGGTCTGGATTTGATCTGGATAGATGAACGGTGGAGGATGAAGAAGTTAGAGAGAAATAGGGAGAGTGTTCCCTTCATGAAAACAATCTGCCAAGTGTAGAGGAGAATAAATGGAATAGAAGAGCCATGTGTCCCAAAGTTGTTTGGAATTTGTTGAGGATAAAGCTCAAATTAAATATTTGAAATATTCAATTTGTTGTGACACATGATGAGGTGGAAGGAGGAAAAAGTTGTAGACATGTGACTAAATTTAAATTTAGGATTTAAATTTTAATAAGAAGTTAATTAAATAAAACAAACTATTTAAATTTGTGTATTTAATTAAGATTGGAAGAATATGATTTAAGATAGAAGAATTAGAAAATGAACTATATAAATAAATTTATAATTTATTTATAAGTAGACAGAAATAAAAGCTTTATTAATTAAATAACTTGTATTTAATTAATTAATTCTCTAGACCACTTTTAGGTGTATACAATTCCAAACCAAAAAGGTGAGAAAATTTTAACAATATAAAACACACTCACATTATGTAATGTGATTACGCTTTGAAAAATGCTAAAAAGAGTTCCATAATAAACAAAAGATGCATGAAACCTGCAATTTGGTCCCATTGCAACTCTACATATGCTTTATGTGCACCTATAACAATTCCATGACATATTTTTGTTTTATATGAGTACAAATGATTGAATTGCATTGAAAATCAAAAGTCTTGGATTACTACATACTTTTCATTTGTTTTAAGATTTTTGGTTGTCAATTTTAGTTACGATTAATTTAATTTTAACAATTTTTTAATCATTATAAGATATAATTATTTACTTGTATTTTAAGAGTCTATTTATGATCAATATATTTTTTCTTGTGACCATTCTATTCCTTTTTATATAATTAAGATTTCAATTAACATATATTAACAATTTTGTGTATTTAAAAAGAATTGACAATTACAAGTAGGGGATACCCAAGAAAATTGAAACGAAGGGAGCACATGAAAAGACTTCATGAAATGAGGAAAGTTAAAAGAGAAGGTACATCATCAATACCAATTGACATGAATGTAGAAACAAGTCCCAAAATACCTATTAAAATAAGAAATAATGAAACAAATTTACCTAATGCAAACCAAATATACATGCCAATAAAAACACCTCCTAGAATTATTTGCAAAAATAAAGTGTGTTGTCAGAATATGTGGATTAATTAGAAAGTAAACTAACACACCAATGAAACATTAGATTGAAAGAAACTAATTTAGAAAAGACAAAAGAAAACTCTAAATAACAACAACTTCTTCAAATTCGTCCCATTGTTCTTTATCTCCAAGGATTCGATTCAAGATATTGGCTCTCAGTTGGTTTAAGCAACAGCATGTTAGAATGACAACTTAGGAGAACAAGATTGATGCAAAATGCATGTCCATTGCTAATGATTTAAACTATGCTTATGAACTTAAAATGCTTATGATATTGCTAAAATGCTGATTCAAATGCAACTATAGTAATTGCGTATAAAATCTATGATGAAATCTACTCACGAAAAGGCTATATTTATAGATTTTTGGAAGGCAGAATCTAGTTGGAAAAGATCAACGGTTGAGTTTCAAACCTATCAAGATGAACGGTGTGAGATTCTAGAAGTTGAGAGAAAGATGGAAGGTCGAGAGAAAGATGGAGAATGTTTTCAACCCATGAAACTATCTTCATTCAAAAATGGAGATAAACATGCTCTTTGTCTTTTCATTTATTGAAAAGTTACTTGAAGTTTGAAGATAATAATTATATGTGACATGTATTTTGGAAACTTCCATAATTAAATAATTATTATTTATTTATGTGAGAGGTGAAAAAGATGTGTACAATATTTAATTATGTGAGGTGTTGGATGAATTAGAAGAATATTCCATAATTCAAATTTAAACATTCAAACTTTAGAAATAAAATGATAATTAAATAAATAAATTATGAAATTTATTTAATTTAATTAAGAGGAAAATAACACTAATAAAATATAAACTTATTTATTTAATTAAACTAGAAGAATTAGAAAAATGAACGATATAAATAAATAATTAAATTTATTTATATGTAGATGACTTTATAATATTAATTAAATAATTCATATTTAATTAATTAACAGGTTTGATTAACCGTGATCATTTTTAGATGTATACATTTTCCCCCTCTTTGAAGTGATGTGTTTTACGCATTACTTTAAAGAATTTTGAAAATTGACTGATGATGCTATATGCCCCCTCGAGAGATAAATCGCGTGATTTTGAATGATGATGATGATTTGAAAGAAATGAGATGATTTTTGGAGCGAAATTGGCGATTTAGCTCTCGAAATAGCGCTTTGTATAGTAAAAATGAAAATAACTTCCCTTTTTACCCCTTTAAAAGGTCGAAAAAGTGAAAAGTCATTGTCATTTGAATAGTAACTTGTGATAAATTTCAGAGCTCTGAGAGATAAAAACGAGATACCGATCCAATACGAGCGCCACCGATTTGAGCGAGCCCGCCGTCATCAGAGACTAGCTGCGTATGGACCTCCGATAAGTTGACTTGATCCTCCTTTATGAAATTTTTGATTGATTTTGAAGAATTTTTTGATTTTTTAGATTTTTGAAGTTCTGCTTTAGCGCATAGGATTTTAGATTAGTGCATGCAAGCCTTAGTTTAGCACATAGACGTGATAAAGTGGCACATACAAAGTAGTGCATAGATGTGGAACATTAGCGCATAGATGTGTAGAGTAATGCATTGCCTAAAATAGCGCATAGGATAGTATTAGTAGCGCATAGATGAAATATGCCCGCGTAGGATATTAGATTAACGCATAGGCTAGATTAGAGCATAGATGAGATAAAGTAGCACATACGCATGATAGAATAGCACATAGGTGTTTTAGTGCATCCAAGGTCTGTTTTAGTGCATCCATGGATGAAGTAGCGCATTGGCCGTTTTAGCGCATTGACTAACTATTTTAGCGCATCCATGAGTTTTACCGATTGTTGAATTTTGAGATGAAATTTGATGATTGTTTAATGATTTGTTGCTATATTAGACAACTGATTTGATGCTTTTGAATGTCACCAAGGATAGATTAGTGTGATTTGAGTAATGATCTGATAAATTTTTCCTTGTGTTGAAGAACAAATAGTAATAATTCTGATAAATTTGCTTTCCTGTTTAAAAGACAAATAGTAAATGATAGATTGATGTTGGGCTGATTGACTACTATAAATTTGTTTCCATGCGATATGAAAAACAAATAGATTAGGATTCATTTGCCTTCCTGCTTGAAGAACAAATAAGATTTGATTTGATTGAGCTGATTTCCCGTTTGATACAATTTGATTGATTGATGAATTTGCTTGATGTACTAATTTGATTGGATGATTTTGAGTATTCCCTGTTGATTGATTTGTGTGATTTCTTTTAATTTCATAAAGGATAATTTTAACCTCCTCCAGATCAGAGAGAGATTTCCCCGCACATGGGATTTGGTTCCTCAACTGTCCCAGGTTGATTTAGAGGTGATATACCAGTGTGGGTTGAGTCCACTACTGAGGATCCCACAATATAGGATCAACAAGGCATTGTTGGCAGCGTTAGCTGAGAGGTGGCATAGTGAGCACAACACCTTTCACCTACTGACGGGAGAGATTACCGTGACACCAGAGGATGTATATAGGATTCTAGGTATCCCTGTAGTTGGTGAGCTTGTGATCTATGATCACAAGGAGATTAGAAGGACTGATGCATTGAGACGAGTCTTTCAGGATCCTCATGTAGGCGGGTATGAGATTTCCTAGAAGGAGATGGTGGAGAGTTATGCCCCATTTCCTTCAGTGTTAGCAAGGTTCATCGGTGGTTTTCTTTGTCCTGATCGTACGTCAAAGGGACTATCAGTTGGTTGGGGTCAGATCCTGGAGGATATGATCCTCCATCGGACTAGGTATGCATGGGGGTCATGCATGCTTTATCATCTGTACCACGATCTGCATAAGGTGGTGTACACAGATGGTAAGAGTCTCTCATGTGGAGTTACTCTTTTATAGATATGGGCATGGGATTATTTTGCTATTACTCGCCCCATTGTTCGGAGAGATCACCCGCTTGGCCATCCATACGTTTATGCCTACATAGGTCCCCTTGTCCAGCCGATGCTAGGCAAGCTAGAGTACTGGGGACGCGTGTTAGATGACATGGATACAATCATCTGGAGATCATATATGGATTGTGATCCCTGGGAGGTTGATGATGTAGAGCTGCCCTATTGCACCAAATCAAGATATTTGATTGGTCGCACTCAGTTTATTATAGAGCGGTTCTTGGTTATGCAGGTATTGAGACATTATGGTTTAGTATAGATGATGCCACAGGGTGTGGCACACTATTCCAAGTGATGGGAGGATGTGGTAGAGTGGGGTCCATTTGTGACGATAAAGGCAGCCATAGCAGAGTAAGCAGATCTACAGCTAGATTATTGGGCGATGCATCTAGAGGTGACAAATGCAGGGATGACAAATGAGTATGTGGCCTACTTTTACACACATCCCTTCCCGAGATTTACCAGCTCAAAGGAGCCTACCCCATTATTGGGAGGACGAGTTATATAGAGGGCACGATGGTAGCCACAGGTAGAGGCAGAGGCTGGGGTACAGGCATAGGCAGAGACTAGGGCATAGGCATAGGTACCAGCAAAGGCAAAGGATGCAGAGGCTATGGATGTTGATGATGATGAGGATGAGGTAGGGAATTCAGGCAGCTCGGATGACAGTGATGATGACACTGGGGATGACAGAGGTGATGGGGGTGGAGGTAAGAGGTTCTTCTTTGATGTACCATTCAGGATGAGGCCTCAAACGGTGAGAGTGGTGGATCAACTGAGTACTTTGGCCCCATGGATCACTATCAGGGCTCCCTCATAGGGACAGATGGATACCTTGTAGGCAAAGATTCAGACTCTTCGAAGTCAGTTAGCACAGGCATAGGTGACTATCAGCTAGCTACAGGCATAGGTTGCACATCCACCACCTCTTGACCCACAGGTAGCTCAGCTTACACAGAGCGAGATAGATTCTGAGGGGGTAGCGAAGAGACTCCTGAGATCAGTCGAGAGCACCTCTATTGGAGAGGTTGTGGAAGAGGGATTGGAGACCGCTCGGGAAGCCGAGTATTACAGGATGAGATATTTTGAGGCAGTGCCACTTGAGAGGAAGATTGCCTACACACAGTCAGGTACTTGGTCACAGATCCATTCATGCAGCCATACCAGGAGTGCCACCAGGAGTGTGGGACAACCAATCAGATGAGAGATTAGGGCTTCTGGGAGTAGAGATCCAGCGAGACCTACCACCTCGGGAGACAGTAGTAGCCATGTGCCACGTTCGGATGCCCCTCACTAAGGAGTGATTGATACATCTATTCATTGTATTTTATATATCTTGTTAAAAAATTTGATATCCTTGTACACCTAGACATTTGTTTTGATGAGATTTATGATATGCAGTGGTGATTTGATATGCATGTGTTATGGATTCATGTATGCATTTTATATCTATATGCTATGTCGTTTATGATTATGGATGATGATATATGTACTGTGATATGAATTGCAAATGATGATGCTTCTATTTTATGTAATGTATGATGATGCAATGATGATATGATGTAGTATGCGTTATGATGAAATGATTTCTAACATGATGATTTATGATGCAATCTAAATGATTTTCCTTTATGATGTATGTAATGAATGAAATGGATGCAAGATGTAAGATGTAATGATAAATTATTTTAATGAGATGTTATGTCCTAAAAATGATATGATGTAAACTAAATGGATAATGATTAATATGAATGAGACCTAATAATGATGAAAATGAAAAAGTGATATGAATGGATATGACAATGGAAATATGTAAATGGAATGAAATGATAATGATGATCTAAATGAAAAGTTATGATGAAACGAGATGTAATAAATGATAATGTGATGAGATGAAAATGAAGCAAAATGATATAAATGAGATGAATATTTAATGAAATGTACTGATGAATGCTACACACATAATATGAAAATGGTATATATATGAACTAAAAATGAATAAGGCTTGATAACAATGATAATGGTAATGATATGAATTGGTGTGGTAATGGAAAGATGAAATGCAATGATAATGATAATGATACATAATGTAATAATATATAATAATATGATGTAATTGATGTAAAAATGATAACCTAAAATGATGATATGAAATGAATGAAATGGATGTATCTTTTATCAATGCAATATTTATGCAAAATGATGTGAAATGAATGATAATGCAAATGCTATGAAATGATATAATATGAGATGAATGCTCAATTAATGATATGTACTTTATGAATGATTATGCACATGAGAATGATATGGTATTTAAAGATGGTTTATGATCATGATGAACTAAATGAGATCGAATAATGATAACAATGATAATAATGATAATGAAATGAAATGATGTAAAAATGGAAAATAATGGTAATGCAATGATAATGATATCTTGAATGAATAATCACGGTGAAATGATAATGTGATGAGATGTAATAAATTTCCAAGTGTACTCAATTGTTGTCTTAAAAATATATATGAAAATTTTGCCAACCTTCAAAAATCTACTTAGATAGCCCCCAAAATGCAAATCTAAATGAATCATGCAGTCCTAGAATGTAGTAATGAAACATGTTTCCTGTTTGTCATTCCATGAACCAATGTTGCACGTGATTTTTCATTGTTGAACCTTTTGATATGTTGAAAGTTAGTACAAGCATCAAAGGGGGTATTAGCACCAATGATGACCTGAGTACTGCTTTCATGATGTTTGATGTAGCAAGTTAATACAAGCATTGAGGTATAATTGAATCAAGATGACCTGAGCATTGTTTGCATAAATAGACAGAAGTTAACCATTTTCTTATGCAAATTCTGAAATGTCATCAATGATACGTTGTAGAGAATGTCCCATGACAAATTTGCACAATACTAATGATTAGCTTACAGACAACAAGCAAAGAAAAATCATACTCCTTCCTTGTGATTCTAGTTTAGTACATCATTGAACCACTCCAAAGATATGATCCAAAGATATGATGTCATCAAATGTCAAAACGATAATTCAACTTATGCTTTAAGTTTTTCATTCATTTTAGTCAGATTAAGATCATCCAATTTGTTTCAGTTTTCTGTCAAACAGTCATTTAGACTCAGTTTTAAATGGACAAGTTTGTTGTTTCTGATATTTCGATGCTTTAACACATATTGTTGTTTGTCTGCCAAAAATCTCCAAGAAGCGAATTGCCCCCTAATAACCCTGCATTCTAACTCTTGTTAGACATAATTACTGCTAAAGATAACCTAGATCATCAAGCCATGATGAAATCCTTGTCATTTCAAGGAAATTTTAGGATGCATGATGGTGGATGTGATGGCGAGGCATGTATGTGATGCCGATGAAAGATGGATATGCAGAATGTATCCCAATAGATGAGAGAGCCAAACAAAATCACAAACAATTCCTGTTTGCCAGGTTTTCACCATTTGTTTTTATTGCACTTTTTCCTGATTTTGATTTTTTGTTGTTACCAAGACGCTCGTTTTCCAGGTTTTCATCAAGGCAACAATTTCTTCTCTTTTTGATTTTTTTGTATTTTATGGTGGGTAACTAAAAATGTGTTGTTAGAATATGTGTACTAATTAGAAAGTAAACTAACACACCAGTGAAACATTAGATTGAAAGAAACTAATTTAGAAAAGACAAATGCAAACTCTAAATAATAGTAGCTCCTTCAAATGCATTCCATTGTCTTTTATCTCCAAGGATTCGATTCAAGTTATTGGCTCTCAGTTGGTTTAAGCAGTGACTTGTTAGAATGACAACTTAGGAGAACAAGATTGATGCAAAATGAATGTCTATTGTTAATGATTTAAACTATACTTATGAACTTAAAATGCTTATGATATGAAATTGCTAAAATGCTGATTCGAATGCAACTATAGTAATTGCACTTAAAATCTAGGATGAAATCTACTCACGAAAGGTTGTATTTATAGATTTTTGAAAGGCGGGAATCTAGTTGGAAAAGATCAATAGTTGAGTTCAAACTTGTCAAGATGAACGGTGTGAGATTTTGGAAGTTGAGAGAAAGATGGAGAATGTTTTCAACCCACGAAACTATCTTCATTCAAAAATGGAGACAAACATGCTCTTTGTCTTTTCATTTATTGAAAAGTTAGTTGAAGTTTGAAGATAATTCTTAATTAAATAAATGAATTTATTTAATTATATGTGACATATATTTTGGAAAATTCCATAATTAAATAATTATTTAATTATGTGAGAGGTGAAAAAGGTATGTAATTAAATATTTACAATATTTAATTATGTGAGGTGTTGGATGAATTAGAAGAATATTCCATAATTTGAATTTAAACATTCAAACTTTGGAAATAAAAATGATAATTAAGTAAATAAATTTATGAAATTTATTTAATTTAATTAAGAGGAAAATAACAATAATAAAATAAACTTATTTAGTTAATTTAAACTAGACGAATTAGAAAAATGAATGATATAAATAGATAATTAAATTTATTTACATGTAGACAACTTTAGAATATTAATTAAATAATTCATATTTAATTAATTAACAAGTTTGATTAACCGTGACCATTTTTAGATGTATACATTTTTCCCCTCTTTGAAGTGATGTGTTTTACACATTACTTTAAAGAATTTGATTTGCAAATTGAATGATGTTATATGCCCCCTCGAGAGATAAAAAGCATGATTTGAATGATGATGATGATGATTTGAAAGAATTTCGATGATTTTTGGAGCAAAATTGGTGATTTAGCTCTCGAAACAACACTTCGCATAGTAAAAATAAAAATAAACCCTCTTTTTAACCCCCTTAAAAGGTGGAAAAGCTGAAAATTCATTGTGATTTGAATAGTAGCCATTTGCAATTTTTAGAGCTTTGAGAAGAATTTTCGAGATGTCGATCCGTTACGAGTGCCACTGATTCGAGAGAGCCCACCATCATCAAAGAATAGTTGTGTATGGAGCTTTAGTAAGTTGATTTGATCCTCTTTCATGAATTTGAAATCGTATTTTTTAAGATTTTTTCAATTTTTTGGATTTTTAATATTTTTGACATTCTATTTTAGTGCATAGAATGTTACTTTAGTGCATGCGAGCCTTAGTTTAGCGCATAGATTAGGTAGTTTAGCACATAGAGTCCTACGTAAATAATTTTTGGTTTTGGCATCGGCCAGAATGGCATACTGGACTTGATAGAATAGCGCATTTGTTGTTCAAATAGCAGATTGGCTAGAATAGCGCATAGATGAAACAAAGTAGTGCATAGACTTGATAGATTAGCACTTTGATGAAATAGAGCATTAAACCTTTGTTTTAGCGCATCCATGGATAAAGTTGCGCATTGATGGATTGTTTTAGCACATCCATGAAATTTTGTTCAATTTTAAATTTTTGAAGTGAAAATGATATGTGCTTGATGATTGTTGCTAGATTAGCTAGCTGATTTTATTCTTTTAAATAACATCAGGGATAGAGTAGCTTGATTTGATAAATTTTCTTTCCCGATTGAAAAAACAAATAGTAATAAATCTAATAAATTTGATTTCCTACTTGAAAGATGAATAGTAGATAATGATAAATTTTCCTTCCCGATTGAAGAAAAAATAATAAAGATTGATAGATTTGATATTGATTTGCTTCAATTGATTGAATATGATTTTCTTGATGCTTTCTTGTGATTCCTTGCTAATTGATGTGATTTTGATGTACTTGGTGTTATAGGAGGATTTTAATATCCTCCAGATCAGAGAGCGATTTCCCCATACATGGGACATGATTCCCAGACTATCTTAGGCAGAGATAGGGGTTATTGCGAGATGTGGGTTGGGTTACCTACTTAGGATCCCATAGTATAGGGTCAACAGGGTACTATTGACCGCACTAGCTAAGAGATGGCATAGTGACCATAATACATTTCACTTGCTGACGGGAGAGATTACAGTGACACCTGAGGATGTCTATAGGATTCTGGGCATCCCAGTACTTGGCAAGCTTGTGATCTATGATCACAAGGAGATTGTGGGGAAAGATGCCTTGCGGAGAGTATTTCAGGATCGTCATGCGGGCGGGTATGAGATTTATTGGAGGGATATAGTATAGGGATATGCCCCTCTACCATTAGTTCTAGCAAGCTTTATTGGTGGATTCCTTTGTCCTGATCGTAGGTCAAAGGGACTATCAGTAGGTTGGGGTCAGATTCTAGAGGACATGCTTCTCCATCAAACTAGATATGCATGGGGATCATGCATGCTTGCTCATCTGTACCATGATCTTCATTAGGTGGTGTACATGGATGGGAAGAGTATCTCAGCAGGAGTTACTCTTTTATAGATTTGGGCATGGGAGCATTTTTCTATTACTCACCCCATTGTTCAGAGAGATCGCCCGCTGGGCCACCCATATGTATATGCTTACATAGGTCCCCTTGTCCATCTGATGTTTGGCAAGTTAGAGTACTAGCGAAGGGTATTGGATGACATGGATACCGTCATCTGGAGACCGTATCTTGACTGTGAGCCCTAGGATGAGGATGACATAGAGCTTCCGTACTGCGGGATAGCCAAGTATATGATTGGCCAGACTCCCTTCATCATCGAGCAATTTTTGGTCATGAGATTCTTGAGATAGTATGGTCGGGTACAAATGATGCCACATGGAGTGGCACACTATGCTAGGCACCGTGAGGATGTGCCAGAGTGGGGGTCATTTATTACTTTTGAGGCAGCCAGGGATGAGTATATGGATTTGTAGCCAAATTTTTGGGCTATTCATCATGAGGTTACACATGCTCAAATGACAGATGAGTATGTTGCTTACTTCTATTCACATCCATTTGCGAGACTGACTAGTCTAGATGAGCTTGCCCCACTATTAGGTGGACCAGTTCTTTGATGGGCATGATGGCAACCATAGGCATAGGAAGGGTAGGTAGGGCTAGCACAGGCAGGGTAGGCACAGGTAGGGCTGGCACGGGCACGGTAGGCACAGGCAGGGCTAGTATAGGCAAATGATATAGGTGGGTTAGTGATGGAGGTGGATGAGGAGAGTGATGAGGATGAGGAGGAGTCAGATAGCTCTGAGGATAGTGGTGATGATGGGGATGATGGAGATGGTGGGAGTGAATAGATATTCTTCTTTGATGTTCCTTTCAGGACAAGACCTCGCATAGCCAGAGTGGTGGACCAGCTGAGTACTTCGGCTCCACGCTTCACTATTAGAGCTCTATCACAGGGATAGTTGGATAGCTTGCAGGCAGAGGTTCAGACTCTTTGGAGTCAGCTAGCACAGTCATAAGCTACCATCAGTCATTTACAGGAACAGGATACACAACCACCACTTCCTAACCCATAAATAGATCAGCTGATAGTAGAGCGGGATAGCTTTAGAGAGCGGTGCATTCATGTGGAGGGAGTAGAAAAGAGACTCCCGAGGTCAGTTGAGAGCACCTCCATTGGATAGGTTGTGACAGAGGGACTGGAGACTGCTCGGTAGGATGAGTATTATAGGATGAGATATTTTGAGGCAGTGCCGCCCGAGCAGAGAATAGCATACACGTAGTCAGGCACTCGGTCATGGACCTACTCATGCAGTCACACCAAGAGTGCCACTAGGAGTGTGGGACAACCCATTATACGAGAGATCAAGACTTTTGGCAAGAGAGATCCAACAATACCTACCACCTCGGGAGACAGTTTTAGCCATGTTCCACGTCCGGATGCCCCTCAGTGATGAGTGATTGATACATCCTGCAATTGTATTTGATATATCTTGTTAAAACATTTGATATCCTTGTACCCATGGACATTTTTTTTGATGAGATTTATGATATGTAGTGGTGTTTCAATATGTATGTGTCATTGATGATTTATGATGAATGATTATGTATGCATGTTTATTTCTATATGTTATGATATTTATGATTTTTATGATAATGATGCAATGATGATGTAATGTAAATGATTTAAAGATTCTACATTATGTATGCAGTATGTATGAATGTAAATGGATGTACTTTTATTTTCCTCAATACATGATGATGCAAATAATGTTTGATGTACATGAAATGATATATATGAAAATTTAACAATGATGAAATGAATGATAATAATGAATGACATGATAATGAATGGATAATAATGATAATGATATGATAATGAATGATGTTGAAAAATGAAATGAATGAATGATAACGAAATGATACATAATCATATGATGCAATTGATGTGAAAACGATATCCTAAAATGATGACATGAAATGGATGCATCTTTCTTTTATCAATGTACATTTATGCAAAATGATGTGAAACAAATGATAATGCAAATGTTGTGAAATGATATAATATGAGATGAATGATTAATGAATAATATGTACTTAATGAATGATTATGCACATGAGATGAAAATGATATGATATTTAAAGATGGATAGTGATCATGATGAACTAAATGAGATTGAATAATGATGATAATGATAACAATAAAATGAAATGAAATGATGTGAAAATGAAAATATGCAAATGCAATGATAACGATAAATCTGAATGAATAGTCATAGTGAAATGATAATGTGATGAGATGCAATAAATGTCCAAGTGTACTCAATTGTTGTTTTAAAAAATATATGAAAATTTTTCCAACCTTCAAAAATCTACTTAGACAGCCACCAAAATGTAAATCTAAATGAATCATGCAGTCTTAGAATGTAATAATGAACCATTCTCATGTTTATCATTCTATGAGCCAATGTTGCACATGATTTTTCATCATTGAGCCCTTTTGATATTTTGAAATTTAGTACAAGCATCAAAGGGGATATTAGCATCAATGATGACTTGACTACTGCTTTCATGATGTTTGATGTAGCAAGTTAATACAAGCATCGAGGTATAATTGAACCAAGATGACCTGAGTATTGTTTTCATAAATAGACAAAAGTTAACTATTTTCCAATGCAAATTTCGAAATTTCATCAGTGATACATTGTAGAGCATGGCCCATGACCAATTTGCACAATACTAGTGATTAGCTTACAAACAACAAGCAAAGAAAAATCATACTCCTTCCTTGTGATTCTAGTTTAGTACATCATTGAACCACTCCAAACATATGATGTCATCAAATGTCAAAACAACAATTCAACTTATGCTTTAAGTTTGTCATTCATTTTAGTCAGATTAAGATCATCCAATTTGTTTCAATTTTCTATCAAATAGTCGTTTAGACTCAGTTTTGAATGGACAAGCTTGTTGTTTCTAATATTCTGATGCTTTAACATATGTTGTTGTTTTCCCAAAAATCTCCAAGAAGTGAATTACCCCCTAATGACCCTTCACTCTAACTCTTGTTAGACACAATTACTGCTAAGGATAACCCTAATCATCAATAAATGATGAAATCCTTGTCATTTCAAAGAGATGTTAGGACGCATGATGCAGATGTGATGGCGAGGCATGCATGTGATGTCGATGAAAGATGGATATGAAAAATGTATCCCAATAAATGAGAGAGCCAAACAAAATCACAAACAATGCCTATTTTCTAGGTTTTCACCATTTGTTTTTATTGCACTTTTTCCTGATTTTATGATTTTTTTGTTGTTAGCAAGATGCATGTTTGCCAGGATTTTATCAAGGCAACAATTTTTTCTCTTTTTTTTTTGCATTTTTGCTCTTTTTTATTTTATTTTTTTTATGATTTTTTAGGACTTTTTATATTGTTTTTGATATTTTTAGGCATAAAAATTCTTCAGGTGAATGTTGTTGGTTGGGTCTTCAAACAAGTCCCCTTCTGATGTTGACAACTGATATGCCCCCGATCCATATGTGGAAATGATAATGAACGGCCCTAACCAATTAGGTTCAAACTTGCCTTTCTTTTCCCGATCTTGTTGATTACGAGGGTTTTCCTTAAGAACCGAGTCACCCACTTGAAAAGGTCATGATTTGACTCTTTAATTGTAGTTAAAGGACATAATTTTTTGATATCCCTTTAAATGATTAACTACAACTTGACGTCATTCATCAAGCAGTTCTAGCTCTTGCAACCTTGATACTCTATAGTCTTCATCATTTATCAACCCCTTTAGGGATACTTGAAGTGATGGAATCTCAACTTTCAGTGGTAGAATGGCTTCTTCTCCATAGACCAAAGCATATGGAGTAGCACCTGTTGGTGTGCAAATACTTGTTCTGTATGCCCATACTGCTGGATTTAATTGGACATGCCAATCACAGCCTACCTCATTCACTGTTTTCTTCAAAATCTTTAGGATTGTTTTGTTTGAAGCTTCAACTTGACCATTCCCTTGTGGATAATAAGGTGTAGAGAACCTGTGTTGGATACAAAATCTTTCATAAAGTTCATCAACATCCTTATTTTTAAAGGGTCTTCCATTTTCCGTGATAATGGAGTTAACAATGCCATATCGACAGATGATATAGTTCAAAATGAATGAGGAGATTTGTTTACCAGTAACAGTTGTTAGGGGAAAAACTTCAACCAACTTAGTACAATACTTTGTGGTTGTGATAATGAATTTGTGTCCATTTGAAGATGATGGGTGTATCTTTCCAACCAAATCCAATCCTCATTGAGCGAAAGGCCATGTTGTGGTGAAGGGTTGTAATTCCTGAGTAGGAGCATGAATGAGATTCCCATGAATTTGACATTTTGCACATTTATTAACAAAGATGAATGATTCTTTTTCCATGGTTGGCCAGTAGTAACCCAATCTAACAAGTTTCTT
The DNA here is from genome assembly GCA_007115665.2 of Sequoiadendron giganteum. Lineage (NCBI taxonomy): Eukaryota > Viridiplantae > Streptophyta > Pinopsida > Cupressales > Cupressaceae > Sequoiadendron > Sequoiadendron giganteum. The sequence continues at coordinate 48,618,396 of CM021102.1, read as the reverse complement.
TGCTAAGGTTAGTCCACTTGAGTGTGTCCCACAAATGCCACCATGTACCTCTTGTAAGGCCTTTTTCGATTCATCATGTTCGAGACATCTAAGAAGGGTACCATCAAGACCACGTCGGTATAAGACGTCAGCAATTAAGGTGTAATGAGAGGATTGATGTATGAAATTCCTTTTCTAATTTCTAGACAAGTCTAAAGGTAAAATTGTAATCTTTAGGCAAGTATAGATTTGGCCATACAAGGGAGAATCAGAACTGGTTAAGTGGAAAATGATTTGAGTTTATAGATTGTCATAGGTGAGAAAACAATTATTCCACCAGGAAATCATACCGTGCTTGATTCTCTAGCAATTGGAGTAGTGATGTGATTGTAGCCATGGCATCCACTGCTTTATTATCAATACGTGGAATCTGCGTGAACTTGATATCAAAAAAGTATTTCTTTAAATCATCCACCATCCTTTTGTATGGTATTAACTTGTCATCATAGTTTGATATTCTTCATTGAACTGATTTATGACTAGTTGTGAATCACCAAACACTTGTAGTTCTGTGATGTTCCAGTCTATTGCAATTCTCATACCAATTAACAGTGCCTCATATTCAGCTATGTTGTTTGTGTAAGGGAACATTAGCCGATAATATTTTGGAATTGTATGTCCTTGAGGAGTAATGAAAAGAATCCCCACCCCCGAGCCATGTTGAGTGTAGGAACCATCAAAATAGAGTGCCCATTTAATAGTTGTTGTGAATACATCTACATCAGGAAAATCAATGTGTATGGGGTGTTTTGTTGGCATTGGTGCTTCTGCCAACTGATCTGCGATTACCTGTCCTTTTATAGCTTTCTGATCCACATAATGAATTTCAAACTCACTTAGGATCATGACCCATTTAGCCAACCTTCTAGTTAAGGTTGCCTTACTTAGAAGTATTTGAGTGGATCAATCTTAGCCACAAGCTTTATTGTATGAGCTAGCATATAGTGTCATAACTTTTGAGAAGTAATCACTACTGCTAAGCAAGCTTTTTCAATGAAGGTATAATTTAGCTCATGACTTGTCAAAGTTTGACTGATGTAATATATTGCTCGCTCCTTTGCCGAGTTGTCTTCCTATGCCAATAATGCTTCTAAGGACACTTTCGTGGAAGAAATATACAATATGAGTGGCACACCTTGCACTGGTGGAATCAACACTGGTGGATTCATTAGATAATCCTTAATTTGATCAAATGCTGCTTCACATCTATCGTCCCATTTAAATGGAACATTCTTGTGTAAGAGATGGGTAAATGGTAGACTTTTATCTACCAGTTGCATAATGAATCTCCTGATGGATTATAACCGTCCTTGTAATGAGCGTAATTGACTAATGTTCTTTGGTGGTGGCATATCAAGGATTGCTTGTACCTTTGCTGGATCCACCTCAATTCCCTTTGTTGACACAATATATCCTAGAATCTTTCCAGATTTCACCCCAAAGACACATTTCTTTGGATTAAGTCTCACTTTGAATTGTTCCATTCTTTTAAATTTTTTAGATAAGATAGCTATGTGCCCTTCCTTGGTGTGTGATTTAGCTAAAATATCGTCGACATAATCCTCCATGAATGTGTGCATCATGTCATGAAAAATGGTAGTCATTGCACATTGATAGGTAGCTTCTGCATTCTTGAGTCCAAATGACATTACATTCTAGCAATATGTACCCTAAGGACATGTGAATGTTGTTTTATCCTGATCCTCTGGTGCAATATTTATTTGGTTGTATCCTGAAAATCTATCCATTAGTGAATACATAGAATGGCCAGCAGTCAAGTCTACAATCATATCTATGTTTGGTAGAGGAAAGTCATCCTTAGGGCATGCTTTATTCAAATCCCTAAAATTTGTACAAATTATTATTCTTCCATCGGGCTTTGAGATAGGTACGATGTTGGAAATCCATTCTGCATAGTCGATAGACCGAATGAATCCGACATCTAAAAACTTCTTTAACTCCTCCTTAACCAATAATGCAACATGCGGATGCATTTTTTTGAGTTTTTACTTCACAGGTTTTGCCCTCGACATGATAGATAGATGATGCATGATGAGATCTGGATCTAATCCAGGCATATCCGCGTAGGACCATGCAAAACTGATTTGATTGTTCTTAAGAAATTCTATGAATCCTGATATTTCCTCTTTTGTTCATGATGTGACCAATTGCAAGATTTTGGGCTATTTCATAGTACCTATATTGAGTGCCTCCATTGGTTCTATTAGAATAGAATACCTTTCCTGATAGTGCTCAGGAAGAGTGTCAATTTTCCCATCCTCTAGTGCCTTTGAAAACACTATTCGATATGCTTTTTATTTTTCTCTTTTCCTGATCTAATATTGCCTTTGTTAGATTTTCACCATTAGATCTTTCTTTTATGTTATTTATTTGATAGCTAAGAAACTTGGCACTTTCTTGTCGAAAACTTTGATCTTGTGAATCCCTGGTGGAACTTGTTTCTAATTGGGATGAACAAAGGAAGTTTATGATGGTTTCGTCATTTGGAAAAGTTGGGATATCTATTGGTGCGATTTGTTCCCAATCAATGAGTTTGAGATAAACCAAAGGAAATGGGTCATTAGGTTGAGTAAGGTCACTAGCGGTTAGGGTCATGATGCTATCATCAGCTTCATTATGGGAAAGATCTAGGATGGTATCTTGTTGTTGATGATCTATCTCACTTTGAATCGAATCGTTCTCACTTGCGTCATGATTGCTTTGTAAAACGTAATCAAGCGGAGGCCTTGAGATTTCCCCTTGTACAAATGTGGGTGTGAATTTTTGTATGACATCCACTTTTTTATCTCTCTAGAATTTATCATCAAAGATGGTGTCCCATTCATATTCATTGGAGTCAGTGTCAAAATTGTTTTCTTGAACTCGCAGAATTGTTTCAGCTAACTCCTCATTGGATGGTCTTTGTGCTACTTCTTCCTTTGTATCCTCACCATATCCTAATCCAGTCTTATCCTTTGGGTGCATTATTTTTAGTTGGATAGTTTCAACAATACCATCCTTTATTTTTCCTATAGGGCCATTTCCTTCATAATCCATTTGTTGCATTATTGCATAACCTTTTCCATATTGCTTTGTGGGTAACTTGACATGTTGTACTGATTCTTCTGTATCTTTATAGAGCCAATCAAGGATAGCTCTATCTTCCATTTCATTTTCTTTGATAAATATTCCATCAAACTTGGTGATGGGAATTGAAGCTGAGGTTAAAGTTGTTGTAGCCTGTTGTATGAATGTTGATGGCTGACCATGGGATCTTGGAGATATGGGTAGATTAGAGAGACATAAGGAATATTCTCCCACCCAATTATCTTTTAATTTTAGCTTGGTGCCAAAATTACTTATCATTTCTCCTGCTTGTTCATTGTATTTGAAGGTAGAAATGGCCAAAGCCTCTCTATTATGTGGGATGAGTGTGTCCTAAGTTGCTCTTAGATTAGAACAAGTTTGACTACTAATGTGATCAGCTGGTATTGTTACTTCTTGTCCATCATATGGAAACTTCAAGCATTGATGATAAGTAGATGGAACAACTTGCATATCATGGATCCATGGATGACCCAAGAGTATGTTATAGGATAGATCCTGATCTAGAACCTGACAAAAGGTATTCTTCACAACATGTCCCACTCTAATTGGTAACATGATGAGGCCTTTGGAAGCTCTCTCCTCATCATCATATGCCTTGATTGTAATTTTCCTTCGTGGATCTATAGATTCTTCTGAATATCCCAAAGAAAGGACCAATTTCAAAGTACAAATGTTTAATCTGGCTCCCCCATCTATTAGGACACATCTAATTCGGGCTTTATGAACCATAACCTCTAGGTAAAGCGATGAATTATGTGGATGGGTCATGGATTATTCATACTTCTCAGTAAAGGATAAACATATGGATGAGGACAACTGTCCCACCATGGCTTGAAATTTATTGATATCTAGATCAAGAGACACATTTGAGTCAACAAGTGCTCTTTCCAGAATGTCCTTGTGTGCAGGTGATAATTTTAAGAGCTCCAAGATAGAAATTTGGGCCGATGTTTTTCGTAGTTGATCGACCAAATTGTATTGAATTGGAGGGGGAATTTATGCCTTGGATGAACTTCCTTTTACAATGATTTTGGCTTGTCCCCTTGTCGTAGTATTGACCTCTCGATATTCTTGTTTACCTTTGATTCTGATAGCATTGATTTGTTGATCATTCGTATAAATATGATTGATAATGGTGTCATAGACATGATTAACATTATTGCCTTTGTCACCCGAAGATTCCCCTTTTTGATAATTGGGGAGAGGATCCTTGAATTCCTGATGGTCATCATTGGCATTATGTCCCTCAACCATTATGGTACAATTATCAATCAAATCTTGAACAAGATTCTTTAACCCTTGACAATTATTTGCCTTGTGACCCTTGCATCTATGATAATCATAAAAGTGTGTCATTCCATGATGGTGGTTTAACTTGAGGCTCATAATCTATTTGTGGTGGAAATGTAATAGCATTTTGATTCAATAGTTCTTTAAGAATGGACTCCAAAGATTGGCCCAAGGGAGTAAAACTCTATCAATTTAAAAAATATGAAGATCTAGGTGTATTTGAATTTTGATTATTGCCAAGATTATTACCGCGATTATTGGTCACATTTCCTTGATTGGAAATATTGCCTTGGGTACTAGAATTTCTAGCATTATTGCTATGTTGGACACTTGATACATTAAGAATGGTAGGCTTCACATTCACGTTGTTAGCATCTACTACCCCATCATTCAAAACATTTTTATTTTGAGTCCAAAATCGTGACTTGTCATTGTTGTTACTATTGTTGTTGTTGTTGTACGAATTTGGACCTTCTTTATCGAGTTTCAAAACTCCATGCTTGACCAAGGCACCTTCAATAGTAATCACATTTTCAATCAATTTTTCAAATGATTGGGGACAGTGAAGGTTTAGCCTATAACTCATCTCTTGATTCAGACTGTCAATAAAGATCTCCATCTTCTTTGTTTCAGGAATAGGATGAGAGTATAGGGTGAAGGATTCTCCTACCTTTTGTTTCACTTTACACAGATCAAGCATGGTTATCTGGTGTTGGATATTGTAGGAGTATTGCAATAACACCTTAATTGGTGACGTCTTATACCGGTGTGGTCTTGATGGTACCCTCCTTAGATGTCTCGAACACGATGAATCAGAAAAGCCTTACAAGAGGTACATGGTGGAATTTGTGGGACACACTCAAGTGGACTAACCTTAGCAAAGAAACTTGTTAGATTGGGTTACTATTGGCCAACCATGGAAAAATAATCATTCATCTTTGTTAAGATATGTGCAAAATGTCAAATTCATGGCAATATCATTCATGCTTCTGCTTAGGAATTACAACCCTTCACCATAGCATGGCCTTTCGCTCAATGCGGATTGGATCTGGTTGGCAAGATACACCCATCATCTTCAAATGGACACAAATTCATTATCATAGCCACATAGTATTTTACTAAGTGGATCGAAGTTGTTCCCCTAAAAACTGTTACTCGTAAACAAATCTCCTCATTCATTTTAAACTATATCATTTATCGATATGGCATTCCCAACTCAATTATCACAGACAATGGAAGACCCTTTAAAAAATAGGATGTTGATGAACTTTGTGAAAGATTTCGCATCCAACACAGGTTCTCTACACCTTATTATCCACAAGGGAATGGTCAAGCTAAAGCTTCAAACAAAACAATCTTGAATATTTTGAAGAAAACAATGAATGAGGTAGGCCATGATTGGCATGTCCAATTAAATCCAACATTATGGGAATATAGAATAAGTATTCACACACCAACAGGTGCTACTCCCTATGCTTTGGTCTATGGAGCACAATCCATTCTACCACTAGAAGTTGAGATTCCCTCACTTCAAGTATCACTAAAGGGGTTGATAAATGATGAAGACTATAGAGTAGCAAGGTTGCAAGAGCTTGAACTTGTTGATGTCTTTTTTATGCACTTCTCAACACAGATAATGCGTAGGTGCATCACCTCTCTTGAAAGACAATCTTCCATAATCAGATTGCAGAACACTATCCCAAGGTCTCTCGAATGTCGGGTCTTGACAGTGCTTGGAATATCTTAGTTGATTTATGTGATTTTATAGAATCACAAGGCGGACTTGCAGATGAGTTACAAAGTGGGGAAGTTGGATCTGTAAATGGAGTTCTTAAGATGGGAGAGTTGTTGAGCATTTGCTGCAGGTTCAAAAAACAGTCTAGAACTCTATTTCAACATTGGATTTAGCTTTATAATGTGTAATGAACCTTGCCTAAGGTTACTTATTAAAAAAAAAGAAAAAGGGAAGGAAAGAGAGAAGGTTCCTAGATCTAAAACTATGAATGAACAGTGATCATGGAGGCTACTACAGTAGACAAACTCCCGAAACTGGGTTTTGCTTGGCCAAGAGGATCCTACAGTTACACAAAACTAGTGCAATCTTCTAAGGATTGCATATTTTTAGTTTGCATACACACATCATGAACATGCAAGTGAACTAAGTTGCAGCAATCAAATAAAGAAGCACAGGCTAACTTTTCACAGTAGCTTGTCATCAACAAGTGCCAAAAGTATTGGCTGGAAATTCATCAAATACTAAAATATCAATCACTATTACCACTTCCATTCAAGAAAATAACAACTAAAACTAACTTGAAAGGTAGAACCATGCACACATAATGAGAAAACTCAAAAGTAACACCCATAGATCATGCAATGTTGCTTTCTATTGCTGTAGAATGTCTTTACACCAGCTCTCCAACCCTTTACAAATGAGGGGGAGAACCCTATTTATAGTTTTCCAAAGCCCAAATAAATGGCTATGATTGAGTTACATTATGTGGCTCTGATTCAATTACATTAGAGCTTCACCTACCCCACAATATTCAGAAATTTAAAATACATCTATTGTCTTTTTCCTATTTTGTCTTGTAGTGGCCAGTCATTGTAGTAGTTTTGTCTTCTAGCTGATTTTCCTTTTACTATAGCTGAAACTACCTAAAATTTGCCTTCTTCCTAATGGACTTGTAACATTATTCATTGGATCAAATGGGTCTATCAACAAGTGGCATCAATGGATTGGTTGCCCCTTATTCGGGTGGACAACCCCCAAATATCATCATCATCTAGTGAAAAGTTGGACAACCCTCTTTGCATTTTTTCATTGACTTCCTTGGCATAGGCCTTCTTCTGATGTCAACTCTATTGATGGGAACCACAAGGAGAGGTGGGCATAAAATGAATGGTGATAGGAGCCACGTGCTTTTCTTTGTTCAACTTTTCTCAATGGGTCTCCTGACGGACCCACGGTAGGCTTCTTGAAACCAACATGCATGAAGTGTCGTAAGTTATTTCATACACAAATCAAGGAAAATATTAATCAAATCTTTCCAAATCCTTGTTATATCCATCTATGCATCATCAAAATATCACAATATTTAGTGTGAATTTCCATTAACAGTTTACTGGAGGGAGTTCAGATGGTCCGGGTTCTAGAGGTTGGAATGTTGTTTTGAAAAGTGTGAATTGGGCAGGGCGACCCAGATGGTATCTCCCGACTTCAAATTTGGAATTTGAAAAGTTCATGCAAGAGAGGATGTAATTTTAGCATGTGGGTCAAAGTCCATTTTTAGATTAGGAGGCATCTGGGTCATCATTGGGGCACCCAAAGTTTTGAAGCGGGAAAGCTGTCAGGAGTTTGCTATTTGGAACAACTAAGGTGAAAAAGAATTCTGAGGGTGGAGTTCTAGGGCTTGGGACCCGGGAGGCTGAAAGGACAGTAGCCAGTGGATGGTGAACGAAAAGACAACAATCCATAAGCAATGTTCCTGGATGGCGGTGGAGGGACAACATTCTAGAAGGAAAGTCCCAGAAATGGCCATGGAGGGGCCGAGCTCTAGAAGCCAGAATTTCGGAGGCAAACGGACGTCCAAACTAGAAAAAGGGAGATGGAGTCCCAAAAAAAGCCACGGAGAGGCTAGTCTCTGGAACAGCCGGGGACAGACAAAGTTGCTGGACGATGGCGGAGGGACGGAGTTCCAGAAACGACCACAAAGGGGTCGGGCTCCAGAAGTTGGATTGCCTAAGGCAAACGGACGTCCAAAATGGAAACAGGGAGATAGAGTCCCGAAAATAGCCACAAAGGGGCCAATCTCCGTAACAGCAGGGGATAGACAGAATTCCCAGATGGCAACAAAGGGACGAAGCTCCGAAAACAGCCATTGTGGGGTTGGGCTCCAGAAGTTGGAATGCCTAAGGAAAATAAACATCCAAAATGGAAAAAGGGAGATGGAGTCCCAGAAACGGTCATAGAGGGGCCAGTCTCTAGAATTGCTAGGGATGGATGAAGTTCCTGGACATCAGTGGAGGGACAAAGTTCCGGAATGAAAATTTTGCAACTTTTCAAAACTTGATGAAACTTTGGTAGTTCACTTAGGCACCATAGAAAAATCCCAAATCCATGGGAAACTTGTCCCCAAAGTCAAAAATGAAGGAAAAAGCGAATCGAGTGAGTGGGGAGGCGAAGCCCAAAAAACCCACGACTTAGCAATTTTTTATTTTAGGGGCAAAATATGGTTAGCCAAAAATGAGACTTTGAAGGGTACGTTGACCAACTAGGACACCAAAATGAGGGGTAGGAAAAATGAGGCAACAACAAAATGATCCGGTAAGGCAAAACGAAAGAGAGGGTCCTCATTTCGAATGGGGCATGTGTGCAATACATGCACAACAAATGGTGACTTGTTGGAAAAATGTTCCAGAGCATTTCAATGAATAAATAGAATCATGAACCCAAAATCTCTAGTTTTGACCTTCACGCTAGGGAAAACAAAGGATCAAAACCACTAGCCAACCCGACCTTTAGTATACTAAAAATCCACGTGTGCGCAATTGCGTTGATTCCTATCCTTTAGTTGTCGCAAGAACTTAAGCTCTATTAAGTTAAGCTATGTAGTTTATTCTAGCTCCAAAATCATCTAGGACATTGCCTCGCTTCCAGTCAGATGTCCATAGCTCTGACGAGGTTGTCACTATGATTCTCCCGAACATTGCTCTACTGTTGGTCGGGCGTCCATAGCCCTGGTAGAGTTATCCGTATACCCCTAAAAAGTTGAATTTCTCTTCTTTTGATTTTCAATATTTTGTTTTCTTTCTTTTATTTCTTTTCTCTTTTCAGTTCTTTTATTTCAACCTGCAAGCAATGAAGCTCATGCTCAGGGCTGAGAATCACAGTGGCGCTGGAGCAAAATTTTAGATTTTTCACTTAACTAGACTTCACAAAGGACCTACAGTGACCGTCAGATCCTTAAAATATGTGAGAGATATAATATTCTAGGATACTTCAGAATTAGACCAACCAACGACTTATCCACTTTGAATCAAACATCTAGATCATTTGATACTAACAGAAGATCCTCACCATCCACTCTGAAAACTTGATTGGAGTTTGATGAAGAAATACATAAAACAACCCCAAGAGATAAGAATGGTTGTTGTGCGCATAGATGTACCCAGCCAAAAGTAGAGGGACCTTGAGCAAAGTAATAAAAAAGAAACAACAAAAGAAAAGAAAAGAAAAGAAAGCACCAAAACCAAAGTGGGATAGCGAAAGAAAACAATGAAGAAACTACTTGAAAGCAAGCAACCGACAAAAAACCAACTAACCTAAGGAAAGCGGGAAAGTGGAGTATTTATAAGAAACTTACACTACTCAAAAAATGAGCTATGTACAAAGATATTTACAAAGAACTATGTTCGAGAAAGGCCATCCGACACTCATGCCCATTGGATTTTGCAATGAATGTACAAGAAAATAGGAAATTGTTATAGTTCTCAACCATGCAGATTTATCCTTATATTTCGAAAAAATAAATTCAACGTTGCAACACCCAAGTTCAATCACCCAGTCAGGGAAAATCAGCAATTGAGGAGGCTCACTAAGCCCATGATTAATCCATAAACATGTTTTTGTCCCCTCATTCCCATAATCAAAATGATAAGTGCAGCTATGACAATTAATAGGAGCAAGGAAGGATAGAACCCAGGTGTCATCACATGGAGGTGGCAGCATTTGACAATCGAGAGCGAGCACTGCATCGTCGATCTTTGCATTGGCAGCTTCGCGTGGGCATGGTGGAGGGTGCAGTATTTCAAGAATCAAGCCTACATAAGGTAGGGAGAACGGGGCAGAAAAAAATTCTTCCATGTCTTGCGTGGGATCAACAATCCCTATTAGTTTTTCTTTGAGAAGATAGACTTCATCTCGTTGATCTTTTGCAAACCTAGTGTCCACTTGATTTTTGTCTCGAAAAGGCAGCACGCTGTCCCATCTCCTTTCCCAAGTTTTGAAATTATCTTCATGATGCTCAATATCGTGGGACAATGACATGCATGAATCTGTCCTATTGTAACCATCTGAACATGAAGGAGGATCAGCAATAATCATGATATAAGGACTCCAAGTTGCATCTTGTAGTCGACTGGGTGCTTCATCTTTGTTGGCAGCTATCTCAGCACCCGTGCCTTTGTCTTCTTCTCTTTGTTGTTCATGTATCTCATTATGACATTCATTCATTTCCCCTTGTTCTCTATCTCTATAGATAGAGAAGGAACCCCTCTCCCAATCTGGAAACTCTAGTGCATCACCATTCAAAGGCTCAAGGAGTATGTCTTCATTGCTACCATCTTCTAGGGTGTGCTCTTCCTTGGCATGAGCATACCTCCGCAGTACAACTCCTAATGGAAAGAAGTCATCAATTGATGGCACCTCATCAAGGGGGCCAAAATTTACTATGAAATCTCCCTCCAAGGACTTGTCATAAAGCCTATCATCCATGGTGTTCAAATTCTCTTGAAGAGGGAGAAATTCTTTATGACTGGTGGACAACATTCCTGTTGATCTACTTCATTGCTCGAAAGATCAAGATTTTATTTTTGTCCCAACATCCTCTTGAGGACCGCCCCCAGCTGAGTTGTCAGTTGGTTCGGGCTCTTGATCCTCACATTCCATCCTTAAGGAAATTACAGGAAGTGGTGTACTCGGCTGTCTTGATTGTTTTTTGACTTGCTTCATGGCTTCTTGGCACAGTCCACACATGAACTCTGAGTGGGATGAATCATGGAGCCTGCACCAATTTGGTAGCATAAATACCTCCAAATCCACTTGGTATTTTAGCTCTGACCAATCCTTTGCTAATTTGGAGACGAGTTGGTCATATATTTCCGCTACTGGGTCCTCATCATCACTTGGAACAAAAATCTGGTAATGAACAACTGTGACCTATAATTGTTCCCACTCCTCCAAATCTGCATTTTCATATGCTTGGTCACTATCATTGATGAAGGAGAAGTCTTCCAATCTGATTTTAGTTATGCCTTCATCATCATTTTCTGCTATCCCAAGGCTATCAAGTTCTTCCTCTTGCTGATTTTCAACATCCTCATTAGCTGCTCCAACATGCATTGATGCAAACTTTGTTAATTCATCTTCAACTGGCAATCATTCCTCTTCCTAAGTGGAGGAATTCCCCTTACTGGTGAAGGAGAGGCTTTTCAACTCCATTCTTAGTGAACCTTCACCAAAGTTTTTTGCTTTCCCTAGGAAATCAGCTACTCCTACTTGATTTTCAGCTTCAGTGTTTGTTGTCCCCACACTAGTTTGTATCAAATTTCTTTGTTTATCTTGAAGTTGTTTTCCTCCAGATGCTGACAGCTTTTCTACAGTGTGGGATGACTCATCCTCCTTGACGTTTGGCTGCTCCAACTTGTTCAAATTTCCTTTGACTTGGGTGATGATGCTTGCACATGATGGACAAGTAATTTCTAAATGTGGTGCATTGTGAAATCTGCACCAACTTGGCATTAGTGCTTCCTCCAATCTTGGTCCATCTTTGCTGCCCAAACATTCTTGGATCACTTCTTCAAATACCTTGGCTTCCATGGTTGTCAATTCTTCCTCCGAGTCTGCAAGGGCTAAAGGTTGATATATATTTCCCAAAAGAGAATCTCTCCTCGCAAGACTCTTTCAATTCTTCTCAAGAAGGTTACACACTCCAATTCATTGTCCCTATGGGTTCCATGAATTCTACATCTATCTACCAATGCAAATTTCTACAATTGTCTCTTCATTCTCCTATTTAAATCTGCATGTAGCTAAGTGATGCTGATTTGCACATGCTGCTCCATTTCAACTCAGTTGTTGTTTTCCCTCAAAAAAATTCGATTTTATGTTTCAGTATTAAAAGAGATCCCTCTATCTAAGATTTCTTCTTTGAAAGTGTTCGTTTCAACTTCCAACATTCAACTTTGTAGCCTCAACATGTCAGGCCCTCCTTCTAGCGCCAATTTTGTTGATGTGTTTTTTATGCACTTCTCAACATAGGTAATGTGTAGGTGCATCACCTCTCTTGAAAGATAATCTTCCACAATAATATTGTAGAACACTATCCCAAGGTTTCTCAGATGTTAGGTCTTGCCAGTGCTTGGAATATCTCAGTTGATTTATGTGATTTTCTAGAGACACAAGGTAGACTTATGGATGAGTTACAAAGTGGGGAAGTATGATCTTCAAATGGAGTTCTTAAAATGGGAGAGTTGTTGAGCATTTGCTGCAGGTTTAAACAATAGTCTAGAACTCCATTTCAACATTGGATTTAGCTTTATAATGTGCAATGAACCTTGCCTAAGGTTATTAAAAAAAAGGAAAAATGGCAGGGAAGAGAGAAGGTTTTTGGATCTGAAACTACGAATGTATAGTGATCATGGAGGTTGCTACAGTAGAAAAACTCTTGAAACCTAGTTTTGCTTGGCCAAGAGGATCCTACAATTACACAAAACTAGTGCAATCTTCTAAGGACTGCAGATTTTCAATTTGCATGCACACATCATGAACATGCAAGTGAACTAAGTTGCAACAATCAAATAAAGAAGCCTAGACTAACTTTGCATAGTATCTTGTCATCAACAAGTGCCAAAAGTATGGGCTGGAAATTCATCAAATACTGAAACATCAATCACCATTACCACTTTCATTCAAGAAACTAACAACTAAAACTAACTTGGAAGGTAGAACCATGCACACATAATGAGAAAACTAAAAATTAACACCCATAGATCATGCAATGTTGCTCTCTATTGCTGCAAAATGTCTTTACACTAGCTCTCCAACCCTTTACAAATGAGGGGGAGACCCCTATTTATAGTTTTCCAAAGCCCAAATGAATGGCTATGATTGAGTTACATTATGTGGCTCAGATTCAATTACATTAGAGCTTCACCTACCCCATAATATTCAACAATTTAAAATACATCTATTGTCTTTTCCCTATTTTGGCTTGTAGTGGCCAATCATTGTAGCAATTTTGTCTTCTAGCTGATTTCCCTTTTACTGTAGCTGAAACTACCTGAAAGCTACCTTCTTCCCGATGGACTTGCAACATTCTTCATTGGATCAAATGGGTATGTCGACAACTGACATCAATGGATTGGTTGCCCTTGATTCGAGCAGACAACCCCCAAAGATCATCATCATATGGTGAATAGTAGGACAACCCCCTTTGCATTTTGTCATTGACTTCCTTGGCATAGGCCTTCTTCTGATGTCAGCTCTATTGATGGGCACCAAGAGGAGAGGTGGGCATAAAATGAATGGTGATAGGAGCCACGTGATTTTCCTTGTTCAACTTTCTCAATGGGTCTCTCGACGGACCCACAGTAGGCTTCTTGAAACCTGCATGCATGAATTATCGTAAGTGATTTCATACATAAATCAAGGAAAATGTTAATCAAATCTTGCCAAATCCTTGTTATATCCATCCATGCACCATCAAAATATCACAATATTTAGTGTGAATTTCCATTAACAGTTTACTGGAGGGAGTTCGGACGGTCTAGGCTCGAGAGGCCGGAATGCTGTTTTAAAAAGGGCGAACTAGGTGGGGCAACACGGATGGTATTTCTCAGCTTCAAATTTGGAATTCGAAAAGTTCATGTAAGAGATGATACAATTTTAACATGTGGGTCAAAGTCCATTTTTGGATTAGGAGGCATCTAGGTCATCATTGGGGCACCTGGAGTTGTGAAGCGGGAAAGCTGTCAAGAGTTTTTTGTTTGGAACAGCCAAGGTGAAATGAAATTCTGAGGGCGGAGTTCTGGGGTTTGGGATCCGAGAGGCCAAAAGGAAAGCAGCCAGTGGATGGTGGACAAAAAGACAGTAATATGGAAGCAACGTTCTCAGACGGCAGTGGAAGTACAACATTCCAGAAGGAAAGTCCTAGAAATGGCCACGAAGGGGCCGAGCTCCAGAAGCTGGAATGTCGAAGGAAAATGGATGCCCAAAATAGAAAAAGAGAGATGGAGTCCTAGAAACGACCACGGAGGGGCTAGTGTCCGGAATAGCCGAGGACGGACGAAGTTCCCAGATGGTGGCGGAGGGATGGAGTTCCGAAAATGACCACGGAGGGGCTGAGCTTTGGAAGCCGAAATGCCTAAGGAAAACAAACGTCCAAAATGGAAAAAGGGAGGTGGAGTCCCAGGAACGGTCACAGAGGGGCCAATATCCGGAACAACCGGGGATAGACAGAGTTCCCGAACAACGGCAGAGGGACGAAGCTCTAGAAATGACCATGGAGGGGTTGGGCTTTGGAAGCTGGAATGCCTAAGGCAAACGGATGTCCAAAATGGAAAAAGGGAGATAGAGTCCCGAAAATGGCCATGGAGGGGCCAGTCTCTGGAACAGCCAGGGACATACGAAGTTACCGGACGGTGGCAGAGGGACGAAGTTCCGGAATGAAATTTTTGCAACTTTCTGAAACTTGATGAAACTTTGGCAGTTTACTTAGGCACCATAAAAACATCCCAAATCCATGGGAAACTTGTCCCCAAAGTCAAAAATGAAGGAGAAAGTGAATCGAGCGAGCGAGGAGGTGAAGCCCAAAAAACCCGTGACTTAGCAATTTTTTATTTTAGGGGCAAAATATGGTCAGCCAAAAATGAGACTTTGAAGGGCATGTTGACCAACTAGGATACCAAAATGAGGGGCATGCAAAATGAGGCAGCAACAAAATGACTCGGTAAGGAAAAATGAAAGAGAGGGTCTCCGTTTCGAACGAGGCATGTGTGCAAAACATGCACAACATAACTGCTTGATGAATGGCATCAAACTGCAGTTAATAATTTAAAGGGATATCAAAAAATGATGTCTCGCAACTACAATCACAGATTCAAACCATGACCCTTTCAAGTGGGTGAGTTGGTTCTCAAGGAAAACCCTCGTAATCAACAGGATCGAGAAAAGAAAGACAAGTTCAAACCTAATTGGTTAGGCCCGTTCGTTATCATTGCCACATATGGATCAGGGGCATATCATTTGTCAACATCAGAAGGGGACATATTTGAACACCCAACCAATAGTATTCACTTGAAGAAGTTTTATGCCTAAAAATATCAAAAACAATATAAAAAGTCTTGAAAAAATACAAAAAATACAAAAAAAAATCAAAAAAATCGTTGCCTTGATGAAATCATGGCAAACAGGCATCTTGGTAACAACAAAAAAATCATAAAATCAAGAAAAAGTGCAATAAAAACAAATGGTGAAAACCTAGCAAATAAGCATTTTTTGTGATTTTGTTTGGCTCTCTCATCTATTGAGATACATTCTAGATACCCATCTTTCATCGGCATCACATACATGCCTCGTCAGCACATTTGCATCATGCTTCCTAACATCTCCTTGAAACAACAAGGATTTCATCATGGCTTGATGATTAGGGTTATCCTTAGCAATAATTGTGTCTAACAAGAGTCAAAGTGCAGGGTCATTAGGAGGAAATTCGCTTCTTGGAGCTTTTTGGGCAAACAACAACATATTTTAAAGCATCAGAATATCAAAAACAACAAGCTTGTCCATTCAAAATTGAGTATAAAAGATTGTTTGACAAAAAACTAAAACAAATTGGATGATCTTAATCTAACTAAAATGAATGACAAACTTAAAGCATAAGTTGAATTGTTGTTTTGACATTTGATGACATCATATCTTTGGAGTGGTTCAATGATGTACTAAACTAGAATCACAAGGAAGGAGTATGATTTTTCTTTGCTTGTTGTTTGTAAGCTAATCACTAGTATTGTGCAAATTGGTCATGGGACATGCTCTACAACGTATCATTGATGACATTTTGGAATTTGCATAGGAAAATGGTTAACTTTTGTCTATTTATGCAAACAATACTCAGGTCATCTTGGTTCAATTATACCTCAATGCTTGTATTAACTTGCTACATCAAACATCATGAAAGCAGTACTCAGGCCATCGTTGGTGCTAATATCCCCTTTGATGCTTCTACTAACTTTCTACATATCAAAAAGGCTCAATGATGAAAAATCACGTGCATCATTGGCTCATAGAATGATAAACATGAGAATGATTCATTACTACATTCTAGGACTGCATGATTCATTTAGATTTATATTTTGGGGGTTGTCTAAGTAGATTTTTGAAGGTTGGAAATTTTTTTATATATCTTTGAATACAACAATTGACTACACTTTTAAATTTATTGCATCTCATCACATTATCATTTCACTATGACTATTCATTCAAATTATCGTTATCATTGAATTTGCATATTTTTATTTTCACATCATTATTCAATCTCATTTAGTTCATCATGATCACTATCCATCTTTAAATATCATATCATTTTCATCTCATGTGCATAATCATTCATTAAGTACATATTATTCATTAATCATTCATCTCATATTATATCATTTCACAACATTTTCATTATCATTTCTTTCACATCATTTTGCATAAATATACATTTATAAAAGAAAGATGCATCCATTTCATGTCATCATTTCAGGTTATCATTTTCATGTCAATTGTATCATATCATTATGTATCATTTCATTATCATTCATTCATTTCATTTTTCAACATCATTAATTATCATATCATTATCATTATTATCCATTCATTATCATGTCATTCATCATTATCATTCATTTCATCATTGTTAAATTTTCATATATATCATTTCATGTACATCAAACATTTATTTGCATCATCATGTATTGAGGAAAATAAAAGTACATCCATTTACATTCATACATATTGCATACATCATGTAGAATTTTAAATCATTTACATTACATCATCATTGCATCATTATCACAAAAATCATAAACATCATAACATATAGAAATAAACATGCATACATAATCATTCATCTTAAATCATCAATGACACATACATATCGAAACACCACTACATATCATAAATCTCATCAAAACAAATGTCCATGGGTACAAGGATATCAAATGTTTTAACAAGATATATCAAATACAATTGTAGGATGTATCAATCACTCATCACTAAGGGGCATTCGGATGTGGCACATGGCTACTACTGTCTCCCAAGGTGGTAGGTTTCGCTAGATCTCTACTACTAGAAACCCCGATCTCTCATATAATGGGTTGTTCCACACTCCTGGTGGCACTCCTGGTGTGACTGCGTGAGTGGGTCCGTGACCGAGTGCCTAATTGCGTGTATGCTATCCTCTGCTCGGGCGACACTGCCTCAAAATATCTCATCCTATAATACTCAGCTTGCCGAGCAGTCTCCAGTCCCTCTACCACAACCTAATGGAGGTGCTCTCAACTGAACTCAGGAGTCTCTTTTCTACTCCCTCTACATGAATGCACCACTCTCTAAATCTATCCCACTCTACTGTGAGCTGAGCTATCTGTGGGTTAGGAAGTGGTGGTTGTGCAACCTATGCCTGTAGCTAACTGATGGTAGCCTATGACTATGCTAGCTGACTCCAAAAAGTCTGAACCTCTTCCTGCAAGCTGTTCAACTAGCCCTGTGACAAAGCTCTAATAGTGATGCGTGGAGCTGAAGTACTCGGCTAGTCCACCACTCTGGCTATGTGAGGTCTCATCCTAAAAGGAACATCGAAGAAGAATATCTATCCACTCCCACCACCTCCGTCATCCCCATCATCTCCACTATCCTCATAGTTTTCTGACTCCTCCTCCTCCTCCTCATTTCTCTCCTCATCCACCTCCATTGCTACCCCACCTATATCATCTTCTTGTGTTGGCCCTGCTTGCCCTACCTCTGTGTGTGGTTGTTGTCGTGCCCGTCGAAGAAATATTTCATTATTATCATTTTCATCATTATTCAATCTCATTTAGTTCATCATGATCATTATCCATCTTTAAATATCATATTATTTTCATCTCATGTGCATAATCATATTATTCATTAATCATTCATCTCATATTATATCATTTCACAACATTTGCATTATCATTTGTTTTACATCATTTTGCATAAACATACATTGATAAAAGAAAGATGCATCCATTTCATGTCATCATTTTAGGTTATCATTTTCACATCAATTGCATCATATCATTATGTATCAATTCGTTATTATTCATTCATTTCATTTTTCAACATCATTCATTATCATATCATTATCATTATTATCCATTCATTATCATCTCATTCATTATTATTATTCATTTCATCATTGTTAAATTTTCATATATATCATTTCATGTACATCAAACATTATTTGCATCATCATGTATTGATGAAAATAAAAGTACATCCATTTACAGTCATACATACTGCATAAATCATGTAGAATCTTTAAATCATTTACATTACATCATCATTTCATCATCATCATAAAAATCATAAACATCATAACATATAGAAATAAACATGCATACATAATCATTCATCATAAATCATCAATGACACATGCATATCAAAACACCACTACATATCATAAATATCATCAAAACAAATGTCCAGGGGTACAAGGATATCGAATGTTTTAACAAGATATATCAAATACAATGGAAGGATGTATCAATCACTCATCACTGAGGGGCATCCAAACATGACACATGGTAGCTATTATCTCTCGAGGTGGTAGGTCTCGTTGGATCTCTACTGCCAGAAGCCTCAATCTCTCATATAATGGGCTATACCACACTCCTGGTGGAACTCTTGGTGTGACTGCATGAGTGAGTCTATGACCGAGTGCCTGACTGCATTTATGCTATCCACTACACGAGCATCACTACCTCAAAATATCTCATTGTATAATACTCAACCTGTCGAGCAGTCTCTAGTCCCTTTGCCACAACCTCTCCAATGGAGGTGTTCTCAACTGACCTTAGGAGTCTCTATGCTACTCCCTCTACTTGAATTCACTGCTCTCTAAAGCTATCCCGCTCTATTGTGAGCTGAGCTATCTGTGGGTCAGGAAGTGGTGGCTATGCAGCCTGTGCCTATAACTGATTGATGGTAGCTTGTGCCTGTGCTAGCTCACTCTGAAGAGTCTGAACCTTTTCCTGCAAGCTGTCCAACTATCCCTGTGACACAACTCTAATAGTGATGCATGGAGCCGAAGTACTCGGCTGGTCCACCACTCTAGCTGTCTGAGGTCTCATCCTAAAAGGAACATCGAAGAATAATCTATGTCCACTCCCACCACCTCCGTTGTCCCTATTAGAATTGTAAAATTTTGAATTTTTATAGTCTATTGGATTCATGAGTTTCCAACATTAAGTCCTTACCATAAGCATAAAATCTCCTCTTTGCATTGTCTTGCGTATTCTTTGTCATATGACCCATTTTGAATCCATTGACCTCTTCTTATTCCATTGAAAAACAATATCGGCAAGACATAGTAAAAGTCTCCCTGAGATATATTTTTTTACTAACATGTATTGGTTGTAGAAAATCTGCAAGAATTTTCTTTTGTTTTGGTGACTAAGAAGATTCATATCGGCATATGCTGGGGCGTCGTCATAATGTCATAGCGAATTCAGTTGGTCTTGCCAACTAGCAATATGGAAGGGTCATTTCGGCCAAACTAGTGGGTATCGGCGTGAAGTCATAGCGACATCATTGTGTCTGGCCAATTGGCTTGTAAGCAAAATGTCTTGGTAAGACTTATGTCGTCAAGGAAGGTCTTGGCAAAATCACTCTTGTCTTGCCGAAGTTAAGACAAGGGGATTCAAAAGACTATTGGAAAAAGTGTTGGGGTCTTGTCGATTCAAAAGATATGCCGACAGAGATATGTATCGCCAGGAGAAGAATCTTTCGGCATAAGCTTCACCAAAGTTTGAGTATTATACCGACAAGTAGTTTGGGGTGAGTCTCACCGAATAGGAGTAATCTATAGAGATGATTTTGATAAGACATTTGGTATCGGTATGAGTCTTCCCGAAAATGATTTCATTGGTGGGTTTTTTCGGTGAGAAAACTTGATGGATATGCCGAAATGATAGTTCATCGGTGAAAGGGTAATTTTGTCTCAGCGATTATGACTTGAAGAAATGCATATCGATATGAGACAATGAAGTCTGTGTGACATCTCCTCGACTCATAATTATTATAGCGATATAAAAAACAAGAGTAACAGTCATCATTCTTTGAAGTCCAAGTGTCGATAAGACTACATTCTATCTTAGCGAAAGGTGTAATAGACGTTGAAAAGGGATTTTGCCCCAGATTTGAAAATCTCTCATCGAAAGGACACTTGATGTGACAGTTCCAGTTTCAAATGGGTGTTCATTCATGCTTCATTAATGGTGCAACGGGATATCACAGTAAAGATTGAATCAATTCTTCATTTCCAAAATTGATTGCAAGTGAATTGGCATGCTGAACAGAGAACCAAGATGATTTTCAGTCTGAAGAGCTCGAGCAGAATACTGTAAGTGACTATTCCTTGGATTTTGCATTTTGATTCTATAAGCTTGAGAATGGAGTCCTCTGGTTCTGGAAAGGGTAAGGGAGAAAGCATGTTGTGAGTAATTTGTCAAAGGGAAAGAAGCAAAAGGTTGATACAGAGCAAGAGGGCACTGAAAGGAGGTTAAATCAGGACCTTATTGATCAGTTACCTGGCTCGAGCCCTAAAGCGAGAAAGTCTGCACAACTTAGGGCAGAGGTTGATAAATTAGATGAAAAATGTAAGTTCATAGGTGATGTCTGGACTGCCATAAGAGGTTATGAGCTTTTCAATTTCCACTACCACAAAAGAAACCATTTTGAACCAGTCTGTAACCCATGGAAATTGAATGTAGGGAAACTGGTGTGCCCTAATGTTTTTGTAAATGCAGAGTTAGTAAAATTGCTTGCAGATAATTATGATCCAAACCAGAAGGCTATATGTGACCCATCTAGAAAACCACAGATATATGTGTCCAAAGAAGCAATAGGCGAGGTCTTCAAATTGGAAGGGTTTTGCAATGAGGAGATTAGTTTTGAGGAGTTAGAGAAATAATTTTCAAGAATGGACACAATCTATAAGGGTTGGAGGTTGCCTATCCATAGAATTAAGCAGGGTAACAAGTCAGAACCTTTGCAAGATGGTGAAGGGCCTCCTTATCATGTAGATTTGTTTGAGCCTTACATGAAGTACACATACTTCTCAGTATGTCAAGTGTTGGGGATGGATGCCCCGGAACTCATGTCAATTGTGCCAATGATTATCACAACGGATATTCAATATCATAACTCCAAGCCTTTTGATTATGCTTCATATATTGCTAGGGAGCTTGATTCAGGATTGGTGGCCATAAAGGGTTTAGCTTCTATTGTTCATCTCAGCCATTATTCATTGTTGATGCACTTGGTATTGTATTTTGGACAAGAGTTGGGAGTGTGGCCTCCAGAGGTGAGAATTTCTCAAGTTGGTAAAGAGGGTGAAGCATTGCCTATTCAATTGTGGACTGCTATTTGGGATAGCAAGTTTGCTAATTCTAGTTTCATACATTTTGAAGAGTATTTTGTGAAAACTTTGTTTAAACTATGTAAGTATCCTTGTAATTATTCATTAACTGATGAGATCAAGAGGTTTCTTTGGTCAAAAGTTTTCAATGGGCCAATTGATCATAACTGGGGTGACTGGTATTGTTTGGAAGGAGCTACAATGATTAGGGTATATGGATTTGAAGGTACCCTTTTATTCTACCAAGGACAGTTCCAAACAGAATTGCATATTTGGAAATTGTTAGACAAATGGATTACAACAGTGTCATGATTTTCTGTTCTTATGGGAAGCAGGCTTTTATGCCTAGTACGTTATGCTTTGGTGATTTCACTGTGTTGGCCAAGGAGGGATATAATTCACTCCATGATAGGTTATTGCATTATAATATGAAAAGTGGACCACCCAGGAAAAACTTTGACCCTGAAGGATACATGAATTCAACCAAAGAAAGGATTAACTTTGGAAGGTATCAGCATGTACCTTATCCTTTTGATGATATGATCAAAAATTTGGATGAAGAGGAAGCAGAGGCAATGGTTGAAAACTATAACCAGGGATTGCAAGATACAGGAAATTTGTCTTCTGGGAGTGAGGAAACTCTAATGAATAAAGTGCCACAGAGCGGAACAGAGAAAGTATCTAGGTTGAGGACTCAGAGGTATGTTTGCTCGATTAGAGAACAAAGTCTTGAAAGTGGTGATGTTGATGCAAGGCATATGGAATATAGATCATGTCTCAGATGATGAATTTATAAACTCTCCAGAGTTCAAAGCATTCTTGTACAAATAGAAGGGGAAAGAAATAAGAGAAGGTGTTGGTGCCATCACTTCTGGGAATGAAGAGCAACTATTGGATCAATTAAGAAGATGTGTGGATGATGAAATGACAAATATGACTCCTGAAAAGGGGAGAAAAATTATGGAGAATGCTAGTGTAATGATCTTTCCTAGACTTGATTTTGAATTATGCATTGGTATTTGATAGCTTCTTAAAAGATAGTAATACTGCACACAAATTAGATAAGGATAAGGTGGCAGAGGTGTATGCAGGCTCTAAGTTTAACACTGATGAGGGATCATTGATGATATGGGCTTTGTACCCACCCCACAGGAAGTCAATAGTAATTGATACAAAAAAGGAATTTGGTCATGTTATGACCTTAAAGGTTGGAGAGGTTGATCATGTGGTTACTGCAGAGATTGGGATAGATATTGCAAAACTAAATAAAGCACAGATTCAGGCGTTGATAAGAGAAAGAGAAATGTATAAGGCGAATAACGAGAGAATGTTAAGAGAAAATGATAGATTGAAAGACTTGGTTGGTGTTCCAATAGTTCCAGCCAAAATTCTCACTCAAGGAGAAAGCTCTCAGACAAAAGATCATTGGATCAGGTCAAGTGCCTATAATCAAGGAAAGTATGATGCAATTGTAGCCATTGTTAAGAAAAGATAGGTAAATTTGACATCTTGGTTAAATCAATTATGGGGGAAGTATTCTTCTACTCTGGATGCGGTGAAGGAGCATGAGAGGATGAATGAGTGGGTTATGGATAAATTTCATGAATTGGCCACACGTGATGAGGCTGGCAGTACTGCACTTGAAGCTGCAAATCATATTGTCAGCCGCCATCAAAAATTATATGAAGAATTACTAGGGGATAAAAAGGGATTAGTTGAAGCTACCACGAGGACTGTGATTGCATTCTCTAATAGTAAAGGGGAGTTGAAAGATGCCAATAGATGGAGGAATGAATGCAATGTAGTGCTGAAGGAAATCATGAAGACATCTTCTGCAGAGGGTACAATATTAGAAGAAGTGAGCGAGCATATTGAGGAAATGATCAGGATGGAAATCATGATCCAGAATGTTGTTGAAGATGCGGATGCTTTTAACTGCCAAGATTATTTCGGTTACCTTGCTATGACTCACTTATGGTTAACTAGAGCTTAATTATTCTTTATCTTTTTTATATATTTTTGTTTTCTCCTATTTCCGAAGGGACGCGTCCTTTCGTGTTCTCAATTTATAAATGTCCATTTTGAAAGCAATGTAGAGAGGGGCGAAGTAGAATTAGATAGAGAATAGAGAAGACACACCCAAATACAATTTTTGAAAGAAGATGAGACTAATTGCATATGTAAAACATGGAGATATCAAATGAAAATTTAATATGATGGTGTGCTATTTTCTGGTATCAGTTGTTTAAGATATTCGTTTAAGGGTATTATTGAATATGTCTTTGTAATGATGTTTCTTGGTTATTTCAATTAGTGTAAACAAGTTTTTACATAGTTCATCAATGCACATTTGCTGTACTCGTATGATCAATTAATTGTCTCTTTCCAGTAAATATTAAATTCTCTTAATTGATCATAGTAATTAGGGAATATCAATTGGATTATTAAGAAAAACTCAATAATCACAATATTGCATGTTTATACAAGTTATAAACCAGATAAAATGCTAAACAACTTGAATGTCTGCTAGAAGAAATAGACTTGTTTTAGATTTTCTTGACTCCGTAAACCCTATAAGGCATTGGTCTTTTGTTTTCATTTTTAGTTTCATTCACATTTCTACACCTGTTAGGTTTTAGTTTCTTGGATATTGATGTACAATTTATATCAAATCTGTTTTATTTTGTCCATTTCAAATTTTCCATTGTGGACAAATTAGGGCATTAGGAGAAGATTAAAAGTCAAGTTTGCCTGATTCAATTAGGTACACCCACCAAGGTCTAGCAGCACCTAAAGAGTAGAAGGTTGAGTTTCCTTAACCTTGTTTGTTACCCTAAAGCGTATCAAGAGATTGGCATCCTCTTGAGGGATCTTGCCTATGTTTTTGAGAGCTAACAATCCCCATCATCACCACTATCCTCAAAGTTTTCTGACTCCTCCTCCTCATCCTCATCGCTCTCCTCATCCACCTCCATCACTACCCCACCTATATCATTTGCTTGTGTTGGCCCTGCCTGTGGCTGCCCTACCTATGTGTGTGGTTGCCGTCGTGCTCGTCAAAGAACCGGTCCACCTAATACTGGGGTAGGCTCATCTAGACTAGTCAGTCTCACAAATGGATGTGAATAGAAGTAAGCGGCATACTCATCTGTCATGTGAGCATCTGTAACCTCGGGATGAATAGCCCAAAAATCTGACTGCAAATCCATATACTCATCCCTGGCTACCTCAAAAGTAATAAATGGCCCCCACTCTAGCAAATCCTCATGGTGCCTAGCATAGTGTGCCACTCCTTGTGGCATCATCTTTACCCGTCCATATTGTCTCAAGACTCTCATGACTAGAAATCGCTCGATGATGAAGGGAGTCCCGCCAATCATATACCTAGCTATCCTGCAGTACAGAAGCTCTATGTCATCCTCATCCCAAGGCTCACAATCAAGATACGGTCTCCAGATGACGGTATCCATGTCATCCAATACCCTTCATCAATACTCTAACTTTCCCAATATCGGTTGGACAAGGGGACCTGTGTAAGCATATACATATGGGTGGCCCAATGGGCGATCTCTCCGAACAATGGGGCAAGTAATAGCAAAATGCTCTCATGCCCAAATCTATAAAAGAGTAACTTTTTTTGAGATACTCTTCCCATCTGTGTACACCACTTGATGAAGATCATGGTATAGATGGGCAAGCATGCATGATCCCCATGCATATCTAGTCTGATGGAGAACCATGTCCTCTAGAAATCAACCCCAGCCTACTGATAGTCCCTTTGACCTACGATCAGGACAAAGGAATCCACCAATAAAGCTTGCTAGAATTGATGGTAGAGGGGCATATCCCTGTACCATATCCCTCCAAGCAATCTCATACCTGCTCACATGAGGATCTTGAAATACTCTCTGCAAGGCATCTATCCCCCCAATCTCCTTGTGGTCATAGATCTCAAGCTCACCAACTACTGGGATGCCCAAAATCCTGTAGACATCCTCAAGTGTCACTGTAATCTCTCCCGTCAGCAAGTGAAAGGTATTATGCTCACTGTTCCATCTCTCAGCTAGTGTAGTCAACAGTGCCTTATTGACCCTATACTGTGGGATCCTAAGCAGGGAACCCAACCCCTATCTCTACCTGAGATAGTTTGGGAATCATGTCCCATGTACAGGGAAATCGCTCTCTCATCTAGAGGATATTAAAATCCTCTTATAACACCAAGTACATCAAAATCACATCAATCAACAAGGAATCGCAAGAAAGCATCAATAAAATCATATTCAATTAATTGAAGCAAATCAATATCAAATCTATCAATCTTTATTATTTGTTCTTCAATCAGGAAGGAAAATTTATCATTATCTACTATTTATTTTTCATTCGCACATGGAAAAAAATTTAACAGCTAATCGGTTCAACATCCAATCATTACTATTTGTCTTTCAATTGGGAAAGAAAATTTATCAAATCTTCTCTACTATTTGTCCTTCAAGCAGGAAAGCAAATTTATCAGACTTATTACTATTTGTTTTTTCAATCAAGAAAGAAAATTTATGAAATCAAGCTACTCTATCCTTGATGTTATTTAAAAGCATAAAATTAGTTGGCTAATCTAGCAACAATCATCAAGCACATATCATTTTCACTTCAAAAATTCAAAATTCAGCAAAATTTCATGGATGCGCTAAAACAGTCCATCAATGTGCTAAATCATCAATGCACAACTTTATCCATGGATGCACTAAAATAGAGGTTCAATGTCCTATTTCATCATAGCGCTAATCTATTAGGTCTATGCGCTACTCTATTTCATCTATGTGTTATTCTAGCCAATGCATTATTTGAACAATGAATGCGCTATTCTATCAGGTCCGGTACACCATTCTGGCCGATGCACTAATCTACTCATGAATGCACTAATCTATCTATTGATGCACTAATTTGGTAACCTATGCACTAAACTACCTAATCTATGCGCTAAACTAAGGCTTGCATGCGCTACAACAGAACGTCAAAAATCTTAAAAATCCAAAATATTGAAAAAATCTTTAAAAATACGATTTCAAATTTATGAAAGAGGATCAGATCAACTTACCAGAGGTCCATACACAATTGGTCTCTAATGATGGTGGGCTCACTTTAAATTGGTGGCGCTCATAACGGATCGACATCTCAAAAATTATTCTAAGAGCTCTAAAAATTGCAAATGGCTACTATTCAAATGACAATGACTTTTCACCTTTTCCACCTTTTAAGGGGGTTTAAAAGAGGGGTAATTTTTATTTTTACTGTGCAAAGTGTTGTTTCGAGAGCTAAATCGCCAATTTCGTTCCAAAAATCATCTAAATTCTTTCAAATCATCATCATCATCATCATTCAAATCACGTGATTTGTCTCTCGAGGGGGGCATATAGCATCATTCAATTTGCATATCAAATTCTTTAAAGTAATGCGTAAAACACGTCACTTCAAAGAGGGGAAAAATGTATACTTCTAAAAATGGTCACGGTTAATCAAAATTGTTAATTAATTAAATATGAATTATTTTATTAATATTCTAAAGTCATCTACATGTAAATAAATTTAAATATTTATTTATATCGTTTGTTTTTCTAATTCTTCTAGTTTAAATTAAATAAATAAGTTTATTTAATTATTGTTATTTTCCTCTTAATTAAATTAAATAAATTTCATAAATTTATTTACTTAATTATCATTTTTATTTCTAAAATTTGAATGTTTAAATTCGAATTATGGAATATTCTTCTAATTCATCCCAACACCTCACATAATTAAATATTGTAAATATTTAATTACATACATTTTTCACCTCTCACATAATTAAATTTTTATTTAATTATGGAAGTTTCCAAAATACATGTCACATATAATTAAATAAATTCATTTATTTAATTAAGAAGTATCTTCAAACTTCAACAAACTTTTCAATAAATGAAAAGACAAAAAGCATGTTTGTCTCCATTTTTGAATGAAGATAGTTTCATGGGTTGAAAACATTCTCCATCTTTCTCTCAACTTCCAGAATCTCACGCCGTTCATCTTGACAGGTTTGAACTCAACCATTGATCTTTGCCAACTAGATTCTTTCCTTCCGAAAATCTATAAATATAGCCTTTTTGTGAGTAGATTTCATCTTACATTTTATGCGCAATTACTATAGTTGCATTCAAATCAACATTTTAGCAATTTCATATTGTTGATGGTTTTTTTATGCACTTCTCAACATAGGTAATGTGTAGGTGCATCACCTCTCTTGAAAGACAATCTTCCACAATCAAATTGCAGAACACTATCGCAAGGTCTCTCGGATGTCAAGTCTTGACGATACTTAGAATATATCAGTTGTTTGAAGTGATTTGCTGGAATCACAATGTGGCCTTATAGAAGAGTTACAAAGTGGGGAAGTTGGATCTACAAATGGAGTTCTTAGGATGGGAGAGTTGTTGAGTATTTGGTGCAGGTTCAAATAGCAGTCTAGAACTCCATTTCAACATCAAATTTAGCTTTATAATGCACAATGAACCTTGTCTAAGGTTACTTTAAAAAAAAAATAAAAAAAGGTAGGGAAGAGAGAAGGTTCCTGGATTTGAAACTACGAATGAACAACGATCATGGAGGCTGCTACATTAGACAAATTCCCTAAACTAGGTTTTTCTTGGCCAAGAGGATCCTACAGTTACACAAAATAAGTGCAATCTTCTAAGGACTACAGATTTTCAGTCTGCATACACACGTGATGAACATGCAAATGAACTAAGATGCAACAATCAAATAAAGAAGCCCAGCCTAACTTTGCACAACAGCTTCTCATCAGCAAGTGCCAAAAGTATGGGTTGGAAATTCATCAAATACTGAAACAACAATCACCATTACCACTTCCATTCAAGAAACTAACAACTAAAACTAACTTGGAAGGTAGAACCATGCACACATAATGAGAAAACTCAAAAAGTAACATCCATAGATCATGCAATGCTACTTTTTATTGTTGTAGAATGTTTTTACAACAGCTCTCCAACCCTTTACAAATGAGGGGAAGGCCCCTATGTATAGTTTTCCAAAGTCTGAATGAATGGCTAGGATTGAATGACATTGTGTGGCCCAGATTCAATTACATTAGGGCTTCACCTACCCCACAATATTCAGAAATTTAAAATACATCTTTTGTCTTTTTCCTATTTTGTCTTGTAGTGGCCAATCACTGTAGCAGTTTTGTCTTCTAGCTGATTTCCCCTTTACTATAGCT
This sequence comes from Sequoiadendron giganteum, assembly GCA_007115665.2. NCBI lineage: Eukaryota > Viridiplantae > Streptophyta > Pinopsida > Cupressales > Cupressaceae > Sequoiadendron > Sequoiadendron giganteum. The sequence goes on along the minus strand of CM021102.1, from coordinate 48,589,263 downwards.
GAAACTACCTGAAAGCTGCCTTCTTCCCAATGGAATTGCAGCATTCTTCATTGGATCAAATGGGTCTATCGGTGATTGGCATCAATGGATTGGTTTCCCTTGATTCGAGTGAACAACCCCCAAAGATCATCATATGGTGAAAAGTAGGACAAATTTCCTTGCATTTTGTCATTGACTTCCTTGGCATAGGCCTTCTTCTGATGCCAACTCTATTAATATGCACAATGAGGAGAGGTGGGAATAAAATGAATGGTGATAGGAGCCACATGCTTTTCCTTGTTCAAATCTTTCAATGGGTCTCCCGACGGATCCACAGTAGGCTTTTTGAAACCTGCATGCATGAACTGTCGTAACTGCTTTCATACACAAATCAAGGAAAATGTTAATTAAATATTGCAACATCCTTGTTAGATCCATTCATGCATCATAAAAATATCATAATATTTAGTGTCAATTGCCATTAGCAGTTTACTAGAGAGCGTTTGAATGTTCCAGGACCGAGAGGCCGGAATGCTATTTCAAAAATGGTGAAAAGGGCATGGTGACCCGGATGGCACCTCCTAATGCAAATTTGGAATTTGAAAGGTCAATGAAGGATAAGATCAAATTTTAGCATCTGGGTCAAAGTCCGTTTTCAAATTGGAGGAGCGCTTGGATGTTCCAGAAATGAGAGGCCGAAATGTCGTTCTGGAAATGCTGTTTTGAAAACGATGAATAGAACATGGAACTCCGGATGGCATCTCCCAATTGCAAATTTAGAATTTGAAAGGTCCAAGGAGGACAAGATCCAATTTTAGCATTTGGGTCAAAGTCCATTTTCAAATCAAAGGAGCGCTTGGACGTTCCGGAAGCAAGAGGCCAGAATGTCGTTTTGGAAATGTTGTTTTAAAAATGACGAATAGAGCATGGAACTCTGGATGGTATCTCCTGGTTGCAAATTTGGAATTTGAAAGGTCTATGGAGGATAAGATCCAATTTTAGCATCTAGGTCGAAGTCCATTTTCAAATCGAAGAAACGCTTGGATGTTCTGGAAACAAGATGTCGAAATTCCATTTTGGAAATGTTGTTTTGAAAACGACGAACAGAGCATGGAACTCTAGATAGTATCTCCTGGCTGAAAATTTGGAATTTGAAAGGTCCAGGGAGGATAAGATCCAATTTTAGCATCTTGGTCAAAGTCCTTTTTCAAATCAGAGGAGCGCTTGGACGTTCCGGAAACAAGAGGCCGGAATGCCATTCTGAAAATGTTGTTTTGAAAATGACAAACAGAGCATGGAACTCCAGATGGTATCTCCTAGCTACAAATTTGGAATTTGAAAGGTCTAGGGAGGATAAGATCTAATTTTAGCATCTGGGTCGAAGTCTGTTTTCAAATCAAAGGAGCGCTTGGATGTTCCGGAAACAAGAGGCCGGAATGTCGTTCTGGGAATGCTGTTGCAGGATTTTTGTTTTGAATTTTTTTGCAACTTCCTGAAACTTAATGAAACCTTGGAAGTTCACTTAGGCACCACAAAAACATCCCAAATCCATAGGAAACCTATCCCCAAAGTCAAAAATGAAGGAAAAAATGAATTGAGCGAGCGAGGAGGCGAAGCCCGAAAAACCCAAGACTTAGCAATTTTTTATTTTAGGGGAAAAATATGGTCAACCAAAAATGAGACTTTGAAGGGCACGTTGACCAAATAGGACACCAAAAAAGGGGGACACAAAAAAAGGCAAGAGAAAAGTAGCCCATCGGGAACGAAAAAAGAGGGTCCCTACCTACGGTGGGGTGTGTGTGCAAAATATGCACAACAAATGGTGACTCGCTAGGGGAAATGCTCTAGAGCATTTCGATGACAAACTGGAATCATGAACCCAAAATATCTAGTTCTAATCTTCATGTTCAACCAAAGGATCAAAACCACCAGTTAATCCAACCTTCAGTATGCTTAAAATCCAAGTGTGTGCAGTTGCATTAATTCCCATCCTTCAGTTGCTGCAAGAACCCAAGCTCCATCAAGTTAAACTACGTAGTTTATTCTAACTCCAAAAGCATCTCAGATATTGCCTCGCTGCCTGTCAGACATCCATAGCCCCGAAAAGGTTGTCACTGTGACTCTCCCAAACATTTTTTTACTACCAACCGGGCATCCATAGCCCTAGTAGAGTTGCTTGTATACCCCTGAAAAGTTGAATTTCTCTTCTTTTGATTTTCAATATTTTTCTTTCTTTTGTTTCTTTTCTCTTTTCAGTTCTTTTATTCAACCCGCAAGCAATGAAGCTTGTGCTCAGGGCTGAGAATCACAATGGTGCTAGAGCATAATTTTAGATTTTTCACTTAACTAGACTTCACAAAGGACCTACAGTGACCATCAGATTCTTAAAATTTGTGAGAGATATAAGATTCTAGAATACTTCAGAATCAGACCAACCAATGACTTATCCACTTTGAAGCAAACATCTAGATCACTTGATACTAACAAAAAATCCTCACCATCCACTCTAAAAACTTGATTAGAGTTTGACAAAGAAATACATAGAAAAGCCCCAAGAAATAAGAATGGTTGTTGTGCACACAGATGTGCCAAGCCAAAAGCATAGGGACCCCGAGCAAAGCAGCAGCAAAGTGAGAGCAAACAAAAGCAAATGAAAGCAAATGAAAAGAAAATACCAAAACCAACCAAAATGGGACAACGAAAGAAAACAACAAAGAAACTACTCCAAAGCAAGCAACCTACAACAAACCAACTAACTTAAGGAAAACAGTGAAGCGGAGTATTTACGGGAAACCTACACTACTCAAAACGAGGTATGTACAAAGATATTTACAAAGAACTATCGGGTAAGGCAAGCTGACACTCAAGCCCATTGGATTTCACAATGCGTGCAATTCAGATGGGCAATCGTTATAGTTTTCAACCATGCAGATTTATCCTTATTTTCAGAGAAAATAAATTCAATATTGCAACATTCAAATTTAGTCACCCGGTCAGGGAAAATCAACAATTGAGGAGGCTCATTAAACCCATGATTAATCCATAAACACGTCCATTTTTCCTCATTCTCATAATCAAAATGATAAGTGAAGCTATGAAAATTAACAGGAGCAAGCAAGGATAGAACCTGGATTTCATCACATGGAGGTGGTAGCATTTGACAATCGAGAGTGAGCACCGCATCGTCAGTCTTTGCATCAACAACCTCGGGTGGGCATGGTGGAGGGTGCAAAATTTAAGGAATCAAGTCTGCATAAGGTAGGGAGAATGGGGCAGCAAACAGTTCTTCCACATCTTGCGTGGGATCAGCAATCCCTATCATCTATTCTTTGAGAAGATAGACTTCATCTTGTTAATCTTCTACAAACTGAGCATCCACATGACTGTTGTCCTCAAAAGGCAGTACGCTATCCCACTTCCTTTCCCAAGTGTCAAAATTATCTTCATGATGCTCAGTGTCATGGGATGATGACATATATGAATCTATCCTATTGCAGCCATCTAAGTATGAAAGATGATCAGAAATAACCATGGTGAAAGGATTCCAAGTTGCATCTTGTAGTCGAAAAGGTGCTTCATCTATGTTGGCAGCTATCTTAGCACCTCCGCCTTTATCTTCTTCTCTTTGTCATTCATGCATCTCATCATGACATTCACTCATTTCCCCTTGTTCAATATCACTATAAATGGAGAAGGAACCCCTCTCCCAATCCAAAAACTCTAGTGCATCACCATTCGAAGGCTCAAGGAGTATGTCTCCATCGCTATCGTCTTCTGGGATGTGCTCTTCCTCGGCATGAGCATACCTCTGTAGTACAACTCCCAATGGAAAGAATTCATCAATTGATGCCACCTCATCAAGGGGACCAAAAAAAACCATGCAATCTCCCTCCAAGGACTCACCATGAAGCCCATCATCCATGGTGCTCAAATGCTCTTGAAGAGGCAGAAATTCTTGATGACTAGTGGACAACCTTCCTATTTGATCTACTTCATTGCTCAAAATCTCAAGCTTGTAGTATTGTCTTTCTTCTATTGCTATCCGAACATCCTCTTGAGGACTGCCTTCAACTAAGTTGTCACTTGGTTTGGGCTCTTGGTCCTCATATTCCATTCTTGAAGCCATTGCAGGAAGTGGTGTGCTCGGCTGCCTTGCTTCTTCTCTAACTTGTTGGAAAGCTTCTTGGCACAATCCGCAAATGAACTCCGAATGTGATGAATCATGGAACCTGCACCAATTCAAAAACAACAATACCTCCAAATTCACCTGGTACTTCAGCTCGGACCAATCCTTTGCTAATCTGGAGACGAGCTAGTCATATCTTTCCGCTACTAGGTCCTCATCATCACTTGCAAAAGAAACTTGATAGTAGATAACCGGGATGAGTGGTTGTTCCCACTCCTCCAAAAATGCATTTTTAGATGCTTGGTCACTATCATTGACAAAGGAGAAGTCTTCCAGTCTAATTTTAGTTATGCCTTCATCATCATTTTTTGCTGTCCCAAGGCTATCAACCTCTTCCTCTTGCTATTTTTTAGCATCTTCATTGGCTGCCCCAGTATACACTACTGCAAACTTGATTGAATCATCCTCAAATGCCAATGGCTTCTCCTCCTAAGTGGAGGACTGCCCTTTACTGATGAAAGAGAGGCTTTTCAACTCCATTCCTAGTGAACCTTCACCAAAGCTTTTTGTTGTCCCAAGGAAATCAGCTTCTTCCTTTTCATTTTTAGTTTCAATGTTTGTTGTCCCAACATCTATTTCTGTGGAACTTCTTGGTCTATCTGCAATGTGTTGTCCTCCAGATGTTGACAACTCCTTTTCCTCATGGAGTGACTCATCCTTATCTAAAGTTGGCTACTCCAACTCATTCAAACAACACCGTGTTTGAGTGATAATGTTTGCACATTATGGATAAATTCCGAATGTGGTGCATTCTGAAATCTACACCAAGTAGACATCAACACCTCCAATCTTGGTCCATCTTTGCTGCCCAAACATTCTTGGATCAGCTCTTCAAATTCCTTGGCTTCCATATTAGCCATTTCCTCTTCTGGATCTTTGAGAGCCAAAGGCTGGTATATTTCCCAAAAGGGAATTTCTCTTTGCAAGACTCTTTTAATTCTGCTCAAGAAGGTTAGACACTCCAATTCATTGTGCATGTGGGTGCCATGGATCCGACATCTATCCACCAACGTGAATTATTGCAACGACCTTCTCAATCTCCTATTTAAATCTGCATGTAGCTGAGTGATGTTGATTTGCACGTGCTGCTCCATTTCGACTCAGCTTCTTTTTGCTTTCAAAAAATTTTGATTTCAAGTTTCAGCATTAAAAGAGATCTCCTTATCTCTAATTTCTTCTTTGAAAGTGCTCTTATCAATTTCCAACTTTTATCTTTGTAGCCTCAACATGTCAGGCCCTCCTTCTAGTGCCAATTCAGTTGATGGTGTTTTTATGCACTTCTCAACACAGGTAATGCATAGGTGCATCACCTCTCTTGAAAGACAATCTTCCTCAATCAAATTGCAGAACACTATCCCAAGGTCTCTCAGATGTCAGGTCTTGATGATACTTGGAATATATCAGTTGTTTGATGTGATTTACTGGAATCAAAAGGCGGCCTTAAGGAAGAGTTACAAAGTGGGGAAGTTGGATCTACAAATGGAGTTCTTAAGATGGGAGAGTTACTGAGTGTTTGCTATAGGTTCAAACAACAGTCTAGAACTCCATTTCAACATCAGATTTAGCTTTATAATGTGCAATGAACCTTGCCTAAGGTTAATTTTTTTTTAAAATAAAAAAGGGCAGGGAAAAGAGAAGGTTCCTGGATCTGAAACTATGAATGAACAGTGATCATGGAGGTTGCCACAGTAGATAAATTCCCTAAACTAGGTTTTTCTTGGCCAAAAGGATCCTATAGTTACACAAAACCAATGCAATATTTCAAGGACTACAAATTTTTAATTTGCATACACACATCATGAACATGCAAATGAACTAAGTTGCAACAATCAAATAAAGAAGTCCAGGCTAACTTTGCACAACAGCTTGTCATCAACAAGTGCCAAAAGTATGGGTTGAAAATTCATCAAATACTAAAATAGCAATCACCATTACCACTTCCATTCAAGAAACTAACAACTAAAACTAACTTGGAAAATAGAACCATGCACACATAATAAGAAAACTCAAAAAGTAACACCCATAGATCATGCGATGCTACTTTCTATTACTAAAAAATGTTTTTACGACAGCTCTCCAACCCTTTACAAATGAGGGGAAGGCCCCTATTTATAGTTTTCCAAAGCCTGAATGAATGGCCAAGATTGAATTACATTGTGTGGCCCAGATTCAATTACATTAGGGCTTCACCTACCCCACAATATTCAAAAATTTAAAATACATCTTTTTCCTTTTCCTATTTTGTCTTGTAGTGGCTAGTCACTATAGTAGTTTTGTCTTCTAGCTGATTTCCCCTTTACTGTAGCTGAAATTGCTTGAAAGCTACCTTCTTCTTGATGGATTTTCAACATTATTCATTGGATCAAATGGTTTTGTCGATGATTGGCATCAATGGATTGGTTTCCCTTGATTCGAGTGGACAACCCCCAAAGATCATCATCATCTAGTGAAAAGTAGGACAAACTTCCTTGCATTTTTTCATTGACTTCCTTGGCATAGGCCTTCTTCTGATGTCAACTCTATTGATGTGAACCACAAGGAGAGGTGTGCATAAAATGAATGGTGATAGGAGCCACATGCTTTTCCTTGTTCAACTTTCTCAATGGGTCTCTCGACGGACCTGCAATAGGCTTCTTGAAACCTGCATGCATGAATTGTCATAAGTGCTTTCATACACAAATCAAGGTAAAATGTTAATCAAATATTTCAACATCCTTGTTAGATCCATTCATGCATCATATAAAGATCATAATATTCAGTGTCAATTGCCATTAGCAGTTTACTGGAGAGCATTTGAACGTTCCAGAACCAAGAGGCCAGAATGTTGTTTTGAAAACGGTGAACAGGGCATGGCGACCTAGATGGTACCTCCCGACTAAAAATATGAATTTGAAAGTTCCATGGAGGATAAGATCCAATTTTGGCATCTGGGTGGAAGTCCGTTTTCAAATTGGAGGAGCGCTTGGACGTTCCGGAAACGAGAGACTGGAATTTCGTTCTGGAAATGTTGTTTTGAAAACGGCGAACATAGCACAGAACTCCGGATGGATCTCCCGACTGAAAATTTTAAATTTTAAAGGTCCAGGGAGGATAAGATCTAATTTTAGCAGCTGGTTCGAAGTCCATTTTCAAATCGGAGGAGCGCTTGGATGTTCCAAAAATAAGAGGCCAAAATGTCGTTCTGGAAATGTTGTTTTGAAAATGGCGAACAGAGCATGGAGCTCCGGATGGTATCTCTTGGCTGGAAATTTGGAATTTTTAAGGTTTAGGGAGGATAAGATCCAATTTTAGCATCTGGTTCAAAGTTCGTTTTCAAATCGGAGGAGCGCTTGGACGTTCCGAAAATAAGAGGTTGGAATGCCGTTTTGGAAATGTTGTTTTGAAAACGACAAATAGAGCATGAAACTCTAGATGATATCTTCTAGCTGAAAATTTGGAATTTGAAAGTTCTAGGGAGGATAAGATCCAATTTTAGCATCTGGGTCAAAGTCCGTTTTCAAATCGGAGGAGCGCTTGGACATTCCTGAAACAAGAGGTCGGAATGTCATTCTGGAAATGTTGTTTTGAAAATGGCGAACAGAGCTTGGAACTCTAGATGGTATCTCCTGGCTGAAAATTTGGAATTTGAAAGATCTAAGGAAGACAAGGTCCAATTTTAACATCTGGGTTGAAGTCCGTTTTCAAATCGGAGGAGCGCTTAGATGTTCCAGAAATAAGAGGCCGAAATGTCGTCTGAAAATGTTGTTTTGAAAATGGTGAACGTAGCATGGAACTCTAGATGGTATCTCCTAGCTAAAAATTTGGAATTTTAAAGGTCCAAGGAGGATATTATCCAATTTTATCATTTGGGTCAAAGTTTTTTTTCAAATCGGAGGAAGGCTTGGATGTTCCGGAAATAAGAGGTCGAAATGTCGTTCTGGAAATGTTGTTTTGAAAATGGCGAACAGAGCATGGAACTCTGGATGGCATCTCCCATCTACAAATTTTGAATTTGAAAGATTGAGGGAGGATAAGATCCAATTTTAGCATCTGGGTCAAAGTCTGTTTTCAAATCAGAGGAGCGCTTGGACATTCCAGAAACAAGAGGTCAGAATGTTGTTTTGGGAATGCTGTTGCAGGATTGTTGTTTAGAAAGTTTTTGCAACTTCCTAAAACTTAATGAAACCTTGGAAGTTCACTTAGGCACCATAAAAACATCCCAAATCCATAGGAAACCTATCCCCAAAGTCAAAAATGAAGGAAAAAGAGAATCGAGCGAGCGGGGAGGCGAAGCCCGAAAAACCCAAGACTTAGCAATTTTTTATTTTAGGGGCAAACTATGGTCAGCCAAAAATGAGACTTTGAAGGGAACGTTGACCAAATAGGAGACAAAAAAAGGGGGACACAAAATGAGGTAGGAGCAAAGCAGCCCGCTAGGACTAAAAAAAGAGGGTCCCTGCCTACGGTGGGGCATGTGTGCAAAATATGCACAACACATATCATTAGCATTTTAAGTTCATAAGCATAGTTTAAATCATTAACAATAGACATGCAGTTTGCATCAATCTTGTTCTCCTAAGTTGTCATTCTAACAAGCTACTGCTTAAACCAATTGAGAGCCAGTAACTTGAATCGAATAATTGGAGATAAAGGACAACAGAACGCATTTGAAGGAGTTATTGTTATTTAGAGTTTGCATTTATCTTTTATAAATTAGTTTCTTTCAATCTAATCTTTCATTGGTGTGTTAGTTTACTTTCTAATTAGTACACATATTCTAACAACACATTTTTGGTGCCCACCATGGGTCCTTTCCCATTTTTAATCTTTTTATCGTAGGTTTTTCTGACAGGTGATAGACTGGAGCTTTGGTTTGGCACAGAAGACCTACGGATTAGCACATATGAGCTCTGTTTTGGCGCATTCGACGACTATTTTAGCGCATTGGTGGCATGTTCTAGCACATATGTCAGTTCTTTTAGTGCATTGGTGGCCTATTTTAGCGCATTGTTGTTTGTTCATTTAGCACATATAACAACTATTTTAGTGCATTTAGCAGTTCTTTTAGTGCATACAGGGAATTGTAAAAATTAAATCCTGATTCTGACGCCATCCGCAAACAGAGATTTTTCAATTCAGTTTAAAGTAAAATGAAGCAATCCTAGGATAGACATTTAAAATTTGGAATTTATCAATCCTAGGATAGTCACCAAACATCATTTTTGCTTGGTTAAAATGAATCCAATGTTTTTTGTAAAGCAAAATATTCACTTAGCATAGAAAACTGTCATTTGGATTTAAAATTGAACCATTTGTTTGTTGTGACTATTGGGTAATAGGTATATGCTCTCCCCTTAATTGGGTGATCAGAACACCAGACTTACCTTTTTCATTTTATGCAATTCATGCTTTATTACATCCTCTAGAAGGCATGCCGTAGTGGGAAAAAGTACTCACCCTACGGAACAGACCTAAGTGGGAACAACCTAAGCCAGGTTTTCCAACCCACTCTAATCAAAAGTGAATTTTGGGGAAACCCATATTCAATGAAAGTGTGCAAGATAACCATCCCCAAAATCTTTGTTCTAAAGATTGGGAGGTCTCCTAAGGGAGTTTATCTATTGCCACGCCGAATGGAAACCTTTACTACAAACCATAGTATAGAAATCCAGCCATGTCAGTATCCAAACATGATTTCAATCACAATGCAAGGGGAGGGAAGAATATGCCCCCAAGAAACTCACCCTTTAATTTTCATAGATTGTTTGCTCAAGGGATCGAGAAATCTAACCTTGAGTACGCACCTGGAAAAGACAAAAACACGGGTGCCCTCTAGGGGGTGACACAGCTGTGTGAGTCGATGCAATTTTAAGTTGTGGGTTGTAGTTCCTATGATGACCTATTTGACAACTAAGAGTGAGTCTATTTGAAGTGCTTATCTTGTTCAATACCCGTGAAAATCTCAAGAAAATACACTCTTCATTTAGATTTTAGGATTTACAAAACAACTATTTCCTACTATATGTCGTGTTTTACACATTTGAATCAGATAAAGATCATCTGAAAACATCAAACTATCAAAACATGTCTATCTCAGAAAAATAATTGGATAGTTTAGCGCATCCATTCCTACGTAAATAATTTATGATTTATCGCATAGGTTCCCAAATTAGCCATCGATAGATAGATTAGCGTATAGGCTCTCAGTTGATTTAAGCAATAGCTTGTTAGAATGACAACTTAGGAGAACAAGATTGATGCAAAATGCATGTCAATTGTTAATGATTTAAACTATGCTTATGAACTTAAAATTCTTATGATATGAAATTGCTAAAGTGCTGATTCGAATGCAACTATAGTAATTGTGCATAAAATCTACTCATGAAAAGACTGTATTTATAGATTTTCAGAAGGCAAGAATCTAGCTGGCAAAGATCAACAGTTGAGTTCAAACCTGTCAAGATGAACGGTATGAGATTCTGGAAGTTGAGAGAAAGATGGAAGGTTGAGAGAAATATGGAGAATGTTCTCAACCCATGAAACTATCTTCATTCAAAAATGGAGACAAACATGCTCTTTGTCTTTTCATTTATTGAAAAGTTAGTTGAAGTTTGAAGATAATTCTTAATTAAATAAATGAATTTATTTAATTATATGTGACATGTATTTTGGAAACTTCCATAATTAAATAATTATTTAATTATGTGAGAGGTGAAAAAGGTGTGTAATTAAATATTTACAATATTTAATTATGTGAGGTGTTGGATGAATTAGAAGAATATTCCATAATTCAAATTTAAACATTCAAACTTTCGAAATAAAAATGATAATTAAGTAAATAAATTTATGAAATTTATTTAATTTAATTAAGAGGAAAATAACAATAATTAAATAAACTTATTTATTTAATTTAAACTAGAATAATTAGAAAGATGAATGATATAAATAAATAATTAAATTTATTTACATGTAGATGACTTTAGAATATTAATTAAATATTTCATATTTAATTGATTGACAGGTTTGATTAATTGTGACCATTTTTAGATGTATACAGTATCGAGTGGGTCCCCTATAAGTGTATTCAAAGGGTAGGGATGGGAACATTGTTGATGCAAGATCCCATAGCAATCCCTTCCCTTTTTATGTTGTTCTTCCTTTCCAGATTTAATATTATGTTCCTCACATTCTTCAACATGTTCCATTAAGGTAACCATTGCTAACTCCACAACATCATCTCCCTTAGATTCCATATCCTCATCAACTCAAGGTTGAGTATTAGATTCAATTGATGGTTGAGCAAGAGGATATAATGACAACTCTTTTTGCTTTTGTCCATTTGAAATAATCATGCTACCTAATCTACAGTCCATTAGGGTTGTTGTTGTGGCCAACCATGCTCTACCTAAAATGATTGAATATCTAGAATCTTTCTTTCTAGCTTTGAGGACTAGAAATTCAACTGGATAGTCCATGTGTCAATGGTGACCATGACATCCTCAATAACACCCTCAGGTCTAGTAGTGGACTGATCTGCCAACTGTAAAATAGTAGTTGTGGGCATTATCTTAGTCATACCTAGCATCTCAATAGTGTCTAAGGTGATTACATTAATAGTTGCCCCTAGATCAATTAGGACATTAGGAATCTCAACTCCTCCTATGCTCAGGGTTATTACAGGACTCCCAGGATCATTATATTTTTGTGGAAGCAACCTTCCAGATAGAACACCAGTGAGTTTAGTCCCTATTTGAATGGTAGGAGGCAATTTCTTCTTCCTACCTGGAGTTTACATACATAGGGAATTAATTAATTGGTTGATTTCGGGAATGTCCTTAATAGCTTGTAATAATGGTATTTCAATGTTGATCTTATTTAGTTCTCTGAGAAGTTGACAATCAACAACATTCATGTAATTAGGTTGAGAGCTTTCAGGAGCAGTTTGTCCTATTTTTAGGTGCTTTGGGTAGGGTGCCTGATTAACTTCTTGCTCATTCTCAGAGTTATGTTTTTCATTCATATTCCCCTTTTCACTGTCCTTACCTTTGTTATCTTTAGTGGCAAGTACAGATGGCACGTTTTGACTTCTCAACTGAATATAATTAGAATCAATGGAATTCAAGGTAGGGGGGTTTGCATTTGATCTATTATTTTTCGGATTAGGTAAAGGTTGTGTTGGCATCTGAGGCTGGTTCACCTACTCATTAGCAGATGTAGAACCCTATGCTAATTGTTGTGGCTGCCCCCAAGGATGTCTAGGTCCCTGGTTTTTCCATGGTTGATATTTTTGTTGATTATGTTGCCATTGAGGTTGATTTGGTTGGCACTGAGGTTGATTCCACTAGGGATTCATCCACTCAGATTGACCCCAGTAGCAAGATGGAGGCTATGATTGAAAGGGAGGGTTCCATTGATTGGAATTTTTCCAACGGTTTTGATTCCAGTTTGGTCTAGAACCATACTGACCCTGGTTTGGATTGTATCCAGTGTTAGGAGACCTCTATCCAACATAATTAAGTTCCTCTTCCACAACAGGTGGTTTCTTCAAATGATTCTTAATCTCAGACAAAAGACTACAAGATCTTGTAGCATGTTGATTTACACAGATCTCACAAATATCAACTTGGTTCAATGGACATTCCCTTAAAAAAAAATTCCTCTACACTTGGAACAATAAATAGATAGGGTTTTAGTGGTGTTTTTGTCTCCTTGCATATTAAGGTGAAGGAGAAAATCAGTCTTCAAGTTCGCAATCTCTTCAATTACTTGAGATACATTTGTGGTAAGTGCTTTGTTTCTCCTGGAGCCTCTATATCCTACTCTGGTCCTAGATTAGTTTCTGCATATTTCAACTATAGCATCCAAAGAAAGTTTGTTAATATCCCCCTTTCACATAAGGTTTAAGGCTTCTCTAGAATCATCATCAATTCCCTTTAGGAAAATTGTCTTACTGATTTTGTTGTCTATTCCATTACCACATCTCTTGTGGACAAATTGAAATTTGTCTACATAGTCCTCCAAACTCTCATCCTCCATCTACCTCATATGAAATAATTCTTCTTTTTTATCCCTCACTCAACAGTAATCCTAGTATTTATCCAAGAATCATGTTTCCATTTCTTTCCAAGTGGAGATTGAATCAACACCCAAACCCGTAAACCAACATAAGGCTGACTCTTTTAGAGTAGATGGAAATAATTTCAGCTTCTGATTGTTAGTGGTGTAATCATAAGTTTGGAATAGAACTTTAAATTAGAAAAGGAATTGATCAGTATCTTCATCATGGCCTTTGTTCAGATTGATGGGGGTATGGAAAGGTCTTGTTTGGTAGGGGGTCACTATTTTCTTATTCTTCCATTCTTTCTTCTTGGTGATGCTCTAGATTTTCTATGTGCTTTTGCTCTAGACTTTCTACATGATTTTTCTCTGGATTTTCTACATGATTTTCGATCTAATGTTGTAGAATTTGTTCTTCTTGATCAAAATTAATGTTAAATGGAAGAAACCTCCCTAGGTTATCTCTAGCTCATCTCATCCACAATTAATATTTCCCTTAACAATACTAATGTTCCTTAGCAATGACATAAAAAATGATGGGCAAGGCCATTGATGTCACAACTCCCATCATTTAAATCTTTATTTATCGAACTCGGCATGTTTTAAAGCAATATGCGATAAGGGGAATTCCACAAATTGGGGAGTTTTGCACTGTGAACAACGACTATGATTTGGGTCAAACTCCTTCAAGAGCTATCAGGAGCTATCAGGAGTGCTTCGGAATGAAACATGGTGACTTGTTCTTAATGATGGATCTACCTAATTGTTAACTAATGCCTATTTAAATTGATTCTAATCCTAAAGATTAAGCTTAAATGTCACCTGAATCATTTGGAATTTGTTCATTGGGAGTTTTATGAAGCGAATTTAAACTAATGTTAAGTCTAAATATAGTTTTCAAAGTTGTTGATAAAGAAATCTATTTACATTTGCAAGTAATAAACTTTATTCTAGGAAAACAATGAAGCTAATTATGTTCCAGAAATTCAAACACTAACTCTAGGAAATAACACAAAATCCCAAGAACACATTCCAACTTAGTTTTGGTTCTATATTTACACTAATCATGATTACTAATTCTGTTACAACCATGTGCATCTATAAATGAGTATGTAATGAAAAACTGCAATGATTAATCTGATTCTACTCTACAGTAAAATTCAATAAGATAACTTGAGTAAATACCATTGTTGAAATGTGATAAACAAGACTTAAACTGCTAATCCCAAACCAATTATAACGAAATGAAATTAAATGAACCAAATGATAATGAAACTGGATCACCTCCTTTGGTTGAGTGGGCCCCACTCTTCGATGGGATCACAACATAGTAATTCAGATCAGCCTTCTATTTTCATTTGAATTGGCCAAAATTGGAAAGTAAAACAAATTAGTGAATAAAAAGTTACAATCTCCAGCAAAATATCGAATGACTCAAAACAAACCTAAGTATGGATATTTATAAGAATATCCCTTATTTGAATTCAAAATACTAGCGCTAACCGCTAATTATAGAGTACAAAGGCAAATGAAACTCTATTGAAAACTATCCAGAGAATCTCACAATATTCCAGCTATAGCACCAGTTCCAAAATTGGTAGAGAAAGCCAATCCAGAATTATAGCAGTTTAGGATCTTTCAGGAGCCTTCAAGAGCATGATTATAACAATGATGTTAAATAGAGAGTCTAAAAAATACAGCTCGACAATTGGCATTGAAGTTCTTGCATGAAATCCTCAGAGATATATTGCATTTATGATAACAAATGTTTCAATTTGCATAATGATACCATTATTAACACAACTAAAAGAAGCACATTTAATGTAAAACATCACATCTAATATATCCCTCAGTTATTTATATATAACATAAAACAAGTAAATGTTAAACATATTATCTACTGCCATAGTAGTTAATTAATATTATAATAAAGTATTTTGAGTATCTAAAAAGGTTAATAAAAATAGTATTCTCAAGCACTCATCACTAGGTCGCCATTATTGGTGACCTGTCCTCTTCTGAGTTTTTGAGAATCTGGAAGTAGATATTGGAGCCTTCGATTTGCACTCTGGATCTTAACAGGTGTTTAGTTCAGATTCTACAAGAAATAGGCTGAAAGAGGTCTCCAAGCTTCAACTAGAGCTTTGTTGACTTGAATGACTCTGATGGGTTTACAACACCTTCTTAACACCTTTCTCCTTGAAAAATGTGCATACAAAAACCTGCAAATCACACATGCAAAGAGGAGACAAAGGGTTAGAGTTAGAGATTAGGGGTTTTCCTTAGTCAAACCCCTTTGATGGTAAACTAAACCCAAATGAGAATAAAGGAAAGGAAAGATGATTGAATGATAAAGCAATGTAAACACTTACCAAATCCTTTGTTGAAGATGTCTGCAACATGCAATAACTAGCTCCAATGGAGGTTGCTTGAGATTCCTTGTGCTTGATTACTTTCTTAGGAAGCTTGAGTGCAAGAGTTCTTGTGAAGATTGAGTGAAGGTGAAAAATGAGACTTTTTAGGGTTCAAAATGAGGGGAAAACCCTTATTTATACAAGCTATGCCCTAATTTCCCAAAAATTTCACATGATAGGCTGACACTAGGGTTTTGGAGGAAAATTCACGTTAATAAATTGTTTTAATTTTGAATTTTATGCCTAAAGGAACTAGGTCACCCAAGATGGCAACCTAGTCCACTTGGGAAAATCCAAGTGGTGGTCAAGAATAAAATAGTGATTAATTATGTCTTAGGCTTGCCTCCCGAAACACACTTAAGTCAGGCCTAAAAGTACATTAAGGGACCAATTTAACATAATAAAAGGGTTAATTAGTGGATTATAAGCCTAGGAAGATGTGAAAATGCCTTAAAACACTTTACAACACCTTGACACAGGGCTTGGGAAGGGGTAAAAGGGGGTTGTTTAGGTGAATTGTGTTGAAAGGGTCTTAGAAAAGTGGGAAGATGTGTTACAACACTTCACAACACCTTAGTAAAACACCATTAGGTTATTGTTGAATTGCAAGCTTTCAAGATTGAATCAAGACGAAGCAAGGCCAAAATCCAAGGGAAAAGGCCAAAATGAGTGAAAAAGTGCCAAAGACTACACTTTTTGGTGACACACTAATGTTGGTGATGGTGTCCTAGTACCTCATCCTAAGGACCATAGTCTCCTCCTCAAAGGGGATACTATTGAATTTTTCATGGATTCTAAATTTTTCAAAAAGGTGATTAAGATTGGAAAGTTCCTTTCTTCTGAAGAAGCTAAGGAGCACTCCAACCTTTTACATTCTCATCTGGGTATCTTTTCTTGGTCATATGAGAACATTCCTAGTATTGATGAGTTTATAGCAGCTCACAATATTTTCTTATGTTCCAATTCCAAGTAGGGTTAAGAAAAAAATCTGAAAGATCAATCCCAAGGTTGTCTTGTTGGTTAAGACTGAGATAGAGAAGCTATTAAAAGTAGGCTTTATCCATGTAATCAACTATTCACCTTGGATTTTGAATATTGTTGTTGTTAGTAAATTTGATGGCCATATCTGTATATGTATTGACTTTCATGACCCCAATAAGTCTTCCCTTAATGATGATTTTTTCATTTTCTAATATCGATATGATTGTAGACTTGATTGCAGTCATGCCTTATTATTTTTCATGGATGGCTTCTCAGGCTAAAACCAAATTTGTATTAACCTAGAATATTAGTATAAGACAAACTTCACTACCCCTGGTGGCACCTTTTGTTATGTGGTCATTTCATTTGGGTTAAATAATTTTAGTGCAACTTACCAATGGGAAATGACCTTAATCTTTCATGATTTCTTTCATAAAATCCTAGAAGACTACGTTGATGATATCTTGGTGAAGTCCATAACTTGTCAAGATCACGTAGGAAATATTTGCCTTATCTTTGAGAGGCTTCAACTCTATAAGATGAGGCTCAATCCTCTTAAGTGTGTCTTTGGTGTGGAAGTGAGCAAGATTTTTGGATCATAGTTTCTCATCATGGAATCAAAGTTGACATGAATAAGATTGATGCAATTGTTAATATGCCTCCACTTGGAATTTTTTCTGAATCACAGAGTTTACAAGGGAAGATTTAGGCAATTTATAGATTTATATCTCAATTGGCTGATTGTACCCTTCCCTTTACTCACTTATTAAAGAGGGATGCTCACTTTATATGGGATGAGGTGTGCCAAAAAGGTTTTTGATTCAGTAAAGACTTATCTAGCCAATACTCCTATATTAATGTTAGCTATGTAGGATAGACCCTTTTTTCTTTACCTTGCCACATCACCATACACTTTGGCATCTTTTCTCACTTAGTATGATGATTTCAGGAGAGAAAGAGCAATCTACTACATTATTCATGTATTGGTTGATTAAGAAACTCATTATTCCTCCATGGAGAAACAATGTCTCGCTCTCGTCTTTGCAACATAAAAGTTAAGACACTATCTTCTTCATGCTGAAACACATGTTATTGTGAAAAGTGATCTCTTGAAGAATTTGTTTTCTAGTGCTAACCTTGTGGGGAGGCTAGTGAAGTGGGTAATGTTTCTTTCTAAGTTTGACATAAATTTTGTAACCTAGAAATAAATAAAAGATCAAGTGGTTTTCGATCAACTGGAAGATGCTCCCTCATCTCACTCCTTCCTAGGTTTAGACTTGTCCCCTGATGAGGATATTTTCACAATTAGTCATGATCTCATATGGGAGATGTATTTTGATGGATCTAGATGTCAAAATGGCCCTAGAGCGGGCCATGTAGTTCTAATCTCACTTGAAGGTTAGTTGGTCTCTCTCTCCTTTTGATTAGAATTCACTTGCACTAATAACATCACTGAGTATGAAGCCCTTATAGTCATCTTGAGTGTCGTGATTTCATTAAACATAAAACATATCCGCATACATGGTGACTATAAGATTATTATGAATCCGATTATGGTAACCTATCAAGCTGAGAAAACTAAGTTGTCTCAGTATCAAGACCTTTATTTTTACTTACTTGATTAGTTCTCCTCTTTCACAATACAAAGTTTCCCTAGAAATAAAACCGACATGCAGATGCCATGGTGAGTGTTGCCTACCTGGTACCTGTTGTGCCTTTTGCACACACGCCTTGTTTGGAACGAGGACCCTCTTTTCCCTCTTTCCTTTTTGGTTCCTTGTATGTTGCCTCGTTTTGCATCCCCCTTTTTTTTGTGCTCAGCTAAGTTGGGGGTAGCATGTTCCCCAATGCCATATTTTAAGTCTCCAACTATCCAAGTTTTCCTTGTTGAAATTCTGGCATCTATGGCAATTTTCAGGTTTCCCTTTTCGGGTTTCCTCTGCTGGATTTCCTCCGTCGGATTGCCTGTGTTGGGTTTCCCCTCGGGCTTTGTTGTTTCCAACGGCTATCCTGGGACGGCTTTCCAGACCTTGAACCCCAAACCTCCCACCACCTCTGCATTTTTTGGAAGCTCACCAACCCAACCTGCAACCGTACGGACGATTTAATGTTGCATTAATGGCTGCTTTTTGCTATAAAAATGATTTTCCGGCCGTCATTATCAAAGGCTCGAGTGATAGAGAAGGATTGAGGAGCTCTCAAAAAATTTGACTTTCCTCCTATTGGATTTCGAAGTGCTTGCCTGGCGACTTCCGTACATTCGGCATCCTGTTCTTTGGATTTTCGAGGTAGGTTTTCCGTCTGCACGCCGTAGCTTTTGTTTTGTGAATTTTCCAATTTTCTCGAGGGTAAAGTGTAAAATGAAACTTGAACTAAGTAGATTTACCCCCTGTGTGCATAACCCATATCTTAGAATCAGAAAATCCACCGTTAAATCGCCCAAAAATCAATTCGGAACCTTCCTGTGTTGTGGCTGTTCTTCGAAATGGCGCTGGAATCTTCTAGGCCCGAGTCTTCCCGCAGCTATCCGTACTGCCATCTTCCTTCGAATTTTTGACCTTTTCCCTCCTTTCAGATTCCCATCTCTGGAATTCCCTTCTCGGGATTCCGTTGCATCTCTGCCATTTCAAACGGCCCCATCCGAGCGTCTTCCCGACCCTTGGATCCCAGACCCTCGATTTCCGTCTAAAATCAAACTTCACAATTTTCTTCAAATCTGTACCCAGAATTCAGTTCCCGGGATTCTGTTCCTGGAATTCCATCATCATCTCACCGTTTCAAACGGCGTCCGCCTTGTGGCTTCCTGGACTCCGTTTCCCGGTCGCAAAATGTTTCACCTCCCGGTCGAAACCCTTACCGTTTTCTTTCCCTTGGACTTTTGCCCTTGATATTCCTTTCCTAGGATTCCATAGTGTTCTCGCCGTTCCAAACGGCCCCATCCGAACATCTTCCCAGATCCTGGACCCCGGTCCGCCGGAACCCCATGCCTTTGGTCTTTTTTCCTCCAAGCTTCTTCCGGATTCTGGACGCCAGAATTCCCTCCTCGGGATTTTGTTCCTCTTGCATCGTTCTTAACGACGAGCTCCGAGCTTCTTCCCGACCTTCGGGTCTCGGCGCCTCGTTCACCGTCCATTTGTCCCGAACCCTCTGGCCGCTCCCAGAAGCTTCCTCTCATGTTTCCTTCACTAGATTTCCTCTTCCGTTTCGTCGTTTCACACGGCCGACCTGTAGCTGCTTCCCAGCGACAGCAATCTGAGACCCAGATTCCGTCACCCGGAATTTTGTCTCCTCTGCACCGTTTCTAATGGCTTCCCTGCAAATGATGCCTGAACCTCCAAATGGGGCATCAAATGACCTCCAAATCCAAAATGGTTTTCAACCCACTTGCTTGAATTTTCTTTTCTTCCATTTCCAACTTCAAATCTTCAAATCCAATTTCGAGAAGTGCATATGGCAATTCCATTCTTATTTTGCCATTTCGAGCGGCATTCTGCCAAGGGATTTCTGGCCCACAAACTCCAGATTGTTTGCACTGCCCTCTAATGATGAAATATCTTGCCTCTGTGATTGTTAAGTATGAATTGTGATTGCCGAACTAATCTTGACATGCAGGTATTTGTCGTTAGCCATTTTTTCAAGTTCGTTGTTACTGATTCTCGTCTGTTGTGCAGGATTTATGGAATCTGACCCAGAGACTTCCGGTGCTTCCAAAAAAGGAAAAGGAACAGCTAAGCCACCAAGGGGCAAGGAAGACAAGGAACTAATGAAGTAAAAGTTCCAAGGGGTCCCTATCCAGTCCAAGGTCACTACCCTTTGGAGGGATGTTTCAGATACCAACATCGGACAGGTCGATGTTGATGAATTTATGTAGAGGGTTAGAATGAACCTGAAAACTACGAATGCCAAGTTGATAAAGAGTAGTGGACTGGCTAAAGCTGCAAGTTTCCCACCAGCCCTAGTGGCCTTGGAACTAGTGGTGGTGTGTGCTGAGGCATACCAATCTGATACCAGAACAATTGTGGATCATGAGGGGAATATCCTTGCAGATATGTCTCCGTCAGACATTACGAACACCTTCCACATTCTAGCCTTCAAGAGCATGGAGGTCCCCACCTTAGAAGACTGTCAGGAGGTGTGGGAATAGGACCCGTTGGATTGTAAAAGGCTCATCAACCAATGCTGGTTGAAGGACAAACGAGCTAGTACTGGGAAGCTCCCTCAGGAGCTCTACCGCAGTGACTTCCATGAAGACTACCATGATCTGGTAACGCTAGTCAACCGAGTTAGGGGCCTTCCTGGCATGGTTTTCTTTCAAGAATGGATGTTCTATTTCATAGAAGAGATCCTCTAAGGTAAGGGTACCGCCTTCTATTGGGGCAAGATAATCAGCGACTGTTTCCACGATCAGTTTACCACTGTGAAGAAAACTAACAAATTCTTCATGACCTCTTACTTTATGTATTCCCTCACCAATTGGTGACATTCTCAAGGTTTGAAAATAATGCTAAGTGATCCATCAGGGCCAGAGCTCAAACCATATGACAAGTACCCTCAGTTGCAATTTAGGAATTTCAAAACAAACTACTGCAGGGTGAATGATGTGTTCATTGCCCACGTAATCTGGTCAGTGGGAGGAGATTTTCATAGAAGGATGTCCCACAGTGCTAGGGTCCTCCTCAAACAATACGCCTTTTGGTGCATATAGTTCCCAAGGTTCACATACATCTACGCCAAAGGCTTCTCGGATAAACCAAACAAGCTGCCCCGGTACCCAAATGATTGGACTGTTCTCTTAGAGCTGACTCGGCAGCTGTGACACATTCATAGTGTCTTGAGTGAGAAGCATCTGGCAAGCCCTGTCTACCCCATGAACCTTGGTCAGGGGATGTATAAGGTTCACACTTCCTAGTGCGTAGGATATTCAGAAAGGGAGTTAGCAAAATATAATTTTGAATAATATATAGCTAGGCCACGGATGGATCCCTATGGCCATGTCAGAAAGGCACTGGGGCATGGATATGCCCACCTCCACAACATTGAAGACTTTTGGGCCAACTGTAGGGATGATCTTGAGGTACAGTTGCGATATTATATGCGCATGACCATCATCCATGTACAAAGGGTGAACTTATGCCCGGTTCCTGATCAGCTGGAGGAGGATGAGGAGGCAATTGTGGATCTAGTTTATGATACAATTTCCAACCTGTCGTTGCCCGCTATCAACTGGGATACACCAGAGCTTAATGATATTGGTGTGCTCACCAGGTCCGTTGAAGCCTGAATGAGAGCATGGATCGACGAGAAGGTGGCCCAATTGAAACAAGGGGTCGTCCTGACATACACCAAGATTGCAAGTGAACATGTAAGTAAGCCAAGTGGCTCCGAGGGTGGGGAAGCTGTCGTTGCAATTGGGGAGATATCTAAATCCCCACCACCTATGAAGACCAAGAAAAGAAAGGAGGCTAGCCAACAACTGCCCAAACCAAAGGTCTACGCCCATAATTCTTCCGAGCCAGAGCCCTCTAAAAAAAAAAGAAAAACAACAGAAGGCACGGAGACAACGGTGATGCCTAAGGGTTCACCCCTCGGGATCGCGAGCAAAAGATCTAGCTTGTTTGGATCTCCACCCATTATAATCACTGTCGCCGCCCCGCTTGCTTCAATTCCAACTTCTGCTTCATCCCCGCCTGCGATGGATATCTTTGTCCATCTTGCTCAATCTCCTCCAATATCGCAGGTCATTCCTGTGGATTCATCATCCACCACCACCTCACCAATGACCTCTCCCTCCATGTCTCCTTCCCTTCCTCCCATTTCCACTGCCACAATGCCAGCCCCAAGCCTTCCAAAATCTTTTGTGAAGTATATGCAGAATGTGCCTTCTGAGCTTTCGGGGATACTCACCAATCCAATAGTCCAGGCTGCGATAGCTCAGGCTCTGGCCTCGACTCCAACGGCATCCCCCTCTACCAAATCACCAAAGATGAAGGCGACCATGCAGATATCAGATGAGCGTGAATGACAGCAACTTGAGGCTGAGAAGGCACCGAAAGATGAAGAGTTTGAATATCGCGAACACCCCTTGTTCGAGCGTCGAAAAATTGATAAGGTGGCCTATGAATCTTCAAGTGAGTCCAGTGAGGCCAGTGAGGACCTTGATGCTAAACTGATCCAAGAATCGAATGATCCCAGGCTCAATGCAGAGTGGGGCAAACAACTCAAGGAGATTGAAGACAAGGAGGCTGAGGATCGCCTTGCACAAGAAGATGAGACTGCTACTCTGGAGACAGAAGGTAACAAGTCTCCAATCGAAGAACATGGCAAGACTCTGGAGCATGGTGAGGAAACTTTCCTCCAAGAGAGTAAACAGACAAAGAGCCCTGAGAAGCATCAAGATACTCTAAATGCGGAAGAGGATACTGAAAAGAAAGATTCACCCAAAGAGCAGCTACGTACCGAGTCTCTTGTTGGGCATGGAACATTCGAACAAATTTATGATGAACGAAAGGAAGATGCAGGAACGAATGAGAAGGCTCTTGTTGTCAGAACTGTCGAACTCGAGAAGGGGGATAGCAAGATTCAAAGTATACCGCCAAGAGAAGAACCTCAAATGCCTGATTGGCTACAAAGGCAACTCAAGCAAAAGACTCCTACATCAAAGGATCCCAAGGCAAGGCTGGAAGCCATCATAGCCAGAGTGCAGGTGAGCACTAGAAAAGACAAGAAGCCGAGGGTCAGGTCAAGGATAACTATGGATGCCTCAGGATCAAGAGCAGTGCAAATAGCAACGCCGATGGTTGGGGAACAAGGCATAACTTACAACGTCTCCACCATCAACCTGGGAGTGGCCACAAGGGAGCAGAAGGTTGAGCATCTCCAAGAGTCGGTCGCCACAATGGTGCACCTTATCCAGTAGTATAAGATCTCCAAAGAGGAATTAAAGGAGCAAGTGGCTGATCTGACAACTTATATTCAACAGTGGTCATCTCCTGATGATCATCTGACAACATCATCGGCCCCGCCTCAGTTGCTGTCTAGAGAACAAATTGACAAACTAGAAAAGAGATGGAACTTGGACAAAACTACAAAAAATTGGTTCCGGTAGGTTTTGGACATAGGGAACACAGGTATCAACATGGTCGCTCGGGTAGTCAATAGGTTCCTAGAGGTTCAGAAAAATCTCGAGGACATGAGGTAGATTTGTGAGAAGTTCCCCAGGAAGTATGATGCAACCTACCTGAAGATTGAGGCCATTCTCACGCTGCCGAATGATATCTAGGAGAAGGACCTTGCCTTCAAGGATGATGACCACTGGCTGGTGGATACTTGGAAACGAGATTATAATCACCGAAAGAGAAGGCTGGAGCAGATTTTGGAACGGATAGTGCCTAACATTGAATGGGAAAGGGATTCCAGGGAGGAGTGTACTCAGTACCTCAAACTGATGATGGGATATGAGGTGCCCATGATCGAGATCAATCCCGAGAACATCAAGCCCCACTTCTTGAAGATTATAGAAGAGGGGATGTCCACCAAAATCAACACTGAGTTCCTATGTTTTGCGGCCTGAGCTTTTGCACAATTAGAAGCTTTCAAGGAGAATGATGTTAAGTATGAAGCAGATTGGAAGAAGCTTGGCAGCAATTCCCAGGAATGGAGTTAACAAATCCTGAAATCTGACATCGTGGAGGTAGATAAGGTTCAGTCCCTGATCCTAAGTTTCATGGAGTATGCCACATTGAGAAAGCGAGAGGGCAACCCAGTCATCAATGAACAATACCTTAAAGAATAGCTACAGTAGAGGGCAAATCACTAAAAGACAAATTTGCTATAGTGTTGTCACTAGATGAAAAAATAGGGAAGAGACAAGAAAGTATTTATAAATCTAATATATTTGGGGGTGGGTGAAACCCTAATGTAAAATGAATCTTGGCCACTCATTTTGTTTTTTGAAAACTATAAATAGGGCTCTCCTCCTCTCATTTTAAGAGAGTTGAGTTGTTGTAAAGGCATGCTGAAGAAATTATAAATAGTAAATACAGTCAATTTTGGTGTATTTTTTGGGTTTCTTAATATGTTTCATGATTCCTCTCCCTTTTAGTTATAGCTTTGCTTTAAGTTATTTTGTTGTTCTAGCATCTTCAGTTTAAACTTGGTAGATTTAGTATGTTTTCTTTGGTTTTGGAGATAGTTGTTGTGTGTATGCTTTCCTTGTCCATACTTTTGGTCATTTGTTGAAGGTAGATGACTGTGCAAAGTTATTCTGGACTTCGATTCCATTGCTGCTCATTAAACTTTATCTTTGTTCATGTTTCCATAATGAATGAATGATGAACATCTACAGTCCCTAGAAGATAGCACTGATTTCATGATATTGTGAGAATTCTGGTTCAGTGAAATCCCATTTAAGGAAACTGTCCATAGCAGGAACCTCCATGATCACTGTTCATTGGTAGTTGTAGGTCCAGGAAACATCTTTCTTCCTCGCCCTTTATTTTTTCCTTTTTTTTAGAATCAACTTGTGCCAAGCTTCATTGCACATTATAAAGCCAAATCCAATGAAATAATGGAGTCTAAGACTGCTGTTTGAACCTACAGCAAAGCATATCAAGTCCAGACCTCTAGAAATTCATTTATTGACTCAATTCCCCTACAGCTTCAACCACGTAAGGCCACCTTGTGATTCTAGCAAATCACATAAACAACTGAAATATTCCAAGCATTGTCAAGACCTGACATCCGAGAGACCTTGGGATAGTGTTCTACAATCTGATTGTGGAAAATTGTCTTTCAAGAGAGGTGATGCACCTACACATTACTTGTGTTGTGAAGTGCATAAAAACACCATCAACAGTACCTTTGGATAAGGATACAAAAGAATACCACTTTACAGTTCATATTATTTGATCTCCTACTATTTCTGATAAACTTGGATTTGATGCTCTCGTGTGTTCCCACATAGATTCAGGAGAATGGTATTCTAGCATCTAGAATTATCCAAATATACAAAACTTTCCCGATGATGCGACGAAGAATGATTGCACTCGTATACAAAAGTTTTTAGTCTGCTATGTTGTCTTGTTGTATGTTCTATATTGAAAATCTTATAATGGTTTACTTCTTCAGTGTCTCACTAAGGCAAAAATACCCCTTGCCCTTAAGGAGGCCCATTCAGGTTCCGAGGGTGGAAAATTTGGTGGTAAATCCCTGGTGCGAAAGCTAATTCATATGGGATACTTTTGGAAAACAATCGAACAAGATTCCTTTGATTTTTTCAAGAAGTGTCAATAATTCCAACAACATAGCTGCCTTATTCGTGCACCTACTCAAGAGTTATAGAATTAGACCTCTCCTTGGGCATTCGCAAAATGGGGGTTGGATATTATTGGAAAAATATCACTTCCTTATTCTAAAGGACATGTTTTATCATTACTGCTATCGATTACTTCATGAAGTGGGTTGAAGTTGTCCCACTTTGATTCACAACTATTGAAGCTATCTATAGCTTTCTTCTAAACAACATCATTGCATGCTTCGAATTTCTTTTTGTCGACACCTAAATTTGACCACTCCCATATGGCAAAATTTTCCCTTCTTTTCCTCTATCCTACATCCCTAAACCATATTAATTAAATAATTTACTATTTATTTAATGTTTCATCCTAGCCTAATGTCTCCTAAGGTGTTTGATTGATTAATTAGATACCTTACCTTATTCCTCCCTAAATTAAATAAATAGTCCAATTTATTTAATTTAGTTACTTTTTCCAAATGAATTAAAATCAAATTTTAAATTCATTCTTTTTCTCTCCATTTTTCTATCCTCCATAATATTTTCCTAATCCATATTAGTTCGATTAATGTATGATTATGATGTACACATTCCTAATCATAATTAGGGTCACATCCTCCATACTTGGCCACTTGCTTCTAATCCCCCATTAACCCACCTAGCCCTTCATTTGCACAACTTAAATCACTAATTATCACCTAACCTCCCATTAACCCACCTAGCCCTTCATTTATGGCATGTACCCTAGTCAACTCTCTCATTAAAACTTTCTCCTTTTGGAGAAGTCACTCTCTTACCCCTTTGAATTTGAAAGTTAAGTTTATTCCCCCCATAAATTGTGAGAAACTTTAAATTCCTCACAATCCCCCATAAGGAATTTTTAATTCCTTTATCAATCCCCATGAGGATTTGGAGGAAAAATTTAATTACTCACTTGTCCTCTCATTGTACATATGGACAAGAACCTCCTTTATGAGGAGATCTTTTCCATTCCAAGGGTACTTTAAAGTACCTCCATTTCATGGCCATGTCATCTCCATCTCACCCTCCCTTTTCCACCTCACCATCCATATATCCTCGTGTGATGGCTTATGAGGTCTCAATTCACCTTAGTCCTTGATCTACCAACCTTGGAGAAATCTAAACCATCCATTCATTTGGAGGAATTTCCCTTAAAAATGGTGAATTTGACATCATTTTCATCCAACAAGCAATCATACACTCTTAGCAAAAAAAATGAGCACTCATACTACCAAGTTATCCAACCTCCATTGTTGCAGCATTTTTGAGCACCCATATTGCATCCAATCCCTCATCTAGTCACACCATTGCATCATTCATCACATCACCATCATTTTATAATAGGTTTTATGCCATTTTTCTAACAAAAGGAGTGCACAAAATCAAGAACAAAGGGCCAACCAAAGGAACAATTCAAACAAGGTAAATTTGTTGTTTTCTTGTGTTTTGTTTAAATTAAACTAGGCTAATCTTGAGTGGTTGTTTGTGCTCTTTCTACCTTGAATTCCTTGTGTTATTTTCATTTTAGAGTAGAAAAAATACTTGCACAAATTCTTCGAATACCCAATTGGACCCACATCATAGGCCTCTTTCACTTCTGCTTGTTGTTTGAAGTTAAATTGTAGGTTTGGATTTCACACATAGGGGCAAATCCACCCTCGATGAGTGAATACCCCTAATGCATGGGGATTATGCATTGATATAGGTGAACATGCATACACCACTCCTTCAGAAGGGGAAATTTGCATCCCTTGATCAATATAAACTATTACAGAGGCAAACTCGTTTCATGTATACGGAAGGGAAAAAAAATTGATAAAAAAGGTGAACATTCTTGGATCATAGAGGTAGGAATGCATATGCCTCTCCACTTGATAGGCAATATCACACACTCTCTTTTCCTATAAAGGAAATATTGAATCCCAGACATAAGCGAATTCACCCTATAAAGGGGCAAACCTGAGGTAATCCAAAATGCCAATTTTTTCAATTTATGCTCTTGTTTGATTTTGAATTTGGATACTAATTAGCTGACTTGTTCATATGTGCCTATGAGATTTAATTAAAAAATTTTCATCTTATCGTTCATTCAAGATAAGAGGTCAAACTACTAACACATCTTTTATAGGATGATCAGTTGAAGCCCATTTGTTAGATTGTTTGTTGTTTTCCATACTATTTAGGCACACACAAATTTAATTAAAGGGTCAATTAACCTTGTTTGCCACATTTGGGAGAAATTTTTTGATGTATGCTCTCCCCTTGCACCGTATGGTGAGCCTAGGGATCAAAAATAGCAACTTGTTCTAGTCTAGTTGAGTCCACCTAGGAGTGCTAGTTTGCACATATGCTCTCCCCTTATGCAACATACAAGCTTGGTGATTAGAAATGGATAAAATTTCCTACCCTTTAGTGATACTTTCTTGGGGATTTCATCACCCCAAGGTATGATCTTGACCACATGTACCGACAGAGTATATAAAGGGGGGAGAGCCAAATTTGTACCCCAATCCAATCGTATCATGTTTGGTAGAGTACCGATACTAGGGTGATTTCTAGTTAAGGTGTGAAGGGTTGGTTTGAGTTACCAGTACCTCACTTGGGCTCCTGATCCATGATTGTGACATGCTAGTGTTCATTGTTGTGTCTCATGCACCCTCTTGGTGTATCAAGGACTCCCATAAGACCTGTGTTTAGTCATGGCTTGGTGTAGTGTAGGAATTGTGGATGACACCTCGAAGTTATTCACCATGTACTCCCTTGGGTAGAGATAGAAATCCACATGGTAAACTATGATAGTTCTTGAGTGAGAGAGTGCATGTGAGCCTGTGGCATCTATTGATGACCCTATGCTATTGAATCTCTAGATATATTCCTTTGTGAGAAAGGGTGATCTAGAGAACCACCCCGGTATCACAAATTATTAACCTTGGGGTACCCCCTCAAGGTGGTGGGCCTACAAGTTTGTAATCCATTATTACTAATTTTAGGCTTGTGTTTTTTGGCATGTTTTCTTATGATATACCAGTTCTTGTCATCAGTTTGAGTTGATCCTAGCATACTGCTTGTTGCTTGTTGTTTGTGTCATTTTCCATAGGCCATTCCTTCCCTCATTGGCAATTTTTATTCTTATAGGGGAAAAGTTTCATTATGGATAGGTTATCCTACCCTCCGATGAGCGAATCCATGTCAAACTCTAGTCTAGTCACCTTGATAGATGAACTCACTTTTGTTAGGGGTACATTCACTTGTGGGTCTCATATATAGGTGACCTCACATCCG
The DNA here is from genome assembly GCA_007115665.2 of Sequoiadendron giganteum. Taxonomy (NCBI): domain Eukaryota; kingdom Viridiplantae; phylum Streptophyta; class Pinopsida; order Cupressales; family Cupressaceae; genus Sequoiadendron; species Sequoiadendron giganteum. The sequence continues at coordinate 48,560,072 of CM021102.1, read as the reverse complement.
CCTTCTCCTTGAATAGGCTATCCCATTCATACTTTAGATGATTCCATGTCTGAGATTCCTAGTCCTCCATCCATACACCCCCTAGAATAGTTGAATCTTCCCCCTATAAGGGCGATCCCGCGTCGAGTTTGTAACATCCCCATCCATACATCCGAGTAGATAGGAAATCTTTCTCACAGGAAAGGCATTTTCGTGTCTTGTTTGTACAGCTAAAGGGAAGGGTGATCTTGAGATCTAGATAATCAAACCTATTTACCCAAAGGATGATCCTGCATACCCTTGTCCATACTGCCCAAGATTTTGGGAAACTTGCTACTTTTTTGGGGTATCTTGTGAAACCCTAACCGTAAAACCTAAGATATAGGCGAACCTGTGAATATTAGAAGGTGATCCTACATAGTCTTGAATAGGTGAACACATTACTTGGACATGCGAATTTTCTACCCACAAAGGCAATCCACCTCCCATACAAAAAACCCAAGAGTGAATCCCTTGGACCACTAAAATCTTATTGTTTCCCAAGTCCATTCCTATGATCAAATAATTGTTATGTCCATCCATCTATCCACAATCATCATTTTCATGTATCTAAATTTTTCAAAAGTCATCCAATCATCAATCAAATCACATAGGTTCATCTTAGGACATCCTTAGACTACATATCCATTATCAATCCATCACTATGAGTCCCTTAGACATCATTTTAGGGGATTTTTGTTCAAATCAGGTTTGGAAACTAACTCTGATCACTATCATCGACACTTACTTAGGATTTTCATCCATCCTAAGTCAGTAATCCTTTTTGACCTCATAAATCTACTTCCATATTGAGGTAGATCTATTCCATAATAAAAATTTTATCACTTGATCCAATCATCAACATCCTACATCCTCTAGTTGAACTCTTGAATCTAGTTCATAGTTAATCCTATCAATTCAATGAAGTAATCCAATCCGATCCTATCCAATTATCAATCCATTGATATCCTAGAAATCACCCAGTCAATCAATCAATCACCTTAGCAATCCTTTAATTCATCACCTAGATCATCATCATTTAAGTTCATCTTAGGGCTTAGAGTCATCCTAGTCACCTAGTCACTTGCATTTCCATGCCCATTACCACACGATCATAGGTGAAGAAACACATGGAACTACAACAGTCTCAAGGTGGTCAACTTTTACACACTACAAATTAACCCACCAATGGTAGATCTTTGTAATCCAATACTAAATTTCACCCTCACCTTTCCATTGAGGAAGGCATGGTAAATCAACTTGAGTTGACTATTGATGAATATCTTAGTGATCCTACTCATGTGCAAATGACTAATTGTCTTCTCATTGAGCAGGGTGATAAAATTCTTGCTCAATTTCTCATAAGGTGTACCAAGCCCTCACCAGGGTTTGATATGTCACAATATGTCAATATTACACCCCCTCTAACGTATGATCCATAAAGCTCTTAGGTGAATATAGGATCATCAATCCCTCAAGTCCCCCAATTTACTCCGTAGGACACATGGTACAACCAAGATTTGACAATGATGTATGTTATAAAATCCCACCCTCTTTGATCTAGATTTTAGAGATGGGTGTGGCACCTAATCCCGACAATCCTCAAGGTCATACCAATCCTCAAGGTGATAACAATCCTCAAGGTTTTGGTCCTACCAATCCTTAAGGTTATACCAATCTGTAGGGTCATACCAATCAACAAAGTCTTAGCCATCCTTAGGATCTTGGTCCTAGTAATTCACAAGGTAGTAATTCTCAAGGTCCTACCCCTACACCATCTGCACCATCTCTTCTACCCAATCAATCAAGTTATTCATTAGGAAAAATTGGGGGAAATACATATAATTCTTGTGCTTCTACACCTCCTCACATCCCTCTCATCCACACAACCATTTCCACATCAAAATTCATTGCCCAATCCCAGTTATTCTATCCCATAGCCACCGCCTTACCAACCACCCCCACATCAACCTCAGGGAAATCCATCACAACCTCCTCCTCATCAACAACAACAACAACCATCTTATCAGTAACCCCTGCACCAACCTTGGGGTAATCCATCACAACCTCCTCACCAATCTCAAGTCAATCCGAAATCATAACAAATACCCTCACAATCCCAAGGAAACAATGCAGCCTAATATCAATATTATTTGCAACCTCCACCTCACCATTTCTCACCACATTATCATCAATTGCCTTTGAACAACACTTATTATCAACTACCTCCTCCACCACACAGAACATCCAACACCAATACTAATCCTAACTATTCCTACTATAATCAGCAGTCATCATCCCATCAACAACCACATCAGGTCAACCCCCAACAGTCATCACAAAATACCTACTATTAGTAGCACAATTCGCAACAGCCTCCATACGTTTCCCAACAAGAACCCACGTATGATTACCACACTAATCCTAATTATTCATATTACAATCAACAACCCTCATCCCAACAATAGGGTGCCTCCTCATCATCTTATCAAGAACCACCATTGTACCAACATCAAGGTTATACCAATCTGCAATCCACCTACACTCACCAATACCAGAAAATCCATCCATATCCTCCACTATCCTATGATCAATCCATTATGCCTCCACTGCCAGCTTATCAGCAATATTCTCCTTATGAATAATCCAATCCAACAGGCCCTCCCCCATCAACACAGATCAATAAAGAATGGGAGGACATGAAAGTTCCTTTAAAGGACTTGCAAGCGGGTACATCGAAGAAATCCTTCAAGTTTGAGGAGATTTTACATTACTCATTTGAGGATAAGTACTAGGGGACGAGTGATCTACAAAATCACTTTCAATAGTTTTATATCCATTTTCAGGAGGTCTTGCACAATGATAACTACCTCCTGTGGTTATTCCCTAGAAGCCTAACAGGGCAAGCTTTAGATTGGTTCATGGGTCTTTTATGAGGGTTGATTTCTACCTTTTTTGATTTTTCAAAGAATTTTTTCACCCATTTCTCCTTCAATATTAAGAAAGATATAGACACCTTATACATCATAAAGGATAAACAACATGACAAAGAAACATTTCCAAACTACCTGCAAAGGTGGTGAGCTCTTGCCAGTCGACTCAAATCTAGTCTTCCTGATAAGGAGTTAGTATGCATTTTTTTGGAAAAATCCCATCCTAAGTTGGTGCATAACTTGAATCTCCATTGCATCACCACCTTCATAGAGGTAATTGAGAAGGGTACCACCATTGATAAAGCCCTTATTGTAAAAGGGCTCATCAAAATCTTCAAAGAATGTAAAGAAAAACAATCTAGGGATAAATCACGCTATTGAAATATAATTTTTTTTTGTTAATGATGGTGTTACCAAAACTAAGCATATCTAGGTAGCTAACACCTCTTAAAGATCACAATATTTCCCTCCTCCACAATCAGTTTCCAATGTCATATCCGTACCACAAGTTGCACCCCATCCTCCTCCACAGTCAAATCAAACCAATCAAGGGAATAATAAATGCACATTCAGTCCTTTGGGAGAGTCCCTAGATTTTATTTTCAAGAGGTTACTCCAAGTGAGAATTATGTGGTCACTTATCATGTGATGAATCATTTTGATGATTAAAAGCAAAAACCTACTTGGTATTGAGAGAATGAGTATTGTGATTATCATAGGATTAAGGGTCACTCCACTAACAAATGTCAGGGACTTAAAGGTTACATTCAGGACCTCATTGATAGAGGAGGCATCATATTATATGTAAACCATGACGCCTTATCCAATGCTCAATTACAAATATATCAAAATTCCTTTCCCAAACATAACCAAGGTCCTAGCACTTCAAATGCAAACATTGGGTCCAACAATAATAGCCAAAATAACAACACAAATAATATTAGTTATAAAAATGTACCCTATAAATATGAGAATATTATTACATGCATTACTCAAGGGGAGCCATGTGTATCCCTGATTTTTTTTAAAGGAAAAGAACCCCAATGCAGTTTTACCACTCACCGGACTCGCATATTAGTTCCTAGGTTGTCCACTTCATCTCAACTAGCTCCTATGAGCTTGCAGTACAATATCCTTGATCACCTTGGTAAGACCCCGTACACATATTTATCTTGTATTTGTTAAAGTCTTCCTCAGTCCATGAAGAGATCCTTACAAAATCTCTACAAGATACACATGTGCCAAATGACATTGACCCCACTAAATTCCAAGCTCTAGTAGGAAACTTTTAATCTACTTATCAACTAGGTTTTAGCTAAAATGATATGCTTCCAATTGATCCATCCCACAACTGTTCCTTACACATAAAGTGATTTCCACTCGACATAAGGTAAAATTGGTCTTGGTAGATAATGGTTCTACCCTCAATCTATGCACCTTAAATTTTGTAAAACATGTAGGGTATACTCATGCTGACCTAGACAATCAGACCATTACAATCAAGGCATATGACAATGCAAAAAGAGACTCAGAGGGTATTAATTTGTATCCTATCTAGGTCAATCCTGTCATGCAATATGCCACCTACCATGTCCCTGATTTGGATTTCCCATATAACCTTCTCCTTGGCCGCCCATGGATTCATGTCGTGTAGGTCATTCCTTCCAGCTACCATCAGTATCTAAAGTTCCTGTATAATGGGGTTGAAGTTACTATCCATGCCGACCCCCAACCTTTCAATTATTTTCATGCTCTTGAGGCCTCCTTCCCACACTTACAACATTGTCTAGGAATAGAATTGAGGACTCCTTAGACAACATCCTTCATTCCATCATCCATTCTAGCTTCCAATCCATCATCTAATACATCCTCCACTCCATCTTCCACGTCTGAATCTATCATCACCAAATTCTAGATCATTGTCAAGGGTTGTGGGGAGTATGATATTCATATAAATCTTAATGTGGCAACAATTCCCCCATCTCCTCACACTTATGGACAATTGTCTCAATCTATACATAAGGAAGAATCAAAGACCAAAACCATCAGTTTCAATAATATGGGTGCTACAAAATTCCAGTCTTTGTGCATGCTACAAGATCAGATGGATGAAGATATCAACCAATAGGTTTAGAGAGAGGAACCTAAACCTTCACCTCTCCTCATTGAGTAATTTCAAGAAGTCTATCCTTGTGCTTCTAAGTTGGAAAAAAAGTATAACTATCAAGGGGGAGGGCTTGGTTTTGAGGAACATGGAAGATGACAACCCATTGAAACACCAATGCTACCTAAAAATTTGAGGCTAGGCTACGACAAGAAACAAAAGGGTTCTATAGTGTCCACTATTATTTCAAATAACGTTAACTTGAAGGATTATTTTCTTGAGGGCATACCTGAATAAGAGTCTATCATACTCTCGTATGATGATGTGGATCTTCCTTCCCTCTTTGACTCCACCTTTTCCTTTTCCATTAGCCTTTCAATCCACCACACTGACATCATTGATTGGGACTTACGAGGGAGTGCACCAATTGACATATTTCCTTTAGAGGAAGCATACATACACCTTATTGGATTGGGAGAATATGAATGCCCTAACCACAAAAAGATAAAGAAATAAAATAAAAAAGTCATCTAGTGAAAACCTCCCTGAGACACTTTTTGATTCATCAAAAGTAAAAATAAAGGGTGTATCCACTAGTGAAAACCTCAACGAGGCACTAGAGGATGGAGATTCTCATCTTTCCCTTAGTAGAGCTCAATTATCTAAATGATCTTTGATCCTAATTGATGAAACACAAGAAGTCAATCTAGGCACAAAAGAAGAACCTAAAATCACTTAGGTGGAAAAATCTTTGTCTAAAAAAGAGTATCCTATTATTGTCAACCTACTGAAAGAAGGCATTATCAACTTTGTGTGGTCTTATTCTGATATGCTAGGTTTGGATCCCACTTTGGTCATCCACCACCTTGATGTGCATCCTAATGTAAATCCCATCAAATAGAAACTTAGAAAAATGCACCCACAAGTGGCCTTGCTTGTTAAGAAGGAGCTAGAAAAACTATTGGCAACTAGATTTATCTAGCTGATTGATTATTTAGATTGGATATCAAATATAGTACTTATGGAAAAATCTAATTGGAGCATTAGAATTTGTACAAACTTCAGGGATCTCAACAAGTCTTGTCTGAAAGATGACTTCTCACTTCTCAATATAGACATGTTGGTGGATCTCACAGTAAGGCACACCATGCTATCCCTTATGGATGGCTTCTCAGGATATAATCAATTTAGAATTGCACCTGAAGGAAAACACATGACTACTTTTACTACCCCCTAGGGTACATTTTGTTATAATTTTATGCCCTTTGGTCTTAAGAACATGGGGGAAACATATCAGCATGCGATGACAATCATCTTCCATGATCTCATCCACATTTTAATGGAATATTATGTTCATGATTTGTTAGGGGAGAACACCCTAAGGTCCTGAAGCAAATATTTGAGTGATTGGAACACTACAAGCTATGTTTAAATCCAAAGAAGTGTGTTTTTGGTGTTACATCTAGAAAACTATTCGACTTCATTGTATCTAGAAGGGGTATTGAGGTTGATACAACAAAAGTTAAGGCTATAATGGAAATGCCCCCACCTAGAAATCTAAAGAAGTTAAGAAGCCTACAAGGAAAATTATAGTCTATCAGTTGTTTCATCACCCAACTTTCTAATAAATGTTAGTAATTCACTCACCTCTTGTGCAAGGATATCACTTTCAAATGGGACCCACAATGTCAGCAAGGCTTTGATAAGATCAAGGAGTATCTCGCCAACCCACCAATCTCAATGCCACCTATCCTTGGTAAGCCACTACTGCTATACATTTCATCCACTTCAGTTGCATTGGGCACATTGTTATCCCAACATGATGAATCTTCCAAAGAACACACCATCTACTACATGAGCCATACACTTGTGGGATATGAGCTTAAATACTCCACCATGGAGAAAGCTTGACTAGCTATTGTTTTGAGTTCACAGAAGATGTGTCACTATATGCTTAGTCATCTAATCAAACTAATATCCAAGGTTGACCCAATTAAATATTTTTTATCAAGAACTTCATTAATTGGCTAGATGGCCAAGTGGGTTATGCTCCTTAGTGAGTTTGATATAGAGTATGTGGACCACAAGGAAATCAAAGGAAAAGTCATATAAAATCAGCTGGTTGATGCTCCTCTTGTAGACACTTATCCATTAGTGGAAAAATTCCTTAATGAATTAGTCTTCACATCTTAGAATCAGATACATGGAAATTATATTTTTATGGGTCATACACTCAAAATGGGGCTAGTGGGGTATTCTTTTTGTCACCCCTCAAGGTGAAAACATCCTAAAATCATTTAGGTTGGCATTGCCATGCACAAACAACATTGTAGAATATGAAGCTTTGATCACAGGACTTAGAATCATAGTTCAATGGAATATAAACTGCCTTCATGTTTTAGACAATTCACAACTTATAATCAAATAGGTCAATGATGAGTTTCAAACTAAGGATGATAAAATCCTCCCTTACAAGTGTATGGTTGGCCCTTTCAAGAAATACTTCAGCCATATCCAGTTTGAGAAGGTTTCGAGATTAGAGAACAAAGCTACCAATGCCATGGCCGCAATACGTTCTCTTATTGACATGCCTAAAGATCAAATGAATTGTGAGTTGCTAGTAGAACAATTATTAATCCCAGTGTATGACAATCCAGACAATGAAATGGTTTGTGATATTATGGGTCCTCAATCACTATGGTATCATAACATTTATACCTACCTACATGATAATATCTTACCACCCGACATCACTCATAACCAATGCAAATATTTCATTCAAAGCACCTCCCATTACACAATCGTAGGAGATACACTTTATCATAGAGGGTATGATGGAACTATCCTCCAGTGTCTAAATGAATTAGAATCTCATGTTGTGTTAAAAAAAGTGCAAAATGGTGTTTGTGCAGATCGTTCTAATGTGATGGCCTTGGCAAAAAATATTCTCAAAGCAGGATATTACTAGCCAACTATCGAACATGACGCTTGTGATTTTTTTAAGAAATATATACTGTGTCAACAACATGTAGATCTAATTCATGCTTCTACACATGATCTATAGCTTATTATTGCATTGTGGCCTTTCTTACAATGGGGTTTTGACTTAATCGGCAAGATTTATCCTCCCTCATTTGATGGCCACACCTTCATAATAACTACCACTGAATATTTCACCAAGTGACTGGAAGAAATTCCACTTTCACAAATCACTAGCATTGAAATCTCCAAATTCATCCTCTACCATATTCTCTATAGATATTGTATCCCCTCCACTATCATCATCGAAAATGTCAAGCCTTTCAAAAACCAGTACATGATACACCTTTGCAAAACATATCACATCCAACATCATTGGTGAACCCCCTATTACCCCCAAGGTAATAGAAAAGTTGAAGCCACCAACAAAACACTCATCAAAATCCTTAAAAAGGTTGTCAATAATATTGGTTGATATTGGCACCTTCACCTAAATCCCACCCTTTGGACATATTGCACATCCATCCACACACCTATTGGTGCCACTCCATATTCCTTTGTCTATGGCATAGACGCCATATTTCTGATTGAATTTGAGATCCCATGACTCTATATCCCCCTAAATAATTTGATTAGTGATGAATATTCTCGTGTTGCATGACGCAGTCAACTAGAGATCCTAGATGAGAAATGTGTCAAGGCCTACAATCACCTTCAATCTTATCAACATAAGCTTTGAAGGAGTTACAATAAGAAGGTTTTTCTCCGCCAATTCAAAATTGGTGATCTAGTCCTGAAAGAGAATCAGTGTACCCAAAAAGATCAAGAAAATAAAGGAAAATTTGAAGCTAATTGGTTGGGTCCTTATGTCATCACCCAACCTATCCACCTATCCTATCATATCACCCTATCGTACCCATCTTCCATTGATCTCCTATCATCTTCCACTTGGTATATTTGGATTGAGAATTGGAAAATTCAAGAATTTATCCCAAACACTGAGATTTTATCCCAAATCCTGAGCTTCCCATTGCTTGTATATTGGTGATGTGTCATTAGTCTCACATCCCCATCTAGAATCCTTCCACTATGTTTGTCACCATTAGGTCTCAGGTCATCCTTTATCTTTTGTCGAACTATGTTTCCTCTTCACTTTCACATAGGCAAGGCCATGTTTGAAGATCCCTTGAGGATTTTTTCCATTATTTGTGTCAGTATCCATCTCTCATCTGAGTCTCCATCATCCTATTTCTAATTTTATCCACGGTCAATCACTAGTCTTTTATCGAACTATGAGGGCTCTATTCTTTCATGTAGGCAAGGATAATCATTGATCAACCCTTGAGCCCCTAGGTCTATCCTTAGGGCGTGTCTTGGTTTTGCATCATGTTTTAAAGTATGTCCTTATCTAATAGATTCCTAACAATAAAATCCATTAGTATCGTGAGGTGCAATCCATTTTTAGTATCATGAGTCATGTTGATCAAGTAATCTACCCTCCATATTTGGTCTTGATAGGGTGTATCCTTCCTTAAATGAGACCACATCCCTCCCATCCACCTATTGGTCCTATGGTAAAGGATATTTGAAATTCATTGTGATCTTTTTGTTCTTTTGCATTCTTTTTATCATTTGCGCTTCCTATTATACCTTGTCAGGGTTGCCATGATCCATCATATCATGGTGCGCTTTGGCTAGTAAACATAGGGGCATATCTTGATTTTTGTTGTGATCTTGTATTCTTGGTTGTCCTGTGTAGTACCCACCAAGATATTTGTGGTCTTGTGTTACACTGGGGCTTCCTTTTTGCTTATGGTTATTCCAACATTAGGCCTGACCAAAGCCATTGTGGCTTTGGGGTGTTGGGATAGCCTCCTTGTTCAATGTGTTTGTCTTATGCATTTAACACTACTCGGCCTTGGTTCTTCATACCCCTGTATATCATGTCCTATGCTATAGAAAAAATTAAGTGTCCCTAATATGGAAAAATGACATCACATTTGCATTTCATTTATCCTCCCATTGCATTTCATTTATCCCCATCCATTTTTCCCTAGCCTATGGTTATTGGTTTTTGGTTGTGTAAATATTATTCACCCCACCCATTCTTCCTATCAGGGTTCTTATGGTTTTGATAGGTACACTATCACACCCACCATTATTCATTACACTATGCATGTCTTCTATCATTTAAATTCATTCCACTGCATTACATTATTATTCCTATTCATTTCATTAACCATTTCAATTTCATCACCTTAGGTTGCATTAATCATCTCATTATCTTTCATACTTAGTTCATTATTCATTTGATTAATTCATTGCATAGTCCATTTTCGTTATCATTTCATTTCCTTTCATTATCATTTTCATCATTTTATCTTAAGTTGTTTAGATTAGTATAAATTTGTTGTTCTAAGCATCTTAAATCCATTTCATCATCATCTCATCTTATTGCATTATCATTTTCATCATTTTATCTTAAGTTGTTTAGATTAGTATAGATTTGTTGTTTTAAGAATCTTAAATCCATTTCATTATCATCTCATCTCATTGCATTATCATTTTCATCATTCTATCTTAAGTTGCTTAGATTAATATAGATTTGTTATTCTAAGAATCTTAAATCCATTTCATTATTATCTCACCTCATTGCATTATTATTTTCATCATTTTATCTCAAGTTGTTTAGATTAGTATAGATTTGTTATTCTAAGCATCTTAAATCTATTTCATTATCATCTCATCTCATTGCATTGCCATTTTTATCACTTTATCTTAAGTTGTTTAGATTAGTATAGATTTGTTGTTCTAAGCATCTTAAATCCATTTCATTATCATCTCATCTCATTGCATTATCATTTTTATTATCAATTTAATATGTTTAGATTAGTATATATTTTCTCTTCTAAGCATCTTAAATCCATTTCATTATCATCTCATCTCATTTCATTATTATTTTCATTATCAATTTAAGTTGTTTAGATTAATATAGATTTGTTATGGTTGGGGAAGGACGGGTCAACTTAGAATGAAAGATCTAAGAAGAATAGTGCCTTTGGTGATTTTAATTTCTTCAAATCACCCCAAAGACACAAACTACTATGCCATAAAGCGGAACAGGCATAGTTGTTTCCCCCATTAATCCTTCTAAGAAAAATATATGCAGAAAAATGATAGATTCAACACATATGTACAAAATCTAACAACATGGAAGATAAACTAATGAACACACAGATATACGTGGGGAAAACCCTTTCGGGTAAAAAACCCACCCTCCAAAAGATCCAACCATTGTATTATTTAGCAACAAACAAAGTTACAATACAATCTCAAGCTCATAGCCTTTACATGAGTTACATCTTGTTTCATCTGGAGAATACCGTTAAATCACTCACATTTCTTAGCATGCTCCACATGGCTCCCTCTCGAGGCTTTTTTCTTTTTATATCACTTTGCTCTTGCCAGTCTTTGTCTGCTCGACATGTGGCCTTCTTTGGTTGTTTTCCAAATTGGGTCCGCCTTGCACTTTCTTTTGTTCGGCGTGCTCCATGTGGCTCCCTCTCAAAGCTTTCCATTGGGCGTCCCTTTGTCTTTTTGTCGGGCCCCATCTGCGTGACATGTGGCAGTTGTTGCTGCGTTGATTACCTTGGAATTACTACTATGCCTTTTGTACTCACCTCCTGCCATGTTTTCTTTTGGGGTGTCGCATGTTCATTTCTGCTGTTGTGTGGTTTTTTGTTCCCTGTAATGGCTTTGTTGGCATGCTCCTGGGCGATCGATGTTTGTTGTGGCGTCTCGAGGTGATCTGGGGCATCAATCCTTGCTCATGGATTTCTTTCTCTAAATGTTTTTCAGGTGGTGGACTGGCCTATAAATGCGGCCATGTTTCTCTTTATTAGGTTGTTGTTAAGTTGCAAAAAACTCCTGAGCACTGGGAAGAAGCCTTTGTAATAATTTTATTAAATTTGAAGACTCCAGACTGTGCCAAATCAATTCGGACTTTCTGTTTTTCATGCATTTAGTAAGACGATTAGTTTGTGCTATTATCTTATATTGTATGAATGCCTATTCTTCAGTTTTTGTAATCTTTCATAGCTCAATAAATATAGATCATGTTTTCTCAACTCCTTTGTGCTGGCTAAGGTTATGCTAGATTATGCTATGAAAATTAGTGGGTATTTTTTACGTTTAAAGTGCTTTTGAGAAAGTTTACTTGATAAACAACATTTTAGTGGTTCGGGCCTTTGCATCCTGCACTATGCTTTGGTAATTTTGTCTATGATTTTGCCACATCACCTGTAGTGTAGATTTTATATTTCACTATCTTTCTAACCTTTTACCTTCCCCACTAAATGAATATCCAGCTTTGATAAAATCTTGGAGGTCACTTAGCTAGCGCACTATGTCCCACAATAGCTAAGTTTCCCATGAGACTGTTGCTACCTGCAAAATGCTATGTCAACAATTCTTTTTTCTGGCACACCCAGTGGGACACGAACCCACAATTGCCTTATTTTATAAGTGTGTATGAGCCATCAGCCTGTAACTAGGTCACAGACCACATGATTTCCTAGCCAACTCATACCACCATTAGTTTTTGTGCTTTTGAGAGGCCACTGAGGTAGTGCTTCACCTCCTCCTTCTCCTCTATCTTCGGAGTCACCTGTTTCTCCTATAACTATGGCCACTAGAAACTATGTAGCCTGGGATGCTAGCAGTCTCCCAGTAGCACCTATGCCTCCTGCAATATGGGCCCCAATCCCTGCTTCCACTCTAAAAGCCATCCCTAAGTATTATGGGGATGAGTCAAAGACACCGATGGAACACTTGTAAGATGTAGCAGATGTATGTCTGGTACATGGCGTATCAAATAAAAATGTAGCCCTCAGATTGCTTGCTACCTCCTTCCGAGGAAAAGCGCTGAACTGGTATAAGACTCTTGAGGCTAATACTATTGCTACTTGGGACCAGCTCGGAACCTTGTTTTATGAGCATTTTTTGAACGCTGGTGACAAATCTTCATTGTACCATCAACTAGCAAATATAAAGTGTGCTCCTCATGAAGCTCTGCCTGATTTCAATGCGAGGTTCCATTCAACCTAGCAGAGAGTTCCTGTTGGTAGTCGTCCACCCTCGGACTTGGAATTTATATTCTACCTAAAGTCCATCAACCCCAATATTTCCATGATGTTACAAGCTCTTGGAAGAGAGACTCTTCCTAATGCTTATGCCTTGGGCTGTCGTTGCGGAAAATAATTTGATCGCTGCAAGAAAGTTGGCATCGAGACCCATCATGCCATTTTTTCCTGAGTGCAACGCTGCAGAGGCCAGAGTTCCTTTGACCAGCGCACCCACAGCTCCTCCCCAATCTATGTACATATATCTCAGAATAGCCCTAAGCACAACTCTAGTCATGGCTCCAGTGGCTAATCCCTTGGCTACTGAGATGAACGAGATGAGAGAAAAAATGTGGGCCATGACTAATGAGTTGACTGCCATGAAGCATCAACAATATAGCTATTAAAAGTTGTCATACAAGAATTACCAAGGCGGAAAAGTTTCGTACCAATAGAACCAGTGGCAAGATAGATTGCAGGGGAACACACAGGCTCAACTGAGTAACCAGATGGTTCTGGTAACTCTGTCGATGTAGACTGTTCATCCTAGTTCAAATAAAGAGCTGGTGGTTGGACAAAACAACTTAGCCAAAGACACCAATTCATGGTGTTTTCCTTGTAATGATGTGCACATGCTGAGAAATTTTCTACGGGGAAATTTGCAACAAAAGATCATAGACCAATGTGGCAAGGCGGCACACCTGATCCCGACAACCAATCATACATCTCTCAGCAGATGGAAAATGTTGTACTCGCTACTTAAATGCAAGGGATGTCCATTCAACAAGAGTCAGATATAGTTCCAGACCAAGCACTCTTTTCATGGATGGAAGGAGAGGAGTCAACGTTTCCAAATGATTTTCCTATAACTCAAATTCCATGAGTACAGTCTGATTACAACACACATTCTAAGTGGAGATTTACCAGAGAATTCACATCTCCGCCAGCTAATGCTTCATCTCAACCGATGCCTAGTCATCCGGTAGGCCCATCATTAGACCCACAGTAGACTAGCGTGGTTCCTCCTAGTTCTCTGAATCTGCCTCCTCTAAAGACAAAGGCTCCTATGATCATCCCAACTATTACCAAACAACTAGACACACCAGCCACGAGGCCAACACCGAATATGAAACCTAAAGAGCAAGCAACCATGACTCATTAGTTATGAGCGCAGTTCAATGTAGTGGAACAGCTGAAGAAGTATTCTGCCAATGCTTCTTTATGGGATGTCCTGGCTATTCCAGAGTAGAAGGTGCTATTAGAAAAGGCATTGTCAGGAGAGGAAGATATGAAGGGGCCTGTTCAATCCAATGAAGAAAATATATCTAGGCCAGACCTATATAAAGTGCTAACAAATCAACCTGAGGAAAAGAAAGAAGTCGGAAAAGAGAGTAAGCCTAAACCCAAGCCTTTCCTTCTAACACCTATCATTGGTGACAAAATATTGCATAATTATATGATTGACTCTAGTGCCAGCACCATTGTCATGCCTAAGCAAGTAGCTGATGCTTTGGGTTTAAAATATGAGCCTCTTAACAAGGGATTCATGTAGCTAGACAAAAATAAAGTTGATACCATCGAGGTAATCAAAGGATTTCCTATGAAATTATTTGCCTGCCCCAGTATCACTGTAAATCAGGATACCATACTCATTGATATTCCTCCTCTATTTGGGATTTTCTTGTCCCGAGAATTCACAACAAATTTCAGAGGATATCTAGCATTGTACTGGTCATACCTGATTTTGAGGACCAAACATGGAGCTAAGATGAAACAATTGCCAGAAACTTTGCATTCTGAGCATGTTGCTGATGAGGCTTTGCTCAACTTTAAAGTAGCACATAATTCAATTACTCAGGAATAGAGGTTCAATGTGAAATTTCTAGAAGAAGAAGAGGCTACTAGCTCCTGGACGGAGGATGAAGAAAATTTGTTGAAGGAGTTTATTGATACAAACCCTTTTGGGAATTATCACGCAACTAGACTTGGTATTTATGTCATACATGAGTTGAAGGGCAGTCTATGCCTAGAGTTACTAAAGAGTCCAGAGGTGAAGCACCCTCAGAGTTATGGACTTTGCATTTTGATGGAGCGAGATTAAGAGCCAGAGCTAGAGCAAGCATATGTTTGACATTCCCGTCTGAGGAAAAGACCCTGAGGTCTTACCATTTCTAATTTGCGTGCTCAAACAATGAAGTAGAGTATGAAGGCCTTGTCCATGGTTTGAGCCTTGCAGAACAAATGGGTGCAAAGAAGATAAGTATATTTGGAGATTCGGAGTTGGTGGTCAACTAGATCCAAGGAATTTCTACTACAAAAAATGTTCGTATACGATCCTACTGACATAGAGTCTAGGATCTTATTCACAACTTTGAGGCATTTAATATTTAGGCTATACAAAGAGAGAGGAACTCTGAAGCCGACCGAATGGTGACTATTGGAGCTCAATTCGAGCCGACCTCCGAGTTATTGAAAAATAAGCATGCAGTGAGAGTAATTGTAAGGCCCGTTGTTCCAAACAACAATCAAGATTGGAAAGTGTTCGATAGCAATGCCCATATTGCATCATTTCTCTATTCATCTGGAGAATTTTCTGATCATCTACAACCAAATATCACCAAAGCTTATGGGGATCAAGTTATCTAGTTGAAATCCAACAAGCTTCCAAGAGGCCTAGTCACTTTGGAGAGCCTATTTGATTTCGATGATGCAACAAGAGACAAAAGAAGGCTTGTAGCTGACAAGGGTGACTATATCAATTTGTATATCAGAGAAGAAAGAAAGCTCAAGGTTGAAAATGAGGTTTCTCAGAAGAATAAGGATAGACTAAGGAACTTTTGTGAAGAGTATTCGAGTGTAGTAGCTTGGTCATATGATGATATTAAAGGATACGATCCCAGGATCATTGAGCATACAATTGAGCTATCGGAAGGGGTGAAGCTAGTTCGTCAAAGACAGAGGCCTGTGAATCCAAAGATAGAATCTCTCATGTCATAGGAACTGAATAAATTGATCACATCCCAAATAGTGTTTCCAATCAAACACAACACTTGGGTGTCAAACCTGGTACAAGTCCGGAAGAAAAATGGAGACATATGACTATGTGTAGAATTCTGAGACTTGAATAGAGCGTCCTTAAAAGATCATTACCCCTTGCCTTTAATGGAGGTAATTCTATAGATTGTAGCTAGTTCAGAAATATTTTCAATGTTGGATGGCTTTTCGGGCTACAATTAGATTCAGGTAAAAGAAGAGGACCAACACAAAACATCATTCACCACAAAGTGGGGAGCATATGCATATGCCAAGATGCCTTTTTAAATCTTGAATTATGGAGCCACCTTTCAGAGAGCCATGGATATTTCCTTCAAGGATTTAATCCATAAGATTATACTAATCTATCTGGATGATTTGATAGTATTTTTAAAATTTGTTGATGATCACTTCGATCATTTAGAGTTTGTCTTCTAGAAGTGCCAGGAATTCAGGATTTCTTTAAACCCAAAGAAATGTGTGTTCGGAGTACCCCAAGGGAAGCTATTGGGGTATGTCATCTCAAAGGAGGGCATTGCGATTGATCCTGAAATAATTGATGTGATCCAGGAGCTTTTGTTACCTATAAACAAGAAAGGAGTGCAGTCATTTCTAGGTAAGGTCAACTTCATTAGCTGATTCATTGCAGATTTCACAGGGATTGTTTGACCTATTACCTTGATGCTTAAAAAGGACCCAACTTTTAAATCGACGGCGAAATCCAAAAAAAAATTTGAGCTTATAAAGGAGGCTATTTCTTCTACCCCTGTATTGGTCAACCCAAACTTATGAAAATATTTTATTATGTATGTTTTTGGTGGTGGCAATAGTATTGCTACGGTACTTATGCAAAAAGATGATGAAGACAAAAGGGAGTCTCCTATTGCTTTCTACTCACGAACCTTAAAAGAGTATGAGGTGAAGTACAATTTTGTAGAAAAGCAGGCCTTTGCCATTATGAAGGGACTTAAGAAGTTTCAGCACTTGATATCATATAATAAGGTGATTGTTTGTGTACCGCATCCTAGTGTGCAAGAGTATATCATGGAAGGAGAAATCATGGAGAAAAGAGCTAATTGGATCACGAAGATCCTAGAGTATCATATTGAAGTTAGGCCTATCAAGAATGTCAAAGGAAATAGACTGTGCGAGTACCTCACTGAAAATAGTGAACCAACGATAGAGTTTGAAGATCCAGAAACTATATTACTGAATGAAGAAAGATCTCAGGGTGATTGGCTAGAAGATAGAATGAACTTCACGCAAATAGGAAGGTATATAATCAATTTCCCTTCTTTAAAAAGGCATTTCTATCACTTGCAAAATAGAAATTATATTCTCTTGGAGGGTGTCATGTTCAAAAGTCAATGGTGTCTTGCTAAGGTGTATAAATAAAGAATAGGTGAAGAGAATATTGGATCAATACCACAGTGGCCCAGTTGGAGGACATTTTTCTGCAAGGACTACAACAATTAAAACTATATGTGTTGGTTATTTTTGGCCAACACTTTTCAATGATGCATTTTCATTAATTAAATCTTGTAATGAATGTCAGTTTTATGTCGGAAGGAGAAAGAATGCTGCTATTCCATTAAGGCCTATAGTAGTAGAGGAACCTTTTGGTCAATGGGGTCTAGACTTCATTGGAATGATTAACCCTTTCTCTTCAGCTAGACATAGGTGGATATTAACGGCAACATACTACTTCACTAGATGGGCAAAGGCAATGCCATTGAAGAATGCAATGGAAGTGGAGATTGTTAACTTCCTGGAGGAGTTGGTGGCTAGGTTTGGCCCACCAAAAATAATCATCTCTGACAATGTCAAAGCTTTCCTCAGCTCTAAGATGAGCCAGTTTGCACTAAAGTATGGTGTTTTCCTGAAAATCTCTTCCAATTATTATCCCCAAGGAAATGGCCTCGCGGAGTCTACAAATAAAAACCTCATAAGGTTAATAAAGATGATAGGCTCAGAACACTAAAGAGAGTGGCATAATAACCTTCGGACAACGTTATGGGTAGATCGAATCATGCCCAAGTAGATACTAAAGACATCTCCCTATGAGATGGTGTATGGGAAGGAATCATTGCTACCTATAGCCATGGAAATCCCTACCCTGCAATTGCTTAAATCTCTGGAGATTGAACAAAATGAAGCAATGGAGGTATGTTTTTTTGAGCTACTCGAGGTTCAAGAGAAGAGAGAGCACGCCTTTGAGGCGATGAACAGTTGCCAGCAGGTGGTAAAGAAATGGTTTGATAAAAAGGCATCAGATCAAGAGCTACAATGTGAGGACTTGGTGCTCAAGTTCAATGAGTGTGAAGCAAAGCCCAGTCAACACGGGAAATTTTGACAGTCTCTGGGAAGAGCCTTTCAAAATTATCCAGTGTAAGCAGTTCAACTCCTTTGAGTTGGAAGAAATGGTAGGTAATTCCTTAAGTATTCCAGTTAATGGAATACATCTTAAGAAATTCAATTAATTCTGCCTATGTGATGGCTGTGTAAATTGTAAATATGTAATTATTTTTTCCCTGTTTTTATGTTTTGGGTCTTCTCAGTGCTTTATGAAATAACAACAATAAGTGCAGGAAATTGATAAAACATTGTAAATGAGCCAAGATTTGTGAAAAAACATATATTATATATTTTGGCCAGAAGATTTATAATATATAAGATAGAGGCCAGTGGTCTCGTATCGAGATATACATATATTTGCTACGGAGCGGAGGCTAGAAAAAGAGAAAAAACAAAATTGGGGACTATTTTTATTCTCCGATTATCAGGCATTTGATGGACAAGCAATGGAAGCAACCGACGGCGCGAGATTAGGGAACACCATTCTTTCGAAGTCCTTGTACCACTGGAGGTTTCAGAACGGTTTGATGTAATGCACCTGCATGAGGAAGTAGCAGTCGACACACACTTTGGAGTGATGCTCCTCATGAGTCTCCAACTCAAATCCAAAGAGGAAGGGCCTGGTTGGCATGGGTCCTCCATGCACCTATAGCAAATGAAGGTTGCGAACTGAGGGAACCCCACGATCAAATTGAGCAGCATGCACTATTCGCTCCAGCCCTCCAAGGTAGTGCTGCGGGAACACACGCTTTGTCAGCTTCAGGACCTTGCATTTGGAGACACTTATATCCAGTAATGAGGTGAGTGTGTGAGAGTAAATGCTAGTGTTGACCCGGTATTGCTCCTCATACACCACACAGTCCTTGCCAAGGACCCATTTTATTGCTTTCGTGTATAACAAGTTTTTCATGCCTGTCATACACTTTAAATGCCTCCACCTAATTTTTCCTAAGAAAGAAACTTGAGTCTTTTTAAAAAATTGTCTTATTGGCATCTCCATACTACTTGTTACTAGTGCTAGAAAATGAAAATTGATTAAGTAACTAAAGCTTGCTAAGCTATGAATGCCAGGAATAATTGTCATTTTCAACACTGCTAATGGCCCTATTTATAGACTGGTTGGGGTTCACCTGATCAGGCAAGCCATAATTACAATAGACACAAAGTGTGTTGCCAAGCCTCAATTTTCAGTGCTACAATGTGTGAAGTGAAGGGAATAATCAGGTACAGTTGCAACTTGCTCTGTTCAAGTTGCCCAATTCAATAAAGATTGGCCAGGTGTCAGCATAAGGAGCTGTCATCCCATCTGAATCAAGGAAAATCTTAAAAGCAGGCTATTGGGTGATGCACCCAAGTACAATCAGGAAAAATCAGTAAATGCAAAAGGCTTGCGAAAAAGTTTTTGCAAGGTTGTCTTGGTCTGTTGTTCAAGAAAATTCAGGCGCCACCTCATGTGAAATCATATCTCTTAAATGTGGAGAGAAATTTGGTAGGATGGCAATATTTTTGCACGCATGAAAGGCTAGTGATGCATATAGCAACTAAATGTGAAAGGTTGGCACGTACACTCACCTGGTCATTTTTCATGAAGATCAAAAAGCAGGTTGAGCATACAAAGCGCATTTATTGCAAGAGTTATGAAAAGATAAAATAGCTAAGTTATTTGCAATAGAGAAAGAGTTTTTCAGAAGTTAGGCCGTTTGCAAAAGTTTGCAAAAAGTTTCTTGCGAATATAGAGAAAATCGCTGACATTACAGAGAATCCAACACAGGCTCTGGCCCCAGCGAGTATAGATGAGCAAATGAAGAAGGCGTCCTACATACAAATCTATGACCAGGAGTCTTACACTACCCCAGGAATCCCAACAAAGCCATGCTGGCCCTTCACCAATCAGGTGGACTACAGAAAACTAAACGCAATTCCTCAAAGAAACGAGGCTTTGGTTGTAGAGGATTGGGATAATATCTTTGATCCTGAGTTATCCCAAAATCCTAAGAGCCTTAGGGAAGTTGCAGGTGAAAGAATGAAAAAATTAACAGACCCTTTCTGCAAGCGTCTATGGTACTGTGGGCTTCCCCAATATATGGTTCCCCTGGTGCATTATTGCCCAAAAATTGTAGCAACTTGCGCAGCAGGCTTTGAATTGAACACCGGAGTAATAAGTGGCACTAATTTCAAGGTAATCATCAGCCCTAAAGCTATTCAAAATATGTTATGCATCTCGCTTCCCTTGACATTGGATTTTGATATTTTCGACATGCAAAGGATGCATGATAAGTGGGGAGGGCTCAGGTTGGCACCGCAGTATTACCACACTGAAACTGCTCAGCTAACAAATGTCTCAGTGCCACCCAAATTCCCATTTGGTCTAGGTGCTTTGAAAGGTGTGTCTTCCTCCATCTATTCTATGCTAGCGCTAGTATGTGGTTTGGATACAACCAAGCAGGTTTTTGAGTTTCAAATGTGTCTCAACTTATGTTGAGGAAGAACAACGTGGGTCTGCTTCTGGATTTTTCAAGAGTTATTAGTGATGGAATTTGGTAGCAACTGTAAGACTTCCAGGTCGGTTCTAGGTTCAAGTATCTCTCTTTCCTAGCCTACTTAATATTACACCAGAATTCGGATTATTTTTCAACATTTATGTCTTTGTCTATTTTTGATGAAAGCGGCCTAAGGAAGCCAGTCTTGACATAGACTCCTGTCATATCAAAAACTTTTGATTACTATGAATTTTCAAATTTATTCCTAGCCCCAACTTTGTGAGCTTTGGATAGAGCTGGGATCAACATGTCCGCGCGCTGTCGCCAAGACAAAAATCCTGGTTGGGAAAGCTTGTGCCACCCTATGATTGGTTCTTTGGCACATATTTCACCATGCTCTGCATGCGAGGGTTTACCCAAGAACCTTTTTGGCTCCCACACTTTCTTTCAGACAAAGTGTTGGCTTTGGAAGCAATGAGGCAACTGTGTAATATTGACAATAATTACTGGGGAGGAAAGCCTTTAACCTCCTATTTGTTACTATCGATCATGTTTGGTTCCATGTCGCTGATCAAGAAAAGGACTTCGAAGATTGACACTTCAGAGATTTTGTTTTCAAAGTTGGGTCATCTCGGGTTGGTGTTGATAAATGACACCTAGCAATACAATCCTGAAAATAATTTGTTAGAGATTGGCATAAGAATTTCACATCAGTCACGATTATTTTGGGACCCTCGAAGAAATGTTGAAGAGGGGAATTTAAGGTTATATGTAGGCCTTGAATATCTTCCTACTGAGGACATGCAACCGTCATGGCTGAAATTCAACTACATAATTAGGAAGGCCAATCCAAATTAGAAGATCAACCAGGCCCTATGCACCCAATTGCAAAAGCTCGAATGATGTCCTAAAAAGATTCAAGACTTTTGGGTTTATCGGCAAGAGACTAAGGCAACCACCAAGCATCACGAAGAGGTGGCTCTTGATGAAAAATTTGATGATATCTGGGCGAACGCCCACCCAAATATAGAAAAGTCTTTGAACCCTTCAACATCAGATCAACAATATCAAGGAGAAGAAGTAATTTTGAATCCCTTTGTCATTGAGGAGAATCCAATGCATAAAGAAGATGTCGGTAAATGACCCACATAGCAGGAGGATTCATTAAATACGTAAGCGTCAGAGCCATCCAACTCCTCTAAATCTACAAGGAAGTGGGTAAGGACTACCAGTAGTAGAAGGTGGGTCATTGTAGACCTTGAGGATTCTCCGGATGGAAAGAGGAAATGAACAAGAGAATCCGATGGAGAGGAAGAGCAGCAGCTGCAGGAGGCAATTGTATCATCTGTAGCTCCTCATGAGCCTCGGGTATCATTTCCACCCTCCTCTCTTTTTACTATGTCTCTAGTCTCTTCTTTGTCTGCCCTAGCTTTTTCATCTGCACCAGCTTTCTCTGTCATTGGATATCCCAGGCAGTCGAGTCTTACCCCTCCTGGTTTCCCACTTTCATCCTCTGCTTTCCATCCTTTACCCGAAACACAGTTTGGTGTGAGTGATGGGCTCATGAGCCAACAATTCTTATCCCCGAGGCCCAACCCTTCGGTTGGCACCTCCCTAGCTTTTCCTTATACCGCACTATCATCCCCTCTAAGCGGCCAATTCATTCCACCATTCTCCCCTTCCATTATAAATTGTGTTCAATGAGAGCCAGAATATATTAATGTTTACAAAGATCACTCCCAACATGATTAAACCAGTAGGAGAAATGCTACCAAGTGATTACTCTGTCAACGCTATTGGGATAGACTTGCAGTAGGCCCGTCCGTGAGACAAGGTCAAGCTAATGGAGGAAACTCAAAAGATGGTAACCACTGATTATCTCAAGCTCAATCACCAGGCCAGGGAAAGAGAGGAGAAAATCTCAGAGCTGAAGGGAAAGGTCGATATTTGGGTGAACAAGTACAAGGCCCAAGAAAATGAAATAAATCACCTGGAGAAGGAGAGGAGTGCTTTCAAAAGCTAGATCAAGGAGCTGCAGGTTATGAGCACATAGATCATTCTGACCCTCCAACATGAGTTCAAGCAGAGCCGAGCAAATGAGGAAAAAATATGCACTGAGTCTGTGCAGCTAAGTGAAGGAATGAAAGAGCTCTGATAGAGCACGGATGATGAAATGAATGCCACTTTAGAGTTGGAGATTTAGAAAACAAAGCGGGCCGAATTGGCCCTAGAGGAAAAATAAAAAGAAGTCTCCACTCTAAGAGAACAAGTGTCCACATTGGACAAAGGCATATTAGAGCTAAAGGTGGACTTGAGCAGTAGAGAGGCGGAGTTGAGTATCTTGAGGACCCAACCTCTTGCACCACAGGTGAGCTCATTGGAGATTTCCAAGGAGTTGTATGCGTCATACTAGGATAAAGTCAAGGAATCATGCCTTACTCTTCAGCCCACCTTAAAATTTATGGCATAGGCAACCAGCCTATGCAGAATGGTAGGTGAAATGATCCAACAGTTTCAGGAGGTAACTTCGAATAAAGTTCCAAAGGCTAGAATTTTGTTGGGCAAAACGTACACAGCTTCTGGTGAGGCTCTGATCGGCATGGGTATTGAGGATCAAACGATGAAAACCATGGGCATAAGTGTCCTCATTTCTATGCATGAGGTTGTCCAGCAGGTGGTAGAATGCAGGGCTAGGTTGAACCAAGTTACTAGTGATATGCGAGCAAATTTTTCTCGCTTAACTCAGAAATCCCTCCCTTCACCCTTCATTGCAAATCAGGCAGTTGCCAATGTTGAACATATTGTCATAAGGATCAAAGAGAAGAAGTAGGACCTTTCTGTCTTCCAATATTTTGATCAGTCTCTGACTGTCGAGAAGATTGAAGGGATCATTCATTAGTTGGCGCAGCTCTTCTTCCAGCTGGAATTAGAGACGAAGGTATCTAGTGGATTGCCTTTCAAGGTAATTATCAATCTCAAATTGGTCATGAAAATCTACGAGCTCTCTCCGCACCATCAAACAAGGTCTGGACCAGTTTGTTGGTTGCCCTCTCAAGGTTGTGAGCAATTTTTGGGATGCTGAACCAAGGTTATCTAGGGTTTTTCATTCTGCGAGCGAAATGTCCCTGTGAGTCGCCAAACTATTTCACAAAAAACTGCCAACCTTCATAGTTTTTACTTTTATCTTCGCGGCTATGCCTTACCATTAAATTGCTCACATCGCTTGATGTGCTCCACGTGGCTCCCTCTTGAGGCTTTTTGCTTTTTATATCGCTTTGCTCTTGCCAGTCTCCATTTGCTCGACACATGGCCTTCTCTAGCTATTTTCCGAACTGGGTTTGCCTTGCACTTTCTTTCGCTCAGCGTGCTCCACGTGGCTCCCTCTTGGAGCTTTTTACTGGGCATCCCTTCATCTTTTTTCCGAGCCTCATCTACTCGACACGTGGCATTTTCTATTGCGTCGATTACCTTGGAATTGTTGTTGCACCTTTTGTACTCGCATGTTGCCGCATTTTCTTCTGGGGCTCAATGTGTTCATTTTTGCTGCTGCGTGGTTTTTCGTTCCCTGTAATGGCTTTGTTGGTATGCCCCTGGGTAATTTGGGGCG
Organism: Sequoiadendron giganteum; assembly: GCA_007115665.2. NCBI lineage: Eukaryota > Viridiplantae > Streptophyta > Pinopsida > Cupressales > Cupressaceae > Sequoiadendron > Sequoiadendron giganteum. Next base: position 48,535,443 of record CM021102.1, on the reverse strand, counting down.
TTGATCCTTGCTCATGGCTTTCTTTCTCTAAATGTGTTTCAGGCGGTGGACTGGCCTATAAATGCAGCCATGTTTCTCTTTATTAGGTTGTTGTTAAGTTGTAAAAAACTCTCAAGCACTGGGAAGAATCCTTTGTAATAATTTTATTAAATTTGAAGACTCCAGACTATGCCAAATCAATTTGGCCTTTATTTTTTTCATGCATTTAGTCAGACTGTTAGTCTGTGTTGTTATCTTCTTATATTGTATGAATGTCTGTTCTTTAGCTTTTATAATCTTTCATCGCTCGATAAATACAAATCATGTTTTCTTGACTCCTCTGTGTTGGCTAAGGTTATACTAGATTATTCTATGCAAAGTAGAGGGTATTTGTTACGTTTAAAGTGCTTTTGAGAAAGTTTACTTGATAAACAACATTTTGGTGGTTCGGGCCTTTGCATCCTGCACTGTGCTCTGGTAATTTTGTCTATGATTTTGGCGCATTGCCTGTAGTGTAGATTTAATATTTTGCTATCTTTCTAATCTTTTACCTTCCCCACTAAACAAAGAGCCGGCTTCAATAAAATCCTGGAGGTCACTTAGCTAGCACACTATGTCCCACAATAGCTATGTTTCCTATGAGACTACTACTACCTGAAAAATCTTGCGTCAACACAACACATTCAGAATCTTCACACTGTTATAGCACCCTCACACAACACATAGTGTAGATTCATCTCATCTCACCAATCAACTCTCTTTTCCAGCCTCTCAGCCAACCCAGCCTAATGGCCACCATAGGTTTACATATTTATGTATTTTGTGTCTCCATCTTCATGGTTACATTGCTCTATGTATACCATTCGAACACACACATTCGTAACTGCTCTTCTTCTTTTAACCAACAACCAATAGCCTTCAAGGTATTTAATTACCCCACTGACAAGCTTCCCTCATCTTTGATTGCACCACCCTACAACACGCATCGGGCCACACAACATTGAATTGGATTGCAGAGACTTGCCCAAATCTGCACTTTGTCAACCCCCACAATTAATCGCTACCGAAGAATAAAGCTTCTGGCCAATCAACATTGATTTACAACAGCGATGTAAAATAAATGAATAATATCATGCCACATGTCATAATTCTATTCATCCATCACTTTAACTATCACTCCAAGCAATTGGTTTGGTTCAACTTCCACAACAGACCAACCGTCGAAAACTACTCAGGCGTTCAAACGTACTCCGAGCATTTTCCCTTCATATACCGCTTGCCATGGCCAAGACCCACCAAGACACACATACACTGCTAGTGCAATTTTGGGGAATCAGAAAAGCATCCACAATATTCCCTCAAGGTTTCTCTAAAACACCAACACATGTTCGAAGTCGACACACCTCACATGAGTCACTCAGGACCCACCACACAAGGCACAAAAACTGTTGATCAAGCCGCCAAGTGTCAACCACTCAGGAAATTCCACTCACTTCACAAGATTCCATCGGTCCTCACCATAAAGAATTTTGGAATAAAATAAGCATCATTGGATTAATCTCATCACAACCATAGATCAATATCACCTTTAGCCGTCATCGGTCCATCAGCATAACCCGGTGATGAGTTCCACCAAAGACTCCAAGTCACACCAATACAGTGTTCATCATTCTATTGTTGAGACCACCGATCGGGTTCCACCTATAGCCCCGAGTCACACCAATAGAAACAAATTGCCAAAACTGAGCACTCATCCCAACAGAACAAGTTACACCAAACACGCACTTCGGTTGGACTTTTATCATCGCTTAGAGTTAGGGGACTTGTGCCAACTGCTTAGGTTATAATGATGAATGGGTCAACAAGATTGAGGCACATATTTCCAACAATCTCCCACTTGACGAAGATCTTATTGACCATTCCAAAGCACCAACAACGAACCATATAGAAGCACAAACAACATCAACTTCAAAAGGCCAAACCAGATCACCTATGTGAAACACATTCTCCAAAAACAAAATAGAACACCAGTTAGAACAACAACCAAAACACTGATTGCACCCATCCAACTGATTAACCCACGGGACTAAAAACAACACCCATAGCTCATGCTATTCCATCCAATCTCACATACCTTCAAGGTATCCACATTAGTAAACTCATGCCAACAAGACAACCAACCCATCAACCATAGATACAAGCACCATGCACGAAACACATCTAGGTACTCCCATTGCATGGGTAATGCCAAATCTGAAAGATCAAAGGCATAACAAGTCTACCAATAACAACACATAGAAAATGTAACCATGTAGTACAAAGGAAATCTCCACAATGATATGCACAACCTGTAACCAACTACCACAAGAATCATTTCTCTCAACAGTCTTCCAGAGCTCTTCCAAGTTCTTCAACACCCAAACATAGGAAAGAGATAAAGAACCTCCAAGTTACCACTCAAAAACTTGACTGAAAACAAAAGGTCCGACCAAATCTCAAACCAATGTAAAATGAAGTCAAACTACATTTCCCATCTCAGGAAATCAGCCCATATAACTATCCCCTACTAGTTCTAATGAATAAATGATATCACATAAAAGCTAAAGGAGATAAACCATGCTATCCACCTTCCACTATGAATCCTCCAGAACCATTAAACAAAAATTCAAGATCCATATCATGAAAGAAAGCATAAAAAACCTCTCAAATAGACTTTACTGCTGAGTAGATCAAGAGTGGGGAAAAGAAAATGCTCCTCCAAGATATACAAGCCACCATGAATCATCCAGAGCAATCTCCTCATTGATCTCTGTTGAAATCACATCCAACCAAGGTGTAGGCTACTCAGACTTTCAACTAAATTTAACACGTTTCTCAAAAAAAATGCATCCTTACCTTATTCTCCATGTATCCATGAATTCTTGCAACTGATCATGTCATGCTAAACTCCAATCTTCAATACTGCACTTAACATGAAATTCTCAATCATATGACCAATGTAATCATAACATAGATAATTATCAGACCATTATCAAAGATCCAATCATCTGAACCAAGAACTTGTCTTGACACCATGATCTACACATCCCCCTTAGGAGATACCATGCTTCAAGTGACCTAACCATGGTCTCAAGAGCAACGCAACATTCCAAAACTCTAATGCACAAGCAAGAGTATACTGTGACATAAAACAAACAAGCTCTAAACCAACATCACCTATCAAGCACCACCAACACCTCAGCCAAAGACTCCAAACGTCCTCCATAGTTCCAAGATGTTGCACATCCTCAAATAGTGTCCATGCAAATGCAAAAGAACCCTTCTGCAACAACAAGATCTAAGAGTCCCTCCTAGTAACATTTGCAACACTAAAGAAGATCATTCACCACAAAGTGATTAATTCATAGTCATTGCTAAAGCTCTCACTGAACCATGAAATCCAAGATTTCCAAGCATCGTGACCACCCATTTGCTGATTTGAAAAACCTCTAGGTACAATCAACAACATGTCCATCTGAAAACAATGCCAAGCAACACCAAGATCTCCAAACCATGTAGACCACACCATCACTGTCAAAAGCTTACACTAAAAATGTGTACTAAGCTCTCCATGAAATCATGACACACACGCTACAGGTCCCCATAAACAACTATTTAGGTACTCAACACTATCCATCCTCTCATCTCAAAATAGCTACACCAATGCACAAGTGACCATAGACAAGGTCAGCTAATAGATCTGCACCAACACTGAATCAACCTCATGGATATAGACAGTCCACTTCTGAGTTATCTCACTGCAGCCAATGGGTAGCTAATCCACCAACCACATAACTCGAATATCAATCACAACAAAGTGAAAAAACCATCATTGCAAAGGAAACTGCAAAACTGATATCTCAAAGAGAACAACAGTGTAGACAAACTTGGCTCAAACACCAGTTCAAAAAATAGATCTGATTTTCCAATCACGTCTGTTGATGGTGTTTTCTACACAAGAACAACTCAGACATAATATGATATCCTATCTCTCTTGAAAGGTAAATCTCTATGGAAAAGAGATAACCCCAAGGTCTCTAATGTCAAGTCTTGACGATGCAAATAAAACAACTCAGAGATAATGTGAAAATGTTGGTAATCACAAAGGGACCTTACTACAAGCAAACATTGGACTTTGAATCTATCAGATCTAGCAACAAATTGATACTTCAAATCTTCAATTGAACTCAAATAATAAAGAAAATAACAAAAGATAAAGGTTTCAGAGATAATTCTAAGACTAATTCTAACCCTAATGTTGACAATACCAAAAGATAAGATGCTCAAAATGGATCGATCTCTCATAAACTACTTTCTGTTTGACCCAAATAAATTTGCAATCTTACAGGAATAGTGCAATCTTCTAAGGTATTTAAGGATTTTCAAATCATAAAAAATCATTCAAAACAATCCTATGGCAACTGAAATGAACAAATACTCATAATTAAACTAAGTACAATTTTAAGTCCAGGCTAACTTTGCAAAGTAGTTAACAATCAGCTAACTGCAAAAAGTATGGACTAGAGATCACTGCAAACATTCTAAACATGAAACCCTAAGCATCACCAAACCATCTAAAAATAAACTTAATAAATTTTAGAGATAGATCAACAAGAACCATGTGAGATAAAAATCAACACAAGAGAGATACCAAATTACAATATCCTTTCTTATATTCAGTCATCCAAAATGGCAACAATTCCAATCTTTTGTTACAATACTTGCTTGAAGATAAACCCTAATTCACTCAAATATGAAATCTCTATTCTATGTCTATATGTCTATGCATTCTACTCTGTATCATCCTTTACAAATGAGGCAACATGCCCAATTTATAGAGAACCCCCAAGATAGGTCGGCCCAAATAAGGTTTTACAATAATAAAAATTCCACACAATAGGTTGGCCTCAAAAGATATTCGAATACAACATGAAATGTGCAATTTGCACCAATTTCATCCAAATCGGTCCGGGGTCTCAAAAATTCAGCCCAATACATTTAGAAAAATGGGAAGCACAAACTTCGATGTAGCCCTATATAACCACTTCCCATCCTTGTCTTTAGCTCACTCCACTTCACCATGCACTGCCAGCAATACCCTTTCCAATTCAGAAATAGGTGGCATAGGCAAAACCCTAACTCTTCTTTCAAGAGACTTGTCATCTCTTGCTTGCTTTACTGTGCCATCCCAATCAGCCCTATTTGTTAAATACATGTCAATAACTACAATGTAGGTTGCAGCATCATCTAGCTGATGTTTAGTGAGTGCACCTTCATTGATTGGAGAATAGACATCTCTCCACCATTTCCTGAGTTGTTCCAAATTGAGATGCTTTGGAGTGAACTTCTTCCTCCTTGTCATGATTTCAAAGAATGAGATGCACTTATCATGAATTCTAGTCAAAGTGTCCTCAACCTGCTTCCCTTGTTTATGAATCTTCTTCAAGGCTCTTTGCCTCATCTGCAAGATCTCGAACCATTCCCAAGGCTCAGAAACCCTAAGGAAAGGAAGAATCCCACTCTTCACTAGTTTATCCTCAGTGTATTCCATTATTGTTCTTGTTTTCTGCAATAGGAGATCAATATCCTCCTTGTCTTGGGCTAACACCAGGGGAAACTTTAGTGGTGAATCTTCGCCAATTGGCGAATAATAGAAATCGAGACCTCCAAAACTGGAGAATAGTGCAAGCTAAAAAGGAGACTAAATCGCCAGGTTTTTACAAAAAAATAATTTTGTCTTGATTAATTTGCCATAAAAAGGATGCGTCATTGGAAATTATTTTCCAGTAGTTTATACCATAATTAAAAATATTAATTATATTTGCCAGTAATATTATATTCCTTCAATCAATTTTGGGGTAATATCGCCACTAATAATAAAATACTATTTAATTTTAGGGATACTTTAGCAGCTTAGCCTTGAATATGCATTTTATCTATTGCCATTGATTAGATTTTTGATTGGATGGCTGTGATTTGATTTTGTGAACTAATATGCATGTGCCTTTTCAAAGGCTTGTTGAGGCCCGAAATTTGTTTTGGGCCACACGATTAGATTTAATCGTGTGGCCCAAAACAAATTTCGGGCCTCAACAAGCCTTTGAAAAGGCACATGTGTATTAGGCCACGAAATTAACTCACAACCATCCGATTAAATAGCTAATCAATGGTAACTTTTTCAGCTTTCATTCAGTCCACATGTGTATTAGGCCATAGAATTAACTCACAACCATCCGATTAAATAGCTAATCAATGGTAACTTTTTTAGTTTTCATTTAGTCTTATTTTTAAAGTGATATTTTGAAAAAATGCTTAATCTATGTGTTGCCCCCTCGAACCCCACAAGGGGGCTGTACCCCCTTGACCCCCGCAAGGGGCGCTACCCCTTGACCCTGCTGGTGGCTGCCGCCCCTGGGCCCCTACTTCAATATTACAAAAAATACAAATATATGGGGGAACTGTGCCGATCAACTATGGTAAATTTTAAAGGAGAGATTAGCCATTGCAATTAATCTTTTTAGTGAGTATTCGCTAGGATTATCCAGTGTCATTATTATTTTTACCAATTATTCATTAAGATTCACTAGGATTTTACAATTATTTTTAATAATGTGTATAGATTCGCCGAGAAAATTAATAGTTTTTTCAAAAAATAAGGAAGGATTTGCCAGGATTTTACACCTTTGCCAAGGGGGGGGTTTCTGAAAGTTATCCCTGGCTAACACAGTCTTTAGCCAATCTACTAACCTCATGGCATCCCCTGTAATTGACAAGATATCCTTGATGGCACCATCTCCTTTGGTCTATACTCCTTGCAACGAACCAACTGTGGCATGTGTAGTTCCTTTCATTTTCTCAAGCTCAGAGATTGTTTCTTGAGGCGAGAAACTTGCAGCAGAGGAGGAAGAGCCAATTGACTACAAGGGTTTCATCAACTCCTACAAGTACCTCTTCAATTTATCATTCTCCCTTTCCAACTCATGCCTGGTTTGTACCTCCTTCAATCTACCTACAATTACAACACTAGAGCCTTCATACTCCTCAATATCTTGCTCCATAGAAGCATTCCCTAAACCAATGGTCTACACATGATAGTCCTTTGCAATCACCCCATCTCTATCCTTATCTAGAGTAGGGGTAGCAATGTGAGCCACCCTATTGCCCGATCCATCCCTCTCAATCCTAGATACAACCCTAGCCTTCTTCTTGGTTTTCCCTTTCCCAATGTTAGCCATTAGGTAATCCCAATTGGGAGGAGTGTCTTCCACTATTACCAATTTACTCTTTAATTCTCTATCCAACTAGCTTAGAACAGTGGATTCGGTTGGCACTTTATCTTGATTATCCTGCTCTTGCTAGACACTAGGTGCATCTTTCTCAATACTTGGCACATTAGGGATCTCCTTAGTCATATCCCCTTTCTCTAGAGATTGCTCCTCCATAATAACCTGTTTCAGTGAAGGAATCTTAGCTAGTATATCCTCCTGTAGAGGGGATTTTCCCAATCGCTCCTTTGTAGGTGAATTCGCATAGGCTACCAAGGGAGACTAGACTAACTTATCAATTTCTACCTCAGCATTGTAGAGGTCTCCTTCATGGAAATCTTCCTCACCCAGGTCCTTAGGATCTTCATCCTTCCATGGCTCCTCTAGCATACTGCCAGTATCTTGAGAAGGGGGAACATTCTCTTTTTCAATGATAGGAGCAGTCATAGGAGCATCCTTTGGGGAAGGAGTCCTTGACCTCCTCATGTATACTTGTGTTTTATCCCCTGAACATTCTACCTCTACCAACGGTGGCTCAACCTCCTTTTCTGATTTGGAAGTTTCCTTTTCTTTTTGTGACATTCTCACAAGTCTTCTTCTTTTGAGCAAAGGAGCAGTAGCATCCACCTCTTCCTTCTCCTCTTTGTATTTCTCAGCCCATTCCCTTGAAACATGCCTTCTCTTTTTGGCAATAGGCTTTCTTTGTTTACCTACATTTTCTACCTCTTCAGCTTGAACATCCCTAACCTTAATTGTGAAGGGAGAGTACACCTTATTCTTACCATTAGGATCTTTCTCATGTGATTCCTCAGAAGCAGAATGAGACTCCAAGTCTCCAATAAAATCATAGGTGCACTGAACACCTTCACTTTCTAACTCTAACATCTTGGGCTTCAGCCACATTATAGTATATTTAATCACAGGAGTCATAATTTTCTCCAATTTTGTCTATTCTTCCTCCAACCAGTTAATCTCTCCAACCAGTTTATCCTTCATAGACTCGAAGATATGACCCTGAATCAAATTTCCATCCTCTTCCACTTGGTTAGGGATGGCCTTTATGTTATATAATCTTACTAGGTCTACTAGCAGCTTGGAGAATTTCTTCTTCCTTACATCAAATTCATCACCAAGGTTAGCCCAATAGTCTTCAATGTTGTCTTTGTGGTTGTACTCCCTGCTGGCCTTCTTTTGTGCCTCGCTAGTAATATCAAACCTTGCCCTCTTGGAGTGGAAAGAGAGACCAAAAGTACTCAACTCCTCTTTAGAAGCATGAGCTGATTGGATGGAAGGGCATACCTCATTGTGCCTATCTTCAAGGGGAAGTCATTCCCAAACCTTGTTTTATGTTTATCTCCCTTCACAATTACATCAAAGTCACAAATCTACCTTGTGACCTCCAATAGTATGACATGGTCCATTGGGTACCTTGGGAGTTTGTAAGGAGCCCTTTGACAACCATCAATCCTAATGTAGGAGAAAGTAGGGAACTGGATGAACCATGCCCCATACCTCCTTATCAATTCTTTGGCTTTTTTTAAAATCCTCACATGCTCTGCACCCTGCAGCAACCTGGTAATATACATAGTAAATGCATCATTTCCCCTTCTATAGCTACCTCCTCCTAGGTGCAGTTGTGGATACACCTCATAGATTGCATCCTGTCCAAATATACCTCTAGTGCTTAACCCCTTGTATGGGTGGAATCTTGCCAATGCATACACCAGGTAGGAATTCATGGTGAAAGTCTTGGTCTACAATACATTACACATCTTCTCATGGATTACTGCACTTATAGCACCTTCCAAGCGGTAATCTATACCTTTCTCCATCCGAGCAATAACATTGAACATCCAGCTCTTAAAAACTCCTGCATTTTTCAACCCTACCAACCTGCTGAGGAGAGGGATGTCATTATAGTATTCCCTCTTGAATTTAAGCCAAAACAACTATTTAGGCAACTTGGAGAAGTGGGACTTGGGATTCTCCAACAAAGAATTGATCAACTACTGGAACTTGACCACATTCTCTTCATAGTACTTCTTAGCTGCATCTATATCAAAAGCAACCACATGTGACCTATCAGGCATGTCAAAAGTTTGAGTAATGGACATAGGGTCAAAGTTGGAAACAACCCTTCCCTGGGGACCAATTATTCTTTGTGTTCCCCTGTCATAGTTCCTGGCACATTCAAGAACCAACTCATAGCATTGTACTGTGGAGGGGAAACCAGCTACATGTGCTAACCCAGATTCCAAAGTTCTTCTAGCCAGAAATAGGAGGTTCTATGCTACCATTTCAGCCTTGAACTCCTCATAGTCCCACATACCCACATTGGTATCAGTAATTCCTAACCAGACCGAAGTCAATCTACTCTTAAAAATCTTACTCTTTATGTCCATCTTTACCTTTTCTGCCTTGGAGATAGTAGAACTTTCAGCACTTGGATCCCTTGCCTTTCCCTTGCCATGCCCAACAACATCTTGTCCTGATCCTTCCTACAAACAAGTTAAGATAACCAAAATGAGATCCAAGATAAACAAAAAGTGTCAAAAATCCATATTAAATCAACTATTTCAAAATTCGGGATTTAGCCCCTGTTCGGTCTCAAAAACGTTGGTTGAATGAACCACGAGAGGTTGCCACACTCTCACTATGTTTTTGGTCAACTAACAAGGCCAACCTGTATGGTTTAACCCTCTACTCTTAAGGCTCTGCTAGACCTAGGCGAGTGCACCTATATGAGTGACACAGATTTTGAATTATGTTTCCTACTTGATCTAACTATCCACAAATGGCAATTTGATAGTGGAAAGAATATGATCCTAATTTGGTATGAATTGTATAAGGTATGAATTAATATGTTCAATTAAGAGATGTCAAATGAAATGAATAAAACTAATGTAATGTAAATAAGGGAGACCAGTGCCTTATTGGGTAACAAAGTCAAATGAAAGCTCTTAATGGATGGTTTCTATCTAGCAGATCCTCTAATTGTTTGGCATATGACTATGAGTTTACAACTGGTATAAACATGCAAAAGTGTAATTGATAAACCCTACTTGAGGTAGATATCAAATCTAATTATCTGATTCTTCTTACTGATCCAAATGACATTCCAGATTATTGTAATTGATTGAAAGGAATTTTAATTCTTCTTAAAGAATCCAATAAACCAAATCACACAGAAATAGCAAATGTGTATTGATAAATTGAATGTATACTTGATACTTCAATTTAAACAATCAAGAAACATCAGATTGGAGACAATCAAATAATTGTAAGAATCCAACAAACAATTGATGCCAGGATGAACTCACCAAATTAACATTTTTTCCTTATCTTCCTTGAAATTCATACATGCAACATAGCCTCCTTGAATGTCATCATTTTCTCAAAATATAATGCTTACAGCAGTCTATCCTCTTTTTTTTTTAAATCTCTCTTCTACCTCCTTTTTTACAATAGATTTATACAATAAAATTCGAAGAGTCACAACCCTTCAAATTTTTGTTACAGTTGTTTGAATTTTCTGACAGGAAATAAAATATTTGATTAATTGCCTTATCAGCAAATCAAATATTTTTACATAGTTCACCTTTGATTTATTACTTTATAAATTTTCCTACCTTTATTTTGCTTTTATCCGCTCCTTATAATTTACTTAAAATACTACTGCGAGATTTCCTTTATATTTACCACTCTACCGCGGGCTTTGACTTTTCTCCCGCGGTATGGTGGTGCCCAGCCCCACACTGACCGTCGCAGTCTCCATCGTCGCTTACCGCGCTACTATAGGCTTTAAATTTTCTCCCACGGTATGGCGATAACCGTTAGCCGGTTCCCTCCTTACATACCGCTCTATCGCAGTCTTCATATTAATTGTGTGCGGTATAGCGGTAACTGCTAACCGCTTACCACGTCATCGCTGTTGATTGTTTTGCTAACCGCTACCTGTTCACCGTAGCCACCGCGGTCTATGGTTTGACTGCGCGCGGTGGCATAGTAGACATTTTCTGTAGACTCCTTAGCTGCTCCCACTGACTGCTTGCCTTTGATGACCATTTAAAGCAATCATCACGGTCTCAGACTTGATCGTCAGCGGTACTGCGGTGATAGTCTATAACCGCCACCACTATACCGTGAGCCCCTTTGTGGGAGGCCGCAGTAAAGACTTATATAGTAAAAATTAAAGGGGCGGTAAGGGTTATAAGTTATTTTTGGCCCTTTTAAATGGTGGTAAAGCTAAATTTTCCATGAGAAGGTAATGAAATATAAGAAAATAGATGGGGGAAAAGTGTAGAAGGCGGTTAATAAATTTTATGGGAAAGATAATGAAAATGTAAGGCATGAGTAAATAAAATATCTTAAGGTTTTGATGGATTTTCATGGAAAATAATAGGAAAATCCTAGGAATTCTTGTGGAAAATTTTAGTTCTAACAGTGGCTTTGTCTGGGGATGAATGATTGTGAGATCATTGCAAGGATCTAGATGTCTAGGAGAGTAGACCAAACATTATGATGAGAGCAAGTGAAGATGACAAATGATCCTAAACTACTGCACATGGAAAAAAGATTAAATAAGAATTTCCATGATTGTCCATGTACTAGCAATCTCCTGTATCCTTTACTTCCTATACTACTATGCATGGAAAATTTTATGAGAAAATTTTCTTCAAAATTTGTCCATGCACTGGCAACCCTTGATCTTCTGTGACTTTTAAGAGAATTTTTTTTTTAGAAATTGCCCATGTACAAGCAACTCCTATTCTTCACCATTCATATTTTGTAAATAGTATGAATCCTCTCCTTGGTTTCCAATAATAACAAAAGGTCCTAACCACAGTGCCTCAAATTTTCCATGTTTTCCCTTCTCTTGGCATCTAGCGTTCCACATCAATACTAGATCATCCTTTTCAAATTTTCTACCTTTTTCTTTTTTGTCAAACAAATATTTCATTTGTGTTTGCAATATCATGTTCTGGTTTTGAGCTGTTCTCCTTATTTCATCAAGTTCTACAAGCTCATCCATTCTCTCCTCCATTGGTTTAGGAATATCTATATCTTCTTGAAGGATAAATTTGTAAAGTGGCAATAGATTTTGCAAAGGCATCCTAGCTTGTGTTCCATCGACTAATTCATATGGGGATTTCCCAATTGCCCTTTTAATAGCAATTATGTCTGCCCATACAGCCAATCTTAACTTTGAATCCCAAGATTTTTTGTTCTTATCGAGCATCCTTTTTATGATTTTTAAAAGACTCTTGTTGCTAGATTCTGCCTAACCATTAGCTTGTGGATGATATGGGGCAGAATAAGAAACATTGATACCATATGTCTTACAAAAATCTTTGAACTCATCAGACCTGAAACACATGCCATTATATGTAATCACTCTCAATGGTGTATCAAATCTAGTAATAATGTTATCCATTAGAAAGTTGATCACAACTTTACTTGTTGCTTGCTTGGTTGGGATTTCCTCTACCCATTTGGTGAAGTAATCAGTGGCCACTAGTATCCACCTATGTCCTCCACTTGACTTCTCTTAAATTTCTCCAATGAAATCAATTCCCCATTGGTGAAAAGGGGCTTCAACCTACATAGTTCTGAGTGGTAGATCTCCCTCATACTTCATTTTCCCTAAGAACTTTTGGCATGCCTCACACTTCCTTACATATGAAAATGAATCATTAAAAACTTTTGGTCAGTAATAACCTGCCTTACGGATTTTATGTACAGTTGTCTTTGCTGAATAATGTCCTCCACAGACTCCTTCATGCATTTCTTTTAGAACATTATCAGCCTGTGATTCATCCAAACATAATAGCAACATCCCATCTCTATTTTTCTATAATAGATCTCCTTCTATAAATACATATTTAGAAGCCTGAAGTTTTAAAGTTCTTTTCTGGTTATCACTCAGTCCCTCTGGGCATTTTGTGTTCCTAAGGTAATGCATGATGTCTATGTACCAGGGTGTATGCTCAATGCTTGCAATTGCATTTTCTTCTCCTTGTACATTGCAGATTTGGTTTGCCTCAATGTTTGTTTCTGCCATCAATTTGGCCAATCCTTGGCCCCTTACCAATTTAGTAATCTGTATTTCCATATCAAATTCCTGAATTTTTTTGATCCACTCACATCTTTTCCCTATCACTTCTGATTGTGTCAAGATGTCTTTGGATGTTGCGTGAGGAACATATGCAATTACTTTGGCTCCAACAAGATATGGCCTAAAAGATTTTGTGGCCTTTACCAATGCAAAGGCTTTTTTTTCCATTATGTCATACTTCAATTCTGATCCCTATAAAGATTTACTAAAGAAAGATACAGGTTGCTCATGACCATCCTCATTTTTCTGTAACATGACAACAGCTATTGTATGCAGGGAATCAAATGAAAATATCTAAAAAGGCTTTGTGAAATCAGGAGACTTGAGGATAGGGGCTTCTTTAATGGCTTTTTTAATGGATACAAAGGCTTTTAATGCTTCTGGGGTCCATTCAATCTTTTTTCCTTTTTTTACCATTTTTTATATGGGTTTGACAATCTCAGTAAAGTTGGATACAAATCTCCTAACAAAATTAATCTGCCCAAAGAATGACTGGATGGCTTTCACATTTTTAGAGATAGGAACCTTATCTATAGCCTCAACTCTCTCAGGATCTATCCTAACTCCCTCTTTTTGATACAATGTGTCCTAAGAGCCTCCCCTCTATAACAACAAAATGACATTTCTTAGGGTTCAAACTAATGCCATATTCTAAAGCCTTAATGAATATTTTTTCAAGGTGCCCTATATGATCTTCAGCCTTTTTTGAGTAAGTTGTCAGGTCATCTTGGTACACTACCATTATAGCATTGATCAGGTCAGCAAATGCTAAGTCCATAGCCCTTTGAAAGGTTGCTCCCACATTAGTGAGACCAAAAGGCATTCTCACATATACATATGTCCCCCATGGGGTTGTGAAAGCTATTTTGTACTACTCACATTCTTTGACTTTAACCTGGTTGTAACCAGAGAAACCATCCATCATAGACAACAACTCACACCCAGTTACCTATGTAGTTTGGCTTCCATGTTAGGCAATGGGTAGTTATTTTTAAGAGATGCTACATATAAATTTCGAAAATCTACACATAGTCTTATATCTCCATTTTTATTTCTAACAGGAACAAGGTTTGACACCCATGTTGAGTGCCTCACAAGTTTGATAATACCTCCATCTCTAAGCTTGGTCAATTCTTCTTGCATTTTTGGTTCCAGAGTGGGGTTAATGGGCCTTTGTTTCTATCTAAATGGCTTTGCATCTGCTTTCAATGGAATTTCATGCTGAAATAAATCCTCCCTATATGCCTTGAGGTCTTCATAAGACCATGCGAACACATGTTTATACTTTCTTAAGAATGAAATTAGAATTCTTCGGACAGTAGGGCTTATCTTTTTTCCAATATATACCTTCCTTGGTGATAGCTCGGTCCCCAAGTCTACTTCTTCAATATCTTCCCCTTTTGTTGGTGTTTGTTTCATAAGGGACCGATTGCTTCCATCGTATACTCTTTCCAAAGCTACCAACCCCTTGGGAAGTTTTTTAGTCTTAACTTGCAAGACTTTCTTTCCAAACATTGTCTCTTCTCCATTTATTTCTTCCACAAAGGCATTGAAATCAATTTCTTGAGCCTCATACTAGTCTATACATTGACGGAACTTCAAAAGGTCAGTGTCATCATTGAAAACCTACCAACTATATATATTGTCAAGTACTATAGGTCTTGTTTTGAATTCCACTTGGGACACTCCTGCTAATGTGATATCATTTTTTTTTAATGCTATATTTGCCAAGAAATTTTCCATTATGTTTTTTGATCTATCCACCCAATCAATGGAAAAAGCATCAAATAGTTCAATTGTATCCCATATTGCATTTTTGTATTGTTTTAGTCTTTTATTTTTTGCTATATATTTTGATTTAATCTGAGATACAACCAGTTTCGAATCTCCAAAAACTGTCAAGACTTTGATCTTGTGTTTTACTGCTAAATTCAACCCAGTCAATAAAGCCTCATATTTCACTACATTGTTTGTACATTCAAATACTAACAGAAATGAATATTTATAAGTTGAACCATTAGGAGATATAAAAACTATACCAGCTCCATTTCCCTCTTGGCTGCAAGCTCCATCAAAGTACATTTTCCATATTCCTTGTTGATTTTTAGAAATATTCTGATCAATTGGATTTTTGCTTTCCAAATTAGGTTGAGATGGTTCCACTGTAAAACTTCCCAAATCAACATCATAGAAACAATTCAGTGGCTCTTGAGGAGCGTTTTCAACAATTTGATTCACTCTAGGTTCTCTATATAATTTCACCTCTTCACCATTCACTAGTATGGTGGCATATGATAAGTCAAACTATACATTGCCTCCTACTATAGTAGTCCACTATCTTGATAGAAGCATCCCAAACTGGGGTGGTGTGTCAATTACAGTTATGTCAATAGTGTAAGAGGCTTGGGGCTAAGTTGCTAACCTTACTTTCACATTTTTCATTATTCCAACAACCGGGATAGGCCTGCTATCCATGGCGTAGCATTTACCTCCCTACACATCTATCCATAAATTGAGCTGCTTCATTACACCTACTGGCTTGATATTCATAGAAGCACTTGAGTCTATCATGCAATTTCTTACCAGTTTGTCGCTTATGAGTAAACTGGTGAAAAATGGGTCAATTTGTGGGGTGTTCATTAGGCAGGCTTCTGGGATTTTTACCTCCTTCCTTTTATTATTTATCTTAGAGACCTCTTTGTTTCCAGGGCTTATCCTTTGATTTCCATTAGAAATTAATTGTATAGTAATTTCCCTATATTCCTTGATTTTCATCATCTCAATTACTGGTACAGACATTTTCAATTGAGATAAAGCTTGTATAAAATCAAAGGGTGTACCTTCAGTTTTGATTGCCCTTTTAAGTTCAGTGCATTCTTCTTTGTTTTATTCTCTTTTCTTTTTTGATGTCTGATCTAGATTTTGCTTCTCAAAGGAAATTTTTTTATTTTCCGCCTTAGGAGATTCCCTCTGTTCATTTTTGTCTGGTTGTTTATCATCAGTTCCTTTTGATGTCTCATCTGATGCCTTTTTATTTTTTATAAATATCCCCCTTGGGACCCCCTCATCTTTATTTACCGTTCTATTTTTCAAACAATATTTTATTTTGGCTTCCTCCACTGCTACAACTGTCAATATTTTAATCTCTTCTTCACTTGGTCTTCTTATATTGCATCTATTAGTCTGGCTTGATGTAACAGGGGGATTTTGATCATTATCACTAGCTTCATGATTAGAAAAAACATGCTGCTCTTCCATGTGAATGTTGTATTTTTGGTGATCAACATTGTATTCATATCCTTCCTCCTCTAAAGAAGCATATTCTTGCTCCAAAGAGTCAAGAGTGTGAGAAGTTAAGTAAACATTCTAGTCTTCACTGCCATCATCTTCTTGTGTGTCTTCCTCCAACATTGACTAAGTTGTTACATAATGTTCAGGGGAATGTGGTGCATAACAAGCTGAGCACCATCGACTCTTATCTACCATATATGCTCCCTTTCTTTTTAGCGGATCCGGTGTTTCCTTATTTCTAGGTCTATCATTCACCGGTTTCCCATCTTTCCAATTGGTATTATAAGGCATGTCCTACAGCCTTGGTCTTTCATTCCTATATGTGTTCTCCTGTTTGTTTAGGGTAACATATTGGGGAACTCTAGGGTTTTCCCTTTTAGAAAACATCCCTGCAACTTTTCTGTTATTCTCAATAGTTAAGGCTATCTTTTGGGCCTCAGCCAGATTCATAGGACCTTTGTTTCTCAATTCATATCCTGTCTTGGGGTCAAGGGCCTTCAAATATATACTCAAGGCAGCAGGGTCAGCCAACTTGGATGCCTGAGGTATTTTATTGTGTAATTTAAGAAACCTTTGGTTAAAATCGAAGGCTGGCTCATTCTGATGTTTTTGAATTGTCACTAATTCATGTAAGGCAAAATCTGATGCACACTGATTCCCATATTGTTGAAGAAACTGATCATGAAATACTTGAATGGAATAAATGGATGTTGTCGGTAGACTATTAAACCAGTCCCTGGCATCCTCAACCAATGACATCATAAATAATCTCATTTGTACATCCTCATACTGCATGTCCAAGTCCTGAATGACTGCTTTAAAATTTCTTAGATGTTCCTCAGCTGTAACTGCACTACTTCCTGTGAATTTAGGGACTAAGTTCCTTCAATTGTTGTCAAGGGGTTAAGGGCAAATCTGAAATCCAGCAAGATCCAATTGTTTAATCATGGTTGTGCATTGTGGGGGGGATTTTGAAAATGTTGGTGTTGGTAAGGTGGGTTGTTGTTTGCCATATATTGTGGGCCTTATGGGGGTGCATATTGTTGATGAGAAGGTGGTTGAATATTTCGGTGTTGTGGTGGAGCATTAGTGTTTCTATATTGATTTCTAGGCTGATTTCGGTGGGCTTGAGGGGAACTCGATGGCTTCATATTGTTGATTTTATGGGGGGGTGTGTATTTGGGTGCTTCAATCACTGATGTTTTAATTCGAGCTTCATGTAACTTCATCTTTCTCAACTCTTCTATTGCTTGAAGTTGTTGCTCATACTCTACCCTTAATCTTTCTACATTTTTCCCCATTTGTTCCAACTATGTATCTTCTTCATCTCGTGCCGTGAATTAATGATTTTCTTCGAATGTCTGATCATACTCAAGACCTCCTTCATAGAGTGTTGTTCTCTGCTCAAATTCAAACTCTTTTCTTTTTCTAGCTTCAAACTCAGCCATATGCTCATTAGCTTTCTCAAGGTTTACCCTGTGGGAAGGATTTCTCCTCTCCTCAGGAGTGTGAAGCTCCTTAGACAGACTCTCTTCGTTTGCAAGCATATCATATGAATTATATGTTTCCAATGATTTTGACACTTTGTTTTTTGTTGTTGTGTCCAATTCATTGAATGCTTTCTTTCCCTAATTGTTTTTGTAGTTTGACTTCCCTTTATCATCAGGACCATCGCCCTCTCTGTACAAAGATCTCCTTCCTTGCATGTTATGAGAAACTGTGATGGTTTGAATTCTAGGTTGATTCCTTTTTGATTTGTATCTTATTGTTTCAGTCTCAATATTTTTATTCATTCAGAGTCGCCACCCACTTTTTCTAAAAGTGAGAAAAGATTTTGTGGTTATCTTACCCAGTGGAGTCGATTTCTTTAGCAACTTTATATGGAAAGGTTGTCTACTACCAAACAATTCTCTAGTTTTTTCCCTAGCAGAGTCACAAATTTGTTGGGTCTCAAAAATGCTAGTTGAATGAACCACGAGAGGTTGCCACACACTCACTACGTTTTTGGTCAACTAATAAGGCCAACCTGTATGGTTGAACCCTCTACTCTTAAGGCTCTGCTAGACCTAGGCAGGTGCACCTATATGAGTGACACAGATTTTGAATTATGTTTCCTACTTGATCTAACTATCCACAAATGGCAATTTGATAGTGGAAAAAATATGATCCTAATTTGGTATGAATTGTATAAGCTATGAATTAATATGTTCAATTAAGAGATGTCAAATAAAATGAATAAAACTAATGTAATGTAAATAAGGGAGACCAGTGCCTTATTGGGTAACAGAGTCAAATGAAAGCTCTTAATGGATGGTTTCTATCTAGCAGATCCTCTAATTGTTTGGCATATGACTATGAGTTTACAACTGGTATAAACATGCAAAAGTGTAATTGATAAACCGTACTTGAGGCAGAATATCAAATCTAATTATTTGATTCTTCTTACTGATCCAAATGACATTCCCAAATTACTGTAATTGATTGAAAGGAATTTTAATTCTTCTTTAAAGAATCTAATAAACCAAATCACATAGAAACAATAAATGTGTATTGATAAATTGAATGTATACTTGATACTTCAATTTAAACAATCAAGAAACATCATATTGGAGACAATCAAATAATTGCAAGAATCCAACAAACAATTGATGCCAGGATGAAATCACCAGATTAACATTTTTTCATTATCTTCCTTGAAATTCATACATGCAACATAGCATCCTTAAATGTCATCATTTTCTGAAAATATAATGCTTATAGCAGTCTATCCTCTTTTTTTTTAAATCTCTCTTCTACCTCCTTTTTTACAATAGATTTATATAATAAAATTCGAAGAGTCACAACCCTTCAATTTTTTGTTATAGCCGTTTGAATTTTCTGATAGGACATAAAATATTTGATTAATTGCCTTATCAGCAAATCAAATATTTTTACATAGTTCACCTTTGATTTATTACTTTATACCTTTTCCCACCTTTATTTTACTTTTATCCGGTCCTTATAATTTACTTAAAATACTACTGCGAGCTTTCCTTTGTATTTACTACTCTATTGCGGGATTTGACTTTTCTCCCATGGTATGGCGGTGCCCGACCCCACACTGACCTTCGCAGTCTCCATCGTTGCTTACCACGCTACCGTGGGCTTTGACTTTTCTCCCGCGGTATGGCGGTAATCGTTAGCCACTTCCCTCCTTTCCTACCGCTCTACTGCGGTCTTCATATTAACTATGTGCGGTATAGCGGTAACCACTAACTGCTTACCATGTCGTCATTGCTAACTGTTTTGCTAATCGCTACATGTTCACTATGGCCACTGCGGTCTATGGTTTGACCGCACATGGTGGTGCAGCAGACATTTTCTGCAGACTCCTTAGCCACTCCCGCTGACTACTTGCCTTCGATGATCATTTACCGCAGTCACCGCGGTCTCAGACTTGACCGTTACTGCGGTGACAGTCTATAACTGCCATCGCTATATTATGAGCCCCTTTGTGGGAGGTCACAGTAAAGTGGTAAAGACTTATATAGTAAAAATTAAAGGGGCAGTAAGGATTATAAGTTATTTTTGGCCCTTTTAAATGGCGGTAAAGCTAAATTTTCCATGAGAAGGTAATGAAATATAAGAAAATATATGGGGGCAAAGCGTAGAAGGTGGTTAATGAATTTTATGGGAAAGATAATGAAAATGTAAGGCGCAAGTAAATAAAATATCTTAAGGTTTTGATGGATTTTCATGGAAAATAATAGGAAAATCCTAGGAATTCTTGTGGAAAATTTCAGTTCTAACAACCCCCTTTGTGGAATCCAGACTATAGAGGAATTTCGAAGAAATTCGGACCAGGCGAAATCTAGCGAAATAGACATAAAAACCCAACATAATCATTTTAAGCCATCAATATAACCAAGGAATAACTTGAACCTACTTAGCATAAGTTCATTTGATCATCTGAATTCATCAGCAATAAGCAACTTCTTATATAGTCATCTAATTCCTTCATTCCCACAAAACTTCAAAAAAATCCACCTTAGATGGAAATCCCCGAAAACAACAAGAATTTCAATAATCCGGGAAAATGAGGGAGGCACAAAACATTTGGGAAAATCCCAACGGCGAGGATTTCAGTGGAACCAAGATAAATTTACCATGAAAGCTCGAATTCGGCAGAACGACCAAGCAACGGACACCGAGAAAATCCAAAGGAAGCGGAATTTTGTGAGGCCAACAAAAGTCCAAAAAAAGGGAAAATTATGAAGAACAGAGAGAGAATAGGAAAACCCGAGGAAATCCCATAGAGATGAAATTTCGTAGAGGCAATGAAAACTCGAACATATCCACGTTTCTCTCATCCTCACCCAAATAGATTGAATGGACACAAACTAAGAGCCTGAAACTCAACAATGACTTGACCAGAACCTCCAATGGATCAACCACGAACTCAAAACTCACCTCTCAATAATTTGAGAGGGATTGGCTATGCCCTAGGTCAAGAACCCTAAAACCTCTACCATGAAAGCATGAAATAGCTCAGCAAAAACTTGCTTGTAAACAAGGATAGGAAATTCATGGAAAGTGCAAGCAAGCCCTATGAAAACAATGAAAGACCAACCCAAAGCAATCATTCAAGAAAAGCACCCGAGCAAACTGGCAAGACACGGAACCCTG
This sequence comes from Sequoiadendron giganteum, assembly GCA_007115665.2. Lineage (NCBI taxonomy): Eukaryota > Viridiplantae > Streptophyta > Pinopsida > Cupressales > Cupressaceae > Sequoiadendron > Sequoiadendron giganteum. Next base: position 48,514,089 of record CM021102.1, on the reverse strand, counting down.
AAATGCCTAGGAAACACGCACACTTAGCAAGAACGTATAAAAGAACAGCATGAAAGCACATACAATAAAGCAATCCAAACCAAAAGAGAGAGAAGATATCTACATATGATGAGAATAAAAGGAATTGAAACCAAGGATGCCAGCAAACAACCTTTACGCACGAGCAGAATATGAATAACGCTTAAGAAATTTGAATGCAACACTCGAAATCTCTTCCAAATGCACAATCCAGCAAACACACCTCAAGGTCCAACACTCCAAACTCAAATGGAAAGTAAATAATCAAACTCAAATGGAAAATTAATTCCCAAAACTCAATATAACATTGCCCCAAAAGTCATGCAATCGCCATTAATGCGATCAACAAGATGACCAAGACCAAAATCTGGGAATCCAACAAAGCAATGGACTTCGGAAAAATCCGAACATGATAGACTTCTACGGACTTGAGCAAAAAGGTAGTCATTACCAAGCACCAAAGGGAAACCGGGAAAGTCCGGCCAGGGTGGATTTTCCCAAACACGGTGAAAACTCCCGAAATGCACCCAGAACTTAAGGTTATCGATATAAATCATAAATGGGCAATTCCAACCGGAAGGATGATCATCAGAGCACATGCCCAAGCAAGAAAAATTCCAAAATAGAAAGGCCAAGACACCAAAAAGCAAAAAAATGAGGGTCGCTACTTTCAGTGGGGCGTGTGTGCAAAACATGCGCAACAACATCCACAACTCAAGCACCATAGTCTAGGAAACCAGTAATAGAACAACAAGACTGCTGAGTGACAAATCACATACCAACACTCCCATGTAGAGAAGACATCAAACCTCCTCAAAACCATGTCGAACTGCAACTATCTCATCTAGTCACACCCCAAAAGCTAGGGTTTAGAAAATAGCTTAATAACAGCTCCAGAGAATTGCAAGTTTTTCTTGACTGTGCAAAACCTATAAAACCACTATGTTTCCAAAACACCCGTGCACATCCATATCCATTGCACATCTGGATGACCCAAGATTCTGCACACAATCATCATGGTTAACCAGAACAATGAAAAATAACATGAATATGCATCATAGACTTTTTAGGAAAATCTATATAAAACCTTCATAACCAAAGAACATGAATCTAAACCATGCAAGTACAATATATCCATAAAAAGTAACAAGTAGTATAGGAACTCTAGGCCCATTCTAGACCAATTCCAAAACCATGAGCATGCATATGCATTCGAGAGAGCCAGGCTATTTAGAAGTTTTTATACCACCAAGAGATCAACTTCATAGCCTTCATGCAATCAAGGTAACAAAGAACAATGCCTTCAATGATGAGTCAAAATACCCAACACAAGCATAATACTCCATGGTTGAATAACAACCCAAGAATATCTATATCACCAGGGAGCCTCTCACACAGACACCTAGTATGAACCACACTCTGCTACAACACAACCATAAGCATAAACTCACACCCCTTGCATCAGGATCATTCGCCGCCAACCAGGAGCCTCAGACCACATCATCACAATATGATCAACTCCAGATTCTCCATGCTCAATGTCTTTCACATTGCATGTTTTCTCAAGACAGCAAATACTTTTACTCATCAAAGGATCAATCATCAGCCGACTCCTCCAGATTTCCTCAAGCCTGATAGACTAAGAAATCTTCATAGAAAAAATTCCCAAAACCAACATCTAGAAGAAGGCTCTAATACCACTTGTTGGGGAAGGAGGGGTCAACTTAGAATGAAACATCTAAGAAGAATAGTGACTTTGGTGATTTTCATTTCTTGAAATCACCCCAAAGACACAAACTACTATGCCATAAAATGGAACAGGCATAGTTGTTTCCCCATTAATCCTTCTAAAAAAAATATATGCAGACAAATAACAGATTCAACACATATGCACAAAATCTAACAACATGGAAGACAAACTAATGAACACACAGATATACATGGGGAAAACCCTTTTGGGTAAAAAACCCCACCCTCCAAAATATCCAACCACTGTAGTATTCAGCAACAAACAAAGTTACAATACAATCTCAGGCTCATAGCCTTTATAGGAGTTACATCTTGTTTCATATGGAGAATACAGGTAACAACACATTCAAAATCTTCACACTATTACAACACCCTCACACAACACATAGTGTAGATTCATCTCATCTCACCAATTGACTCTCTCTGCCAGTGTCTCGACTGACCCAGCCTAATGTCCACCACAGGTTCACATCTTTCTATACTCTGTGTGTCTCTGTGTTCATGGTTACATTGCTCTGTGCATACCATTCGAAAACACACACTCGTAACTGCTCTTCTTCTTTTAACCAACAACCAACAACCATCAGGGTATTTAATTACCCCACCAACAAGATTCCCTCATTTTTGATTGCACCACCTTGCAGCACGTATCGGGCCACACAACATTGAATTGGATTGTAGAGACTTTCCCAAAACTACACGTTGTCAACCCCTACAATTAATCACTACCAAAGAATAAAGCTTATGGCCAATCAGCATTGATTTACAACAGTGATGTAAAATCAACAGATAATATCACGCCACGTGTTGTAACACTATTCATCCATCAATTTGACTATTGCTCCAAACAGTCGGTTTAGTTCAACTTCTACAGCAGACCAACTATCGAAAACTGCCTAGGTGATCAAATGACCTCTAAGCATTTTCCCTTCATATACCGCTTGTCATGACCAGGAACCACCAAGACACACATACATCACTAGTGCAATTTTGGGGAATCAAAAAAGCATCCACAATATTCCCTCAAGGTTTCTCTGAAACACCGGCACACCCCACATGAGTCACTCGAGACCCACCACACAAGGCACAAACGCCATTTATCAAGCCACCAAGTGTCAACCACTTAGGAAATCCCCCTTGCTTCACAAGATTCCATCAGTCCTCACCACAAAGGAGCTTGGAATAAAATGAGCATCGTTGGATTAATCTCATCGCAACCGTAGATCAAGATCACCTTTAACTGTCATCGGTCCATCGACATAACCCGGTGAAGAGTTCCACCAAAGACACCAAGTCACACCGATACAATGTTCATCATTCTATCGTTGAGACCACCGATTGGGTTCCACCTATAGCCTCGAGTCACACCGATAGAAACAAACTGCCAACACTGAGCACTCATCTCAATAGAACAAGTTACACTGACCAAGCACTTTGACTAGACTTCTATCATTTTTGAGAGTTAGGGGACTTGCGCCGACTGCTCAAGTTACACCAATGAATGGGTCAACGAGATTGAGGCACATATTTCCAATATTTATTCTAAGTAGCTTAAATCTATATGCATTATCGTTTCATTTCTTTTCATTATCATTTTCATCATTTCATCTTAAGTTGTTTAGAGTAATATAGATTTGTTATTCTAAGCATCTTAGCTCCATTCCATTATCATTATCATTACATCTCATTAATTTGTTTAGGTTCACTGTCCTAAGCATCTAAGTTCATTGCATTAGGTTCATTTTGTTACATGTACCACATTACATTCATAACATTCATCCATCCATCACATTATTATATATGCATATTTCATACATTAAAAATTACAATGATATTGCCACCTGCATCACACACCATTAGTACTCCATCCATATCATCCATCACAAAATGATAAACCATAAATCATCACATCCTACATCATAAAATGTTAGGCATACTACATCTAATCCATATCATATAAATAATCATAATAGTATTAACCATCATCATCGCATGCATACATCATCATGACCATACACATAAGCATCATAAAAATCCATACCATCACATAAAATTCACATAGCATCGTCAATGTCCTTCACATTATATATATATATATATAAAAAAACATAGTGTCCATCACATGGTCCATCACCCATCATAAATTCCATAATAAAAAGATCAAAAAGTCCATAATAGTCCTTAATCAAAGTCCATAATAAAATTCCATAACCATAGACCATCGAGTTCATCAAATAAAATTACGAATGCAGAGAAGTACATCAAATACAAATACATGAAGATATATCTGACACATCATGGTGTCCTGAATCAATAAAGAATGATCAATCTCAAAATCTAGCAAATGAATCTCATCATCTGTATAAAAGAATTTGTATGTTGCCTCTATGTACAAACCTCATCCATGTGCACCTATAGAAACTACAAACCCGTACCTATCTCCCCTCTACCTACCCACTGCTCCCCGCATTTGATCACTAGGGAGATTCTAAACCGGGTCCTCGACCATGAGGAGGTGTCTCTTTTTAGTCACTATACCCATGACTATGTGTAGCCCCTGAGTGTGAAGGTCGTACTAGCCTCGGTATGAATGCCCTAATATATGGAGGCACCCCCTGTGCTAGATCAAGGATGACAAAGAAATATGCACATATATAATATCCTGCCTCCATCCTCACATCTGCCTCCCCTACCACCCTTGCTCTGTACTACTCTCTCTCCATGCGATATCTGTCTCTCTATCCCTATAGTCTCCTCCTCTTGAGCTACTGGGCATCCTGTGCTAATCTCATGGATTAGAGTTGTGCCTCCACCTAGGATTCCTTCCTGACAGCCTTATCCCACTCATCTTATATAATTTCTAGCTATGTCTCTACAACCTCATCTCTACCTAAGGCCTCATCCCTCTCCCTCTACAAGGTCTTCGTAAACCCCACTTCCTTCTTGGCTATAACCATCAAATCCTCCCTCACCCCCCGTGCAACCTATAACTACTTTTGTAGCTCATCCCTCTCAGCCTAAAATTTCTATAGCCACTCTCCCATCTCCCCTACCATCCTAAATACTGCTTTATCCCTGTCCTCCTACATGGCCTCAGTTGAATCCTATAGGAAATGTACCTCCTCCTAGAGTCTCTCCACCTCTGCCTAGAGTCGATCTCTCTTAGCCTTTGTCTACCTCAACCTCTACTACAAGATCCGAAGACAAGCCTGTGTACCTACCGTCCTAACTATAGGGTCCTCCGTAGGTAGCCCCTAATACACCACTATCACTCTCTCATCAACTGCAAGGGAATCCATATCCACCTCCATATCGTACTATATCCTCCAGAATCCCTACCTTCAACACCCCCACATTGGGAATTGCCTCCTCCTATGTCACCTCTACCTCACCCCTCTACCTACCAACCCTCCTCCTCTATAATCTCTGCTACTCATCCTCCTTTCCAAATTCGACTGTGGGTACAATGGGATCTACTATGGTAATTCTCATGGGCCTTTGCTCCACCCACCATGAAGCATATTGGACTATCATCCCTATGTCATTTGACCCTCCTCTCCATGGCCATACTGTGATTGGGATCTCCTCCCACATCTTTCAGGAATACTCCATCGGAATCCTCTGCCCCCATATCATCTCCGACTCTCTGCTAATCCTCCTGAACATCTACGTCCCTAGGGGGATGTCTTGTTGAATCACATACTATCATGTAACCTTGTCTGGTCTGTGCAACTCTATAATAAAGGGATCTCTCCCTATCAAGTAGCATTTGGATTATTAATAAGCCCTATACAACCTTTCCTCCTCCCTCCAAGACCAAAACTACCTCTCCATATAGGCCTCCAAAAAATATCCTCCTATCTCAAACCATCCAGTAAAGGATGCCAGTGCTCCAAGCTCCCTACCTCACTGTAGTGGATCATCCATCCATGCTCCTTCACCCACCAGTAGGCCACTAGGAGAGATTCATCGCTTTCCCCACCACCAAAATATCTGGGCGTAGAATTCTGATATGCTCCCAAGCCCATAGCTCTAGTAGTATGACATGGGTCACACTCAACACCTACTTGTAACAAACAACTTGCATATCTCGATACAACTAGGCCAACACACACAGTCCCCAAGAAAATACTCCATCCCTCCTCTCCAAAATATGGCAAACAACCTCAATCATCTTGAGGTTGAAAACCCTCCCACTCCTATTGGGGAGGAGGATCCCACTAATCAATCCACATAGATATAGAGGTAATGGAATTGCAACTACTCCAAGCTAAGAGTCAATATCCAACTCCCTCCCTCAAACGAGAAGGTATAAAACATCTAATAATTCCCATAAACTCCTCTCTACTGGCCTGCCCAACATAAAGCTAACCACATGCCCCATGATAGGTAGTCTCAGTATTTGCCACATGTCCTCTAGCATCACGATCATCGCCCCTATGGGGAGGTGGAAGGTCAAATTCTTGAAGCTCCACCACTCCATCAGTGTTGTCAAAATAGCTCTATGAGCTTGGATGTTGGGATATCCCAACATGTGAAGTAGGCCTACCTTCTCCAAAGTTGCATGGTCATTAGGTATCATTTCCTCCTAGGTAACCTCCAAAATGGTTGAATGTCTCTCCCGAGTCCTCAAGGACTCTAAGCTTTGCATCCATCTCAACCATTCTATCAGTGCTTTCTAGCATTCTATTTCTATCTTTTATTTTCATCCTTGCCCTAGTTTGACGATTTTTCCTCTATGTAAGGTGTATTCTCCTTTTCATCCCTTTCTATGCATTTGCCTGTTTGGCTCGTGCATTCGCCCCTGCATTCCCATCTTGGAAGGTTGGCCTGTTCCCCAAGCGAATTCACCTCTTTCCTGTCTAGGTGCCTATTCACCCCTTTTCATCCAAGAGGTGAACTCATGTTCGCCCTTTTCTGCATGGGCGATTATGTACTCACCCCTATTACCAATTTTCTCAAAGTGGTGAATTTGCATTCACCTTTCTTCCCCATAGGTGGATTCAGATCTGCCCATTCACCCTTCGGGCAATCTTGCATTCACCCTTTTTCTTGAATAGCAATTTTAAAATCGCCCATACTAAGCATATTCGCCCCTGTTAGGTGGGATTCCCACGCTTTCCCAAGTTAGGAAATTACACAATCACATGTGTTGAATTGGTGGTTGTCATTGCACCAAAAGATCGACCTGTCAATGCCCGATACAACCGCTAGATTTATGTAAGATCCACTGGAGGTGGTTAAGCCATGCTAAAAACCCAAGTGTTGTATTGGAAAAGGAAGACCAAGGGACACACCATATTGCAAAAATCCCCCCCAAATGCAAGCGAGGGGTTTGAACTTGTGACCTTGGATTTGATACCAATTGTTGAATTTTTGGTTGTCATTGCACCAAAAGATCGACCTTTCAATGCCTAATACAATCGTTAGATTTAGGTAAGATCCATAGGAGGCGGTTAAGCCATGTTACAAACCCAAGTACTATGTTGGACAAGGAAGACCAAGGGACACACCATCTTGCAACAATGTGTTCCCTATCTTGTCCGCCTTTGCATAGGTAGGTTCACCTATTCTAGGGAGAGGCAATTTCAAAATTGCCCCTCCCATGGAGTATCTACCCTTGCAGAGATGCACCTACCACTTCCCTCACCCATTCATCAGACAAGTGAATGCATTATTCCAAAAGGGAGAATCTGCCCTTCCATGGCAATTTTGTTCGTCCTAATATACCCACCGAATTTTAAAACATGTGCTAAAATTGAAATCAAATCATAAGATGGGTTTTGAATCCTACTTGTTGGGGTACAACTCATAGGAGGTAGTAGTCTCGAACCTCTTCTGCATGGTGGATCATCTCTTCATCATCCTCCATCTAACTTTTCTAGTCACCTATCGCTCTCACTCGCTCAATCTCTTGGTGACATGTGTGCAAATGAAAAGTAGGTGAATAGTGAATTTTCAAACTTACTATTTATAAATTTTCATTTTTGACCCTATTTATCCTTCTTAATATTTGGGTAATTTTTACCCTTTTTTAATCCTTCTACCCCTTTTCTTTTGTGGGATACCATTTGCACCCCATATGCCCATTTTCCTCTATTCAAAATCTATTCTTCATGGTTTTTCATCCTTAACTGTGTGGTACCCTCTGTTTCTCCATATCAAGAAGTCACTTGGGGCCCCTTTTCTTCCCCATCCACCCTCTCGAGGGGGCATACCCTACCATATTTTTGCATCCTTTTCTCGTAGTCACTTCCAAGTGATACTTGGGCATCGTCCAATGTTCTTTGCTTCTATCGTGTTGTATGCACTTTTTTTTCTTTCTTCAAAACACTATTATTCTAACAATATTTTGAAGAGGGGAAAAATGTAGACACCTAAATTTGACCACTCCCATATGGTCAAATTCACCCTTCTTTTCCTCTATCCTACACCCCTAAACCATATTAATTAAATAATTTACTATTTAGTTAATGTTTCATCCTAGCCTAATATCTCCTAAGGTGTTTGATTAATTAATTAGATACCTTACCTTATTCCTCCCTAAATTAAATAAATAGTCCAATTATTTAATTTAGTCACTTTTTCCAAATGAATTCAAATCAAATTTTAAATTCACTCTTTCTCTCTCCTTGTCCTATCCTCCATAATATTCTCCTAATACATATTAGTTTGATTAATCTATGATTAGGATGTACACATTCCTAATCACAATTAGGGTCACATCCTCCATACTTGGCCACTTGCTTCTAATCCCCCATCAACCCACCTAACCCTTCATTTGCATAACCTAAATCACTAATTATCCCATAGCCTCACCTAGTGCCATTTATGGCATGTACCCTAGTCGACCCTCTCATTAAAACTTTCTCCTTTTGGAGAAGTCACCCTCCTACCCCTTTAAATTTTAAATTTAAGTTTATTCCCCCCATGAATTGTGAGGAATTTTTAATTCCACAATCCCCCATAAGAAATTTTTAATTCCTTTATCAATCCCCATGAGGATTTGTGAGGAATTTTTATTTCCTCACTTATCCTCTCATTGTACATATGGAAAATAAACTACTTTATGAGGAGATCTTGTCCATTCCTAAGGTACTTTCAAGTACCTCCAGTTTATGGCCATGCATCTCCATCTCACCCTCCCTTGTCCACCTCACCATCCACATATCCTCATAAGATGGCTTATGAGGTCTCAATTCGCCTTATCCCTTGATCTCCCAACCTTGGAGAAATCTTATCCATCCATTCATTCAAAGGAATTTCCCCTAAAAAGGGTGGATTTGACCTCATTTTCATCCAACAAGGAATCATACACTTAGAAAAAAATTGAGCACTCATACTACCAAGTTATCTAACCTCCATTATTGCAACATTTTTAAGCACTCATATTGCATCCAATCCATCATCTAGTCACACCATTGCATTCTTCATCACATCACCATCATTTTACACTAGTTTTAATTCCATTTTGATAACAAAAGGAGCACACAAAATCAAGAACAAAGGGAAAACCAAAGGAACAATTAAAACAAGGTAAATTTGTTGTTTTCTTGTGTTTTGTTTGAATTAAACTAGGTTAATCTTGAGTGGTTATTTGTGTTCCTTTTACCTTGCATTCCTTTTGTTATTTTCATTTTAGAGTAGAAAAACACTTGCACACACCTTCTATCTTTGTTTTTGATAATGTCATGCAATTTAAGAGCAAGGAAGTGAAGCAATTTCTGGAGAAGTTTCATATTCAACATAGATTCTCTACACCATATTATCCTTAATCTAATGGCTAGGAAGAAGCGTTTTATAAGACCCTTGAGCTCATTCTTCTGAAAATGATAAATAAACATTGTAAGGATTGACATGTTCAATTGATGTATGCTTTGTGGACCTATCAAATGAGTGTTCATATGGTGACAAGAATAATGCCTTACAACCTCGTGTATGGTGCTAAAGCTATCATGCCTTTAGAGTTGGAAATTCCATCTTTGCAAGTTTCCCTTAAAGGGTTAATTAATGATGAGACTTACCATCTAATCATTTGCATCAACTTGAGATGCTCAATGATCACTGATTGCAAGCCCTCGACCATCTTAAAGCTTATCAACAATCATTATCTAGGAAATATAATAAAGGTGTTCTTCCTAGGACTTTCAAGGTAGGTGACCTAGTTCTCTATGAAAAATAGAGAAATGTAAATGCGCCACTTGGTCAAAAGGAAAAGTGCAGTCCTAATTGGTTAGGCCCTTACATTGTCATCTTTGTGTTTGGTTTTCGTGCCTATGGATTGTCATCTATGCATGGGATGCCTCTAAAAGAACCTGTTAATGCAATACACCTTCGTTGATACTATGCTGAGTGTCTATGTGAAACATGTGTAATGTTCACCCCCTTGGGGTTGCAACATTACATATGTTGAAATTCCTTCATTAACACAATATGAAATTTTTTATGTTATGATGTGACTCTTGGAACACAACAATCTACTAAGAGGGGTGGGGTGAATCAGTAGATATAAAATTTGTATCCCTTAAAAAATTTGTGCAGATTAATTATTTAAACTCTCAATATGCAGATAGAGACTTAATATGCAAATAAATAAACATGTACACACACAAGCATCGCATAACACCAGATATACGTCGAAAACCCAAGATTGGGAAAAACCACGATGGGAAATGCTACTAAGATCTACTGTCCTAATCCAACCTCACAATCTAATATTTAGTTACAATGATTTTAGGGAACCAACACTAAGGAGACACCAATCACTTAGTTTTAGAAGCACCCACTCCAAGGAAGCATCTTGATGCAGTCACAAGAAGGAGGGTCCGGTGAGGGACTGTCCCACTTCGCAGCTTGTACAACTTACACTCAGATCTTATGGATATGCAATAGAAGCTAACAGATAATCAACATAAAGATAATAGATATGCAAGAATACATGACACAAGAATTATCCTGGGAAAACCATCAAAGGGAAAAACCCAGCCTTCCAAGTTCTTTCATCATTATATTATGATCTCAAAACATATTACATATGCCACTCGAGCTATATAGATGCTAGGACTCAGCCCAAGAATCACAAATAACTCATACAATAATAATCTCCCATCAATTATTCCTTTTGATCCATGATTTCTCTGCTCAGTGATCTTTCTGGATCAAAACATTTCATCACCATGCTTCATGACTACTCTTCTTCATAGTTTATCTCTACCTTTGAATGATTAGAACATTATTCACACACAAAGCATGCACATCTCGCATCATTCCTTCATTTATTCATCCCTTGTTGTTGTTGTTAATAGCCTCCAAAACAATCGCTCATATATATTTGCATCTAGGATAACATCAACTACATGTCGGCCCAACAAAATATGAAATGTGTACAAACTGTCGGCCCAAATCAATAAGAAATTATCAATGCAAATGAAATAATGTTGGACAAAGCATAGTAGGGACCCAAAACAACACATCTCGAACATGAAACACCTTAAACAATTAGCCTCGAAGATCCACAACATGCTACAATCACCCTATCGGTGAAGAACATGAAAAACATGAACTCCCAGAAGAAAATCACCAATCACGAGCACAACAATCAATGTGAACTAACAACATAGATAGATCATGATCTAGAAACATCCATGAATCACCACTAAGCATCCACAACCACTCAGATTACTAGAATCAAGAACACCAACTAAAGCAACAAAATGACTATCGGAACACTAATACTCATAACTTAATCAAATCTTCAGGAAAACCTCTAAAAATTTTGGTTGATAAACAGGATATACTTGAAAACAAACCCTTTAATTTGCAACTTCGAAACTAGCCATCGTACTAAGGAATGGAATAAACTCCTGGGTCACTCTTTGTAACTAAATTTTCTTTGTCTGGGAAACTGATTGAATCTTCTCGATGCTCCTGCATCAGACTCTCGAGGTTATTTGAAAAGTGAGTGTCTTCACTTTGGGCTAAGTTATTTCAATATCAATGTTGTCTCTTTGAATTGGTTTGGTTATCTGTTCATATGTACTTGTAACTGCCTCAAGGTCGACAGTCTGTTCAAGTCCACCCTGCAAAACTGCCTCAAGTTTTATTTGGATTCGGTGATCTACCTGCAAGCCTTGCACTACCTCAATGATCAATGGCTTGAGAAAGCCTTCTTCGCAAGTTTCCTCAAGATCAATATCTGATTCAATCAATTAAAATTTAATGAATTGGTTTGATGATTTGTTCATAGGTACTTGTAACTCCTTGAAGGTCAGCGGTCTGTTCAAGTCCACCCTACAAAACTGCCTCAAGTTCTTCTAAGTTCGACATTATACTTGCAAGCCTTCCACTGCCTCACTAGTTGATGATTTGAGCAAGCCTTCTCCACAAGTTTCCTCAAGATCATTGCCTTTTTCTATTCCTTCATTCACGTTTACTTTTCTCATAAAATTTCTCCTTAAGATCAATGCTTCACCTTCTTCTGGTTCCTCTATGAAATCTGATACCTCCAAAGGTTCCCCTTCCTCTACATAAACTAATTCTATATCATCATGCTCTTCTTCATCTGCACAAACTATCTTTGCATCCTTTACTGCTTCTCTTTTATTAGCTTCCTTGGTATTAGGTTCTTGATGACATTCAGTGCTTGATTCTTTCTTCCTCCAAATTTGAAAACATGTTCCTTCTCTAAAAAATCCTCTTTCATCTCCCCGATATCCTTCACTGTGATAAGTATTATGACTTCAGACATTCCTCTCTCCATAGTTTGAATTATTGCTCTTTTTTTTCTCTATAGAAGGGTTTATTTCTTTGTATCCTGATCCTTCCTTTCCCTCAACATATGAATGCTTCAATCTGTAAAACTTTCTAAACTTATGAGAAACATACTTCCATTTCGATCCATCAATCCATCCATAATTCATCTATATACAATATATCATAGGCTTTCTCCCTCTCATTTTATTCTAATGCATCTTCTCAGAATGATTCCATAATCCACAAAACTTACAAGGGTGTAAATTCTGACACAATTCCTTTTTATGTCCATGCCTATTACAATGTGAAAAATACATACTTCTACCCTAATTTGATTTTCTTGAATTTGCAATAACATCCTTACCTTTGTCACGTCCAACGCCTTCATTTATTGCTCTCATTACCAGTACAATAGGTTATGTCATTCCTTGTTGATGCTTTCCCAATCCTTTTCCTTTGTATCACATTTTCTACATGATTTTGAAACCAATACCATCTCCAACAATTGTAGGCTTAGTCACACTTTCATCTTCAATCCCTCTTTCTAAAGAAGTTTCTACAACATCACACAAATCATTAGTATCACAAGAAACATCACACACTTCAGGTTTAGATCTCAGATTCTCATTCTCCTTCTCCAACCGGTTAGCATATTCCTTTAAGTGAAATATTTCCTTCTTCTGGAAACTATTCTCCTTGTTCAACTCTTTCAAACTTTCCTCTAGATCTCTACTCTTGTCAACCTTCTTAAACAACTTGAATCCTTCTTCCATTTCCTTTTCAATATCCTCAAAATTATCCAGCTCTACTTCTAGTTCTTCATTTCTCCTTCTTTCAATTTCCAATTCTTCTTCAAGAGCATCACACTTGTCCTTTCCCAGTTCTTTCATCCTTTCCATCAATTCTAAATTACACTTCTTGAGTTTGCACAATTCTTCCTCCAAAGTATCCCTTTCACATATTAGGTTTTATTTTTCCTTCATTATTTTCCCAATCTTCCCCATTTTGCAACACATTCACAACCAATGTTGATAAACTAGATCTTCAACTCTGATAAACCTGCTCTGCAATCAGCTTAATAAAGATTCACAACCAACTCTGTTACCAATTGGTGCAGTCATAGGCAAGAGGGTCCGGTGAGGGACTGTCCCACCTCGTAGCTTGAACAACTTACACTCATATCTTATGGATATACAATGGAAGCTAAAAGATAATCAACATAAAGATAACAAATATGCAAGAACACATGACACAAGAATTATCCTAGGAAAACCCTCAAAGGGAAAAACCTATCCTTCAAAGTTCATTCCTCATTGTATTATGATCTCAAAGCATATTACATATGCCACTCGGGCTATACAAATACTAGGCCACAGCCCAGGAATCACAAATAACTCATACAATAACAATCTCCCATCGATTATTCCTTCTGCTCCATGATTTCTCTGCTTTGTGATCTTTTTGGATCAAAATATTTCATCACCGTGCTTCATGACTACTCTTCTTCACACTTTATCTCTAGCTTCAAATGATTAGAAAATTATTCACACACAGAACTTGCACATCTTGCATCATACCTTCATTTCTTCATCCCTTGTTGTTGTTAATATCCTCCAAAACAATCGCTCATATATATCCACATCTTCGATAACATCAACTACATGTTGGCCCAAAAAAATATGGAATGTGTACAAACTGTCGACCCAAATCAATAAGCAATTATCAATGGGAATCAACCAATTTCAGCCAAAGCATACTAGGGACCCAAAAAAACATGTCTCAAACAAGTAACACCTTAAACAATTAGCCTCGAAGATCCACAACATGCTACAATCACACTGTCGGCAAAGAACATGAAAAACATGAACTCCCAGAAGAAAATCATCAATCACGAGCACAAAAATCGATGCGAACCAACAACATAGATAGATCACAATCTAGAAACATCCACGAATCACCACTGAGCATCCACAACCACTCAGATTACTAGAAACACATCATCTTCTTTCAAGAACACCAACTAAAGCAACAAAATGACTGTCGGAACACCGATACTCATAAATTAATCAAATCTTCAAGTAAACCTCTAAAACTTCCAATGGATAAACTAGATATACCTGACAACAAACCCTTTAATCCGTAACTTCTAAACTATTCATCATACTAAGGAACAAAATAAACTCCTAGGTCACTCTTTGTAACTGAATTTTCTTTGTCCCAACTGATTGAATCTTCTGGATGCTTCTACATCACATCCACTCCCTAATATGAGCACCTACCAAGATATCTAATGGAATCCACCAATTAGATTTACAAAAAACGTATAACAATTTTTTCACAAGAACGAAGTTCAATGTTACAACTTTATTTGTAACTGCTCAAACCTTTGTTGTTGTCTCTACTACTCCCTTCTCTCTCACACACCCTTTTTCTTCTATTCAACATGTAGCCATAATTTGATTTTCTATTTTGTATCTTCTTCACTGACTTGTGGTGATTACCTCAAGATTCTCACATGTGTCATGATCTTCTGCTAGTGTTTCCAGGTTATCTTTTCTACCATAATTTGTCTACATCAAGCCTCACAAAATTTAATTCAGTTACAAATAATTTTCTAAATATGGCTCTATCTAAAACCTTAAGATTAGATATGGATTTAATATATTCTTATGATAGTTTGATTTGATTTTGATCTCTGTCACCTTAGCAATCTTTGTTGTTGCTCTATGAACCAAATCTTCATTTATATTGGTTGTTGGTGCAGTTGGACCAATTAAATTTGTCCACTATGTCAGCTGCCAGTGGAAATCCTTGTTCACATGGACTTAGTCATTTGAGATCTTCACACTTGAATCTGGGTCATCGATTTGCAGTCTCCGTGCCGTGATCCAAAAATCCTTTGTTAACCTTGGCAACTATAAAACATAATTTTTAGATCAAACTTCTTTAATTGTGCCCCATTGATCTTCATTGTATAATACAAGCCCATTATACCACAAGGCTAAAGACACGAGCCCGCTAAATCTCAATGGGCTAGCAGGCTATTTTCATTTTTCATCCACATCATCACCCCACAATTCACAATAAGGATGTGAATTGTTATATTGAGAAATCATCCTTCGCCATCTAACTTCACATGTCAGTTCCTTCTTATGTTGCCTTACACTTCGTTGTGTGAAAGAGACCAATATTTTGTTTCATCAATATTAATCTTTCTCCCCAATGAATTCCTTAAGTTAATTGTACACCCATTCTTTTTTTGTCACATCGAAGGGACTTAAAACTAGTCAATCTGATATCTAAAAGTCCCTTTGATCTTTCCATCAGAGAAGTCTTGAAACTATCTCTTCAATAAATATTACATTTTTTAATGTGAATCATTTCATCAAAGGGATTGTAAAGAATCTCCTCCTAATATGGTTTAGTCTCTCTAATATAGGTTATTTCACCATATTATTTATGAGCTAGTGGGAACTATTGATCTCCAAACTTTGAATGCACACTATCAGATCTTCATCATGGGCATGCAAACACCAACAATCAGGAAGCTAGGTAAAGGGCCCAGTCACTGAATGAGTTCAAAGACATAAGTTATAACTTATTCTACCTACAACCATCGATACACAGTCAACATGAAATTATAAACTTTGTTCAATCTCCATGACTGCAACACCTAGGGTTTATTTCCAAAACCCTAGTTTAGATTGAGATCACAAATAATTAATTCCAAAACACATTTGACACCTTTTGATCCTGCAAAGCACATCTCTAGAATGCTCTCGAAAAACCCATATTGAATCCAGCCATTGATAATCCTTCAGACACCTTATCTCTCCTTTAACATCAATTCCAACAATCTCCTTTAGAGGATCAATTTCATCTCACTTCTAATCCCTCTTTTGAAATCAATGACAACAATATTCCAACAATATCCCCTTTTTTCATTGATGGCATAACCTAATGCTTAGTCCAAACGATGATCTAACACCAGTTGCAGCTTCCCCTATGCTCAAATTTATGAGAATTTGTGAATATTTGTGCTCTATCTCCCCCTTTGACATCAATGGAAAAGGGTCAATCTTCATTCTCTCCCCCCGAGGATATGACCCCCCTTTGAAAAAAAACCATAAAATCATTAGAAATTTATAAAACCACTTTACCTGACTTAATATCTTTCTCAATTTCCAGGGATAAGTGAAATATGAATGAAGCTCCCCATGCATACATTCCCTATCACTAATATTTAGATACATGATGTGGGAGAAACTACTCCCAATTTCTACCTCAAATATTTAAATTGCTTTGTGGGAAGAGTCTTGGTGATAATGTTAGCTACTTGTTCTTTTCTAGGAACATATTCCATGTTGAATTCCTTGTCTGCAACCTTCTCTCTAATGAAGTGATACTTGATGGATATGTGCTTTGTTCTAGAGTGCATCATTGGATTCTTTGAGATGTTTATTACACTTGAGTTATCACAAAGAATAGAGATAGGTTCTTTGTACTCTACCTTGATGTCTTTAAGTGTCTACTTCATCCATAGGACTTGAGTACAACATGTTCCTGCTGCTACATATTTTTCTTCTGTTGTGGATAGAGTAACTGATTCTTTCTTTTTGCTACCTCTAAATATGATGTCATCTACATATACAACAACAATGAGCATGTGCTCACCTTCTCATTTGAAATACAAATTATTGTCTTCACATCCCTTTTTGAATCCTTATTGCTGAAGATATTGGTCTAATCTGGAATACCATGCTCTTGGTGCTTGCTTCAGACCATACAATGATTTCCTCAGCCTGCATACATAATCATCATCTTTTGATAGTTGAAACCCTTCTAGTTGTTCAATGTATACTTCCTCTTCAAGGTTTTCATTTAGAAATGTAGATTTGACATCCATTTGATATAATTTAAATCCTTTGTAAAATGCAAGAAACATTCTAATAGCTTCCAATCTAGCCACTGGTGCAAATGTTTCTTCAAAGTCAATGCCTTCAACTTGAGCATATCCTGTGCACACTAACCTTTCCTTATTCCTTACTACAACTCCATCTTCATTGAGCTTGGTTTTGAACACCCATTTAGTACCAATTACATTTCTTCTTGGGGGTCTAGGAACCAATTCCCATGTTTTGTTCTTCTCAATCTGATTTTTCTCTTCCTCCATGGCCTTTATCCAACTCTCATCCTTGTTGGATTTAGTGAATCTTTTTGGCTCAATCTGAGATAGGAGAGAATAATTTCCTTGTTCCTTGTTCCTTGTTCTTTACTAATATTCTCCTAGTCTGAAATCCTTCATTTTTTTCACCAATTATATGTTTAGTCCGATGAACCTTCTACACATACTTTGCAGGTACTCATTCAACTTCTTCACACTCTTCTTTCTCATTTTCCTCTTTTACAATAAATTCTTCATCTTTTGGTGTAGGGAACCATGTTCATCATTTTTGAAAATATGATTTAGTAAGGCCTTCTAATAGGTTTAGATGTGTGGAGTCATATTTTGAGGTCAATAAGGCCATAATAGACCATATTTTAATGTAATGGGTCACTTTGGGTCAGTTTGGGCTCAAGGTGTCATACTTTGTAAAAATATTGCAATGTTGGCATATTGTAAAAATCCAAAAATACAAAATCTTGGGAGCTCAACAATCATGGAAGGAAATAAGTCATTTTGAGTCATTTTTTTGTTAGTTTCTGATGTAAGGGTTTGATTTATTTTGCTAGAGGCTCGAGGAAAGAGGAGAGACTTTGTATGTGAAGAATAAGCAATAAAATTCCATGTTTCTTTGTAATTTCTATGAGTTTACAATATAGTTTGCTGCTCTAGGCCATTGTATGGACTGTACATTATCTAGTTGATATAAATTGAGTTGTAATTAATAATAGGAAGGAGTCTTCTTCAATTTGGTTGTGATTAGATATATTTTCATTGAGTTTAGTGATAGCTTGAAGGATTTTTCTATCAACGGGTCTGAAACCCTATTTTGAAGTTTTGTACTTGTATCAAATAGACTAATGGCCCACTCCACCGATTGTATCTCATGTAGCTTGGTGGAATGGGTCCAATATGGTAGGATTAGATGTTAGAGTGGTTTTTTAGAGTAGTGGAGGCCAATTGTGGGTTTGGGTATGATGCCCTAGTTGTCAAATTTATGTGTTTCGGGTGAAAATTGATGGTTAAGAGTAGGTAATTATGGAAAACTCTTGGGGCAGAAAATTTTTAAGCTTTCTTAAGCATAGGAAGACCTATTGGGGCATTTTTGTTTCATTGATAAGGTGTGAAGAAGTTGGGAAGTGGTATTTTTAATAAACCCACTTGAAACTTCCCAAAAAGGAGGGTTTTGTGTTTTGAGGTGTTAATGAGTGTTTCTCTTAATGTAAATTGTTGATTCGGTGCTTGGACAACCTGGTTGTGACTGTACAATAATTTTTTGTGTCTAGGAGGAGGATTAGAGGGTAGATTCTTTCTGAATGTGGCGTAATTGGCCTATTGGGGACAACATAGCAACATTGATTTGAGGGTGTTGGTCGAAAGTGACCTATTGATCTTTTGAGATGTCTTTGAAGGTGTTAATGGGTGTTTGAAAAGGTGCATGGTTTGTGGGTTTGAGGAGGCTTGTGAAAGATATGCCTAAATTCCATCATTTGGAAGGCTAGTAGAAAATGAAGGTGAATTGAGCACTGAACTGAGGTTTATGAGATTGAAGATTGTTTGAAACTTATCTAATTGTGATTATTGAAGGTTTTGCCTCCCTAATCTACATCAATCTTCTAATTCAGATTCAAGGTTATTTATGCTAGGCTTAACATGATTTATATTCTCATCAACCTTGACATTGATGCTCTCCACAATCTTGTGCAACCTCTTGTTGTAACACTTGTAAGATTTGCTTTGAGTGGAATATCCTAAAAATATTCCTTCATCACATATTGAATCAAAGCTTCCCAAGTTCTCATCTTCTCTCTTGATGTAGCATTTACTACCAAAGACCTTGAAATACTTGACAAATGTAGGCTTTCCATTCCACAGTTCATATGGAGTCTTTCCACTGTTCACTCTTAAAAGAGCTCTATTTTGAATGTACACTGTAGTGTGAACTGCTTCTCTCCAAAATTTATCTATCAATTTGGCCTCACTCAATACTTCTCTAGCCATATCTTTAACAAATTGTTCCTTATTTCTACCACTCCATTTTGTTGTGGAGTTCTTCGTGCAAAATATTTGATTGATTCCATGTTTTCACAATATCTAACAAATTCACTTGATGTGAATTCAGCTCCTCTATATGATCTTAAGCACCTAATATTTCTACCCGTCTCCTTCTCAACCATTTTTCTAAATGTCTTGAACTTTTCAAATGCCCCAGCCTTTTCCTTAAGAAATGTAACCCATGCCATTATATTATAGTCATCAATTAATAGAATGAAGTATCTCTCACCTTTCAATCATCTTATCCTTGTGGGTCCACACAGATCCATATGAACTATCTGCAGGGGTTTTGAAATTGAATAATCCTTTGTTGGAAACTTAAACCTTGTTTTTTTTCTTGTTGACATCCTTTCCAAGTAGTGTTTATAGGCTTAGTTAACTTAGGAATGTTCCTAACTAATCCTTTTGAGCTTATTTTAACCAAATTGTCAAAATTTACATGCCCCAATCTTCTATACCATAGCCAACTCTCATCAACTTGGCTTACCAGACAATTTTGGCCTTTTACTTCACAAAGATTATAGAGATTTCTATCATTCCTTACTCCTTGTGCAATTTTATTTCCATTCTTCCTTATTTTGTAGCCTTCAAAATTGAATAAATCTTGTAATCATTTTCACACATTTGGCTAACACTTAGAAGATTATGGTTTAATCCTTCAACATATAGGACATATTTTGTCTTATTCTTGCCATCTATGCTCAAGATTCCTTTACCACAAATCTTCACAATAGCATTATCACCTAATATTACTGATCCTTCTTTACACTTCTTGAGTTCAATGAATTTTCTTTTATCTCCAATCATATTCTTAGAGCAGCCACTACTAATTACCCACAAATTTTGTTTCTTTGCATGTAGTTTTGTTTGTACAATAATTGATTGTGTGGGATTTCATTCTTTCTCCTTCCACACTTTCTTAGGCTTCTTTTAAATTTTATCTTCTTCATTGTTAGAAACCTGTAATTTATTTTTCATCTTGGGAGGTAGGTTTTTCTTCTTTTCAAACTAAACATTGGGTCTTATAAATTTGGCTCTACAATTTCTAGGTATATGTCTAAAATTATTGCAGTTTTAACACATTACATTCATATCCATTAAAGGATCAAAATAATTTGTTCTTACAAATTTTGTACTCCTTTTAGGAACTAGTCTGCATTCTCTATCCCTATGACAAAATTGATTACAAATATAGCAATACCCATAGAAGTATAATGAGTACCTGGTCATAGTGTTTCCTTGAGTTTGATTAGGGTATATTCTTTGTCTTGGCTTCCTTGGATAATGAACTCTTGTAAGTCCATCAACAACTACTCTTTTTGTGTTCTACTTCTTATTTTTTTGATTAGGGACTGATTGGTTATTCGTCTTGTCTGCAACTGACTTCTTTTCTTCATCTTAATAGACTTCTTCTCTTTCCCAACAACATCTTCTTTATAGGGTTTCTCACAACTTGAACTTGAATTTTCTTCTACTCTAAGTCTTTCATAAAGTTTTATAGACTCATTTATAAAGAAACGCTTTCCTTTCTCCAGACCTAAGCCTAATTTCTCCTTGTTAAAAGGTTTTTGAGTGCTCAATAATTCATCCAGGATCTTTGAACCTCCCTTCAGCTTCAACCCTTTTTCAATATGCTCTTTGGCTTTCTCCAACTCTTTTCTTAAGGCTACTACCTCTGCCTCAAGCTTCATACATTCATCCACATCAGATTCTAACTTAGATTTTACTACTTCTTTATTATTTTAGCCTCCTCCACTTGAAGTTTCAGACTTACTAACATCTAATTAGACTCCTCTAGGTCTTTAGTTAGCTGCTTATTCTCTTTTTTCAGGCCTTCAACTTCATCTCTCAAATTTTCAAGATCTTCTAAGGAAAAAATGAGTTCTCCTTCTAGATCTATTTCAACTTCTTCTTCACCAAGATTTTTACCCATACCATGCTTCTATTTCACCAAGTCTTTGCTCATGAAGAGAAATTCTTCCTCTTCTTCTTCCATTAGATGAGCACGGTCTAGTTCATCATCTAAACTATCATTAGAATCAAATGAGTCACTTTCTTTTTGAATATATAGGATTTTTTTGTCTTTGCAAAATTATTCTTCTTAGGATAGTAGGGTTTCTTCATCTCATTGTATTCTTCTTGTTCAGGGTTATCCTTCTTGTAGGGGCATTTAGAAGAAAAATGAACTATTTTACTATAGTCAAAGCACTTGAAGGGTAACTTACCTTTGTACTTGCTAGATCCTCTCCTTAATCTTTTGATGAAGTTTTCTTCTTCCTCATCAGTCTCTCATTGTTCTGATGCAATGGTTGTAGCATTGTCTTTCTTAAGTGCTCCATCATTTTCATTGTTCACAACCTTGGATGTAGCTTCTGTCTTGGAAGCCTCAACATATCCCATCATCATCTCATATGTAGTAAATATGCCATGCGACTCATCAAGATTGAGTTTGTCCACTTCTCTTCCTTCTTCAATTGCATAGATCTTAGGATCATATATGTTTGTCATTGACCTTAGAACTTTTTGTACAATAACATTTTCTTTCACTTCTTCCCTTTATCCCTTAATAAAGCTTATTACATCTTCAAATCTTAGAAGATAGTCTGCAATCTTCTCCTCTTCAAGCATATTCAGGTCTTCAAATCTAGCTCTCAATACTTATAGCTTTTCCAACTTCACCTTGTCATCTCCTTAATGATGTTTTTCAACTTATCCCAAACATCATTTGCACTCTTACAATGCATAACCTTTCCAAGAATAGATCTAAACAAACTACAAATAAAGGCATGCCTTTCTCTTTCATTGTTCTCATAGTCCTTCCCTGCAACATCAATGGGAGGAGTGGGATGGGGAACATAGTTGTTCTTGACAAAAATCCAAACATCAAATCCTAGAGATCCCAAATATGCCTCAATTAATAGGCTCAAAAAATCTACATTTGTTTCATTGAACCAAGGTTCCTTGTTTGTGGAAGAACCTTCCTGATTGTTCATAGTGTTCACTTTTCCATAATCTACCTGAGTTGATTAATATTCACCTAGGGAACCTAGGGCTCTGATACCAATTATTGGAACACAACAATCTATTGAGAGGGGGGTGAATTAGTAGATATAAAAATGGTATCCCTTAAAAACCTTGTACAAATTAATTATTTAAACTCTCAATATGCAGATAAAGACTTAGTATGAAAATACATAAACATGAACACATGCAAGAATCACATAACACCACATATACTTGGAAAACCCAAGATTGGGAAAAACCACAGTGAGAAATGCTACTAGGATCTATAGTCATAATCTAGCCTCACAATCCAATATTTAGTCTCAATGATTTAAGGGAACCAACCTTAAGGAGACCAATCCCCTAGTTTTAGGAGCACCCACTCCCTAATCTGAGCACCTACCCAGATATTTGATGCCACCCACCAATCAAATTTATAAAAAGAAGTATAACAATTTGTTCACAAGAGCATAGTTCAATGTTGCAACTTTCTTTGCAACTGCTCAAACCTTTGTTGTTGTCTTTTCAACTCCCTTCTCTGCACACCCTTCTCTCTCACTCACTCTTTTTCTTTTGTTCCACACATAGACATAATTTGATTTTCTATTTTGTGTCTTCTTCACTAACTTGTGGTGATTTCCTCAAGAATCTCACACATGTCCTGATCTTTTGCTAGGGTTTTTAGGTTATCTTTTCTACCATACTTCGTCTACATTGAGCCTCACAACATTTAATTTGGTTACAAAGAATTTTATAAATATGGCTCTACCTAAAACCTTAAGATCAAATATGCATTTAATATATTCTTCTGATAGTTTGATCTAATTTTAATCTTTGTCACCTTAGCAATCTGTGTCACTGTTGTATGAATCAAATCTTCATTTATATTGGCTGCTAGTGTAGTTGGACCAATTAAAATTTTCCACTATGTCGATTACCAGATGAAATACTTGTTCATATAGATTTAGCCATTTGAGATCTCCACATTTGAATCTGGTTCATTGATCTGTAGTCTTCATGCTATGATCCAACAATCCTCTGTTAACCTTGGCAACTTTAAAACCTATTCGTGCATCATTGATCTTCATCGTATAACACAAGCCCACTATACTGCATAACTACAGATTTGGGACCACTTAATCTCAATAGGCTAATGGGCTATCTCCATTTCTCATCCACATCATCACCACAAAATTCACAACAAGGATGTGAATTATTATATCTAGAAATCATCCTTCACCATCTATCTTCGCATGTCAGTGCATTCTTTTGTCACCTTACAATTCATTATGTCGAAGGGATCAATATTTTGTTTCCCTTATATTTATCATTATCCTCGATGAATTCCTTAAGTTAATTGTACGCCCTTTCTATTTTTTGTTACATTGAAGGGACTTAAAACTACTCAATCTGATATCCAAAAGTCCCTTTGATCTTTCCATCGAAGAAGTCTTGAAACTATCTCTTCAATAAATGTTACATTTTTTAATGGGGATCATTTTATTGAAGGACTCTAAAGCATCTCCTCCCTGATATAGATTATTTTACCATATTCTCTATGGGCTAGCCGGCATCGTTAATCTCTAGCCTTTGAACACACACCATTAGCTCTTCATCATAGGCATGCAGACACCAACAACTGGGAAGCTAGGTAAAGGGGTCGTTCACTAAATGAATTCAAAGGAATAAGCTATAATGTATACTACCTACAACCGCTGATACATAATCAACATGAAATTATAAGCTTTGTTCAATCGCCATGACTACAACACTTAGGGTCTATTTGCAAAACCCTAGTTCAGACGAAGAGCATAAATAACTGATTCTAGAACACATTTTAAACCTTCTGATCCTACAAAGCACATCTCTAGATTGCTCTTGAAAAACCCTTATTAAATATGGCCATTGATAATCCTTCAAACACCTTATCTCTCCTTAAACATTAATGCCAATAATCTCCCCTATAGGATTAGTTCCATCTCACTTATGATCCCTCTTTTGACATCAATGACAACAATATGCCAATATTGACCATCTATGTGTGAGAGAGAGACATACATATGTGTTTTCTTACTATGCTATGTATCCATGCATTACATTACCTCTTTTGGTTAGGAAATTAGATCATCATTGTATTAAATTAAGATACATTAATGTGTGTTTATTAAGTCGTGATAGCATCTAATTATACATGCATCCATACATACAATATCCATCGCATAATCATACATGAAAGAAAAGAAACATAGACATAAAATAAAGAACACCATGATACCATAATCAATATCTCATGTATATATATATATCAAATGTCATAAATGTATCATACCACTGTCATCAAAAATTGAGTGGTTGTTGTATATATGTATCAATGTCTATACATCAAGAACACTCTACAAAATATGTAACACCATTACAAAATGGTCTCTCCACGCCTCGGGCATGTGGCTCCCTGATCCCTCTAGGTCTGGAGGTTGTTGGTGTTGTGGCTGGACAATGGAAACAAAGCGGGTCCTATGATATCTGGAGATGAAGATCATTCTGTGAAGCCCTCTAATCTCTCCATGGAGGGAGGCTATGTGTACCTTTGCTTGCCTCAACACATCCCACAACTCCTAGTCTCCTGCTAGCATCTCAACTGGTGTCTACCATGTGAGGTCATCGAGTTGGCTCTAAAGAGTGTCACATGCTTGCTTAGCACTATCTATTCTTGTCACAACTACATCTCGCTTGGATAGGGTGACCCAAAGCTCTACTGAGGCCTGATCCCTCTATCCCTAGGTGATAGTGGCATCAAAATTATACTGCATGATATCCACATGAGCCTCCTTGTAGGCCATCCTCAAATGCATGACCAAATCAAAGAGTTGGGTATGTCACCCCATTGAAACTGGTCAGTAGGTATCGAGGACAAGCCTATTGGACTAACACAGATGGGGCCACCTCTGAAATTCACTCAGCTATGGGCCTAGTCCATCCCTGTCTATCCACTACAACCATAAAAAATAGAGATCTATCAACATCACAATATGTATAGACATAAAACAAAAGTAAAAACATATACATGAGATGAAAATTGAAAGTACTAAAATAAGTAACATTAAACAACTGATGTACTAGATCCCCTGGCTACTAGTGAGGATCCAAAAGTGGAACAACACTAGGACTAGTGTCACCTGCATTAGGTACCACTCCTACAACCAGTAGAGCTATTGTTGGGTCGATGGAAGGTGCTGACACCCCTGCTGAGACTGGGACAATGGATGGAGGAGAGGACATCCTTTTGCACTACCTAGGCTTCACCCCTGCTAATCCTGTTGTCACCTCCTCCTCCTACTACTCCTGCTCTCTATCTCCATCTCTATCTCTCCACCTCCACCTCTGCACTAGTGACGCATCACCATGAAGGCTAGGATCCCCCTTGGGGGAATCCACGAGAAAAATAGGTGCAGGGTGATGCATGATCCACCAAGTCTTAAAGCCTCTTGCCACACTGACATCATCGATCATGAGAACCAGTGGTTGGTCTCAATCAAGCTCATCATTGTCTAAATCGATGATGTCTGTGATCGAGGTAATTCAATTTTATGAACGAGAATGTCCAAATTAGGTGAATTCATATTCTCATTCAAAGTTTCCACATCAATAGGTTGCACACTAGGAAGGATAGCAATTTTTTCCAAATAATTTTGGAGCATGCCATGGTAAAGAGGCGATGCTTGAATCAAATCCAAAAAGGATATCTTAGAAGGAGTGTTGTGAAGTTGCTCAACAAGATTGTACTCATTTCCACTATGCAAAGGTAAAAAAGGGGTGCTAGAAAAAATAGGTTGTGAAAGTGGTATTGATGTAGGAATGGTTTTTAGTTTCCTATTATTCCTTGTGTTATATGTATGAGAAATGGTATGATAACTTGGTTGCTACAAAACATTGTTACTAGTGAGTTTCCTTGAAAAATTTAAGATATATCTTGGAGGTTGTGGTTTGTTTTGAGGTGTTCCTATGATAAGAAATGGTTTAGGAGGTCCAATAATTGAAGGAATCTTAGGAGGTTCAAAGGGAATATTTGGAGGTCCAATGATTAGAGGACTTGTAGGAGGTCCAAAAGGAGTTTTTGGAGGTCCAATAACCAAAGGAGATCTAATGGTCAATTGTGCATTCATAACCTCAACAAATTTGACTTATTGTTGATGATATTCTATTATTCTATTGAGGGGGGATCTAATGTCACCTTATCATCCTCATCTAAGGAAGCCACGTTACTATTGTTTGAAAGACATGTATCAATGATATCCTCCTTTTGCAACATAATATCTTCCAAAACAATATTCCCATGATGATCAATGATTGGGTCTTCTAAGATAACTTCATCATAAGTAGGGGAGGTATCAAGAGAAGAAAAACTATGATTTTCTTTCTTATCAATGATTGCCTCTTTTCCAACAATATCCTCCCAAGTAGGAGAGGTAGTGGGAGAGAAACAAACAAGATTCTCATTATGCTCAATAATTGGATCTTCCAATACCAAGATGCCTTCATCATAAGTAAGATAGGTATCAGAGGAAGAACATCTATGATTGTCATAATTATCAAGGAGTGTACTCTCTTTCACAAAACTAACCTCACACATAGGAGAGATAGTGGAAGAGGGATCAATGAAAAAGAAGAAAAGAGAGGAAATAACTTCATATTTATATGCTTGTAACAAAAAATTGATCTTAAAGTGCTCAACAAGATTTGAAAATGGAACATGAGTTATGATAACCAGAGATTTTTGCAATGAGAACATGATGTAAAAATTTATCTTATAGATCATAAATGCAACACTTTTTCTGAAATTTGCAATAAATCAAGAAAAATGGCACTTTTCTCAAGTGCATACAATAATAACTTTTTTAGAATCTCAAAACTGAGATTTACCAACAAGAATAGAATTAAAACATAGAGACAAAAATGTGTGAAAATATCATAGAAACACCTATACAAGGATAGGTTCGGCCAAGAGTGAATGGGTCCTTGTTTAGGTTACTAAAAACTAAAAAATTGAATGTGTAAGTTGTTCAAGATTACTATTTTTGTTTACAAACAGGTTAATGAGTGACTATTTTCCTAGTTTTTGATTAAATTAGGACAATGTAAGGAAATATGTAAGTGTGAAACAAAGTTGAAAATGCTTTGACAAGTTTTGAATGCAAATTTAAGATGTAAAATGCAATATTTGACTGATTGTAAGATGCAATATTTTGAAAGTGATCATTTTATGCCAATTTGAAATAAAACTATCTAATTTTTTACTTGATTTTGGCTTAAAATGAAAGAAGCAATCTAAATGAAAGTAATAATTTCATATTTTTATCCACTTAATGAATATAAACCAAATGTAAATCTTATCTAAAGATGACTAAAACAAATTCTAATGCAAGCTAAGATGCAAAAATTGTTTTGAATTATTCATGCTTTTAGAATGAAAAACTGGAACCCTAAATGAGAAATGCAAAACAATGCAATGCAAATCTAAACCTAGAGTTTGAAGGATTTCCAATTTTATAAAGTTAATAGTGTAATAATTTTGGGTTCATCAAAATGAAACATAGAAAAAGGTGATCCTAGGCCCTTAATGGAATGAACCTAGGATTCAATGGTTCCTTTTCCTAACTTTCATTGAGATATAGATCACAAGGTGAAATAACTGACTTGCAACCCTAAAGGTGAGACAATCAGACCTAGATCTAAATTTATTAGGGGATAAGAATGGATTAGAAATATTTTTTGAATGATTAAAATAATGATCCTATATAACCTAGTATTAAAATTGTAAGATCTTGAAGACTAACAAATAGAAACAATAGTCAACAAGTAGATTTGGGAAGTGCAGAGAACACTAAACCTACTAAAAAAAGTTGGTTTAGAGGTGTCTACAAGGACTCATTCACCCATGGGGAAATGGGTCTTTGTACAGGGTTTAAACCATATTTTGGGGTCCTTTGGTAGAAGATCTAAGCTTTTATTTGTTACAAGTACCACTTTCAGAAAGTTGGAAATAAATTTTGCAACTTAGCTTACGTGGCTTGAAAACAATGATGAAAACTTGTGCAACAATACAAAATTGCTTCTTCAAGATCTTTCTCCTCCTTCAACCTGTAATCTGCACATACATAAAGCACATACATAAAGAGGAAAAATTGTTTTGTTTGTATGAGGGTTTTCCTTGGTCAAACCCCAAGTTTACCTTGATAAAAAGATAATGACAAAGGAGAAGGAAATGATGAATGAACAACTTTTCCTACAACTAACCACCCTTCAATGGCTTCCCTTAGAGGACTAAAGTCAAACATATCTCTCCAAGGAACTTGATCTTACTTTTCTTGATGGATTTGGATACTTGAAATTCTTGGATGCTTTAGGATCAACAATGCATATTATCCTTCAAAAGATGACATAAAAACACATGGACTTGAACATGATCTTAGGATCATGATTGCTACAACAAATGACTAATAAATATGCTCTCGAATGCTCAATTATGCTCTTGACAATAATATTTGTTCTCATTAAGTCTTGATAATGTATGTTAGAATGTTTCTTGGATTTCAAATGATAAAAATACTATATTTATAGGTTTTTATCTAATTTTCCAAAAAAATGATTCCAAAAGCCATCAATTGCAAGTTGAAATTGAATCATTAAAATGTTGCTAAAAACATATTTTTAAATGGGTCTTGGAACTTAAAGGGGACCCATTTTCCCACGGGTGAATGGGTTTTGGCTTATAAGTCTAGGACACTCATATTCCATGGTAATTAAAATATTAAATGTATTAATCAAATGTTGGCTTCCCTTTCAAAAAATGAGAAAAATAAGACTTCAGAATACATAATTTGGAAAATTAGAAGCTTAATTCATTCCAATAAATTAAGGGAATCAAACATAGTGTGAAATTGTAAAGGGATATAATTTTCTACACTACATTTAGCCCCCACTTTATTGAGAGTATGAACTTACACTTAAAATCACATTAAATTAGTAAAATATGTGTCGAGAGGGGTCTAAGTGCACAAATTTTGATGAGATAAGATGAAAAAAATAGGGAGATGGCCAAGCCCCTAGGATCCAATATCCCATGGAAAACCAACATAAGCACAAAGGGACACACATGTATGTAATATATGTGCAAGAAGACAAGATACAAAAATATACATATCGGGAAACACAAAGCATACATGTTGAAAACATATGTGACACAACATAACATATGGATGATGATGATGAAATAAAAAACATGATGTAAACACAAAGAAGATACAAAAAATACTATGAAAAAACACAAGGTTAGTACTAAAGGGATTTGAGTCAATAAGGAAAAGAGACCTTAGTCTTAAATTGTCTCAAATACCAAACATCATCCATCAAATGTGCAATCAAAATAAGATGATGCTCTCACAAGGATGTAAAATAACATGAAACACATGGCTCCACTGGAAAGAAAATTGTATTATGTTAGGTAGCCATGGAATATTCTCACAAGGGCTAGTGTAGTCTGATATACACTAGGTGAGTGCTAAAGACAAAATGAGAAACACACACTAGGTCTACAAGGTGTGTACCCATTAAAAGGTGGCATATGGAAAAATTCATCACAAAAATGTGTACCCATAAGTCAAACATACCAAAAGTTATACTCCTTGATAACTTTGATAAGGTACCACAAAATGATCAATGTGCTATGCCAACGCTACACTAAGTTCAACTCTTGGAAACAAAAGTGAAGAAAAATTTCAAACTCACCTTAGGGGGTGCAAAAATGACATTGCGATAAGTTCAAAAAAAAATCAAAGGGGATTCACTTAATACATGAAAGGTAAAACCTTAGGGAACATCATTCTTTAAATTACCACTAAGAGATGACTAGTTGAGGAAAAAAAGATTCACGCCTTAGGGAATACTAACCATAGCATTTCCATCGGGGAGAAATTAATATGCTAAGAAAGGTCACATTCTTGTAGACCATAAAGCATAATATCACCACAAAGAAGATATGTTACATAGATCAAGAAATCCACAATTTGAATAAAAAGGTCACACTTCCTAGGAAATGTATGCTATCATCACTAAGAAGGGAACACACAAACAATGATTATGGGACCATATACATCCCCCCAAAATGTCAACATACTTGCTATGTTGGTATTTTAAAGAGAAAGAGGGGAAGAGGGGATCATTGAAAATAATGCACACCTCCTAGAACTAGTTATCCTTGACCCCCAAGCATAGAGACAAGGAAAACCACACCAAGTACTATCATGTTTTTTCCATAAAAAATATGGTTGCAATTAAGATTGTACCACCATGAACGACAATGATAAAAACACATAAAGCTAAAATGCCACATAGTGATGAGCAACATTATAGGATGAAAATAATTATCAATTAGAGGAAGTAGGTGCATCAACACAATGAAGAGCACTAAAATTATTAAGATGTTGAATTTTAGTACTCAAGGCCTTACATTCATTGGTAGAATGGCCATGGAATCGATGATATACACAAAATGAGATTTTATTATAGAATTTATTTCTTGTTCTTAGAGGGAGAGATATCAAGCAAGCTTGGACAAGCCTCGACAAGGTACTTTCTTGATCAATAGTATAAAATATTTCTTTCTTTTGTGAAAATAATCCTTGTTTCTTACTACAATGTGTCATATATACACAAGACTCTTTAGGTTTAGATTGTGAGATTTTGTACTCTCCCAAAAAGGAGGGTGTAAAAGCTAATGAACCCCAATCATCAATAAAACATGTATTTGAAGATGAAGCAATATCATGACCATGATTTATATTTGTCCTAGAAGTGTTTTGTGTGATGACATTGGTATTAAGCGAAGGTTTCTTTGATGCTTTTGTTTCATTCAAAGGATAATAACCAAGACCTCTTGTTTGTTCTTGCATGCTAGGTTTGATAGTGACATAGATACCTTGTTCTTTAACTCCACATCCTTTTACATTATAGCCAAGTTATTTTAAAAGTGTGTAACCCCTTCCATAAAGTTCTTTAATTTATTTTGAGGAAGGAGGTTTGTCATGATCACTTTCATCATATGTAGTGTAGTGTTGAAAAATTTCATCGTTTAAATTTTCACACTTAATTTGGAAATTATTAATGTTAAAATGAACTTAATGTCACCTTAATCTATTGTTGTAATGTGTTGTACACATTCACATTGAATTTAGGGCCCTTCAAAGCCAAACAAACCTAACTCTGCCCTAATTTAGTATTGTAAAGTGTATGCATTTATACCTTCACATTAAATTTAGGACCCTTGGACCTAATGTTTATTTAATCTAGTGTTGTAATGTGTTGTATACATTCACATTGGATCTAGGGCCCTTTTAAGCTAAATAGACCTAATTTTTCCTTAATATTGTAAAGTATATTTATTTACACTTTCACATTGAATTTTGGGCCCTTTTGAATTTATGACCTTTATATCATCATTAATAGGCCCCTAAGACCCTATATTAAGCATCTCGAGGCTTTTTTCAACCAAAATCCTAACAAGATCAACAAATAGACTAAATTTCTTTACTCCCCGACACTTTATCTCTCCAAAAAGGCCTTGTGGGACCCATACGCCACCTTGGGTGTATGAGTCCCACCCATATGCCACAAATGGTGTAGGAGTCCTATTTGAATCCTTTTTTGAGTTTTGAGTAGGAAATCAAGGTTTTAAATTCAAATTTTATGAATGTTAGCCTCAAGGATCTAATAAATGGTAACTTGGATCGATTGCCAATATAAACAAGGTCTCAAATCATTAGCTCATTAAGACTTCATGATATCAAGTCAAGCACTCAACAGTTAATCATTCCAAGACTTCACAAGAGCATCAAGAGAGTTTACAAGATCATTTCTAAGGTATTCAAGAGCAGATTTCCTCATAAATTGTTGCAAAAATTCAAGATCCATCATCATGTCAAGATCATAGTTCATCAAGCATGTTATTGAGCTAGTTTTGTGATGTAGCATTGAAGATCCAAGATCAAGCATTGTTATACACTTATTTTCAAGATCAAGATCTACATTCTACATGGCCACTTCATGTTTAATTTTTTATTCATGTTACAAGAGATCACTCAAGGTATCATCAATCATGTTTCATGTTTCATTTTTCATACCTTTATTTAATTTTCTCATCATTTGGTTTAATTACCTAAAAGGGGTTTGACCTAGGCAAACCCCTATTCACTAATAATCAACAAGTTTTTCTCCTCTTTACATGTGTGATTGCAGATCTAGGTGTCTTAGAGCATGAAGGATCTTTGAAGATTAGATTACAATCATGAAGGAAGTTCTTTGAGTTGTCTCCTCACTTGTGAGGTCACAAAGAGTCTTCTACAGGTTTGAAATCAGGGTTTCAGATTCAGAAATAAAGTGTGGTAGAGAGAGAAGAGATTGGAGAGAAAAATCAGACCTCAACCTTCTGAAAAAGCACACTAGGACTGATACACCACCTTGGGCATATGAGTCCCAATAAAACCAATTTTTAGGATTTCAAGAGATTTAGAATCAACACTATCAAATTCTAGTTTTGGTGCAGAAAACCCAGTTTGGAACTAAATTGCCCAATTTGGCATATGAGTCCCAATCAACATCAAAATCAATGTTTTTAGCATTTCCAGTCCTCATTCAAGAATCTACAAGTTTCTAGGTGCACACATTTCATCTCTCAGCTTTCCATTCTATTTTACATACTTTTTCTAGGTCATTTAGTGAAAGATTGCATTACATTAGGTTTAAGCATTAGGTCTTACATTTTATTTATCTTTCCAAGCCCTAGCTTGGTGGTGAAACCCTCTTTAGTTTACATTCAGACCATACAACAACCCTATTACATGATCTCTTTCTCCTTTGCATATATTAGATTGAGATCTCTAGGGTTTTCCTTGAATGAGAGTGAAGAAGATTGTTATTCTATCTCCCAAGTATAAAATCTCAATCAAAATTATTCCTTTCATGTAGATGTATAATTTTTGTTTTCCTCTTCTTTGCTAAAAGTTGTGGACTCACATGGTTTTGATGACTCGTATTGTGTTGATATTATAAAAAATTCTTTCTCTTTTCTTGATTTGCATGTAATCTTGTACTCTCCCATGAATTTAGGTGTAAAATATAATGAATCCTAGTCATCATCCAATATTTTTATGATTGATGAAAAGCACTTCTCTTTTTCTTCTTCCTACACAAGTTCCACTTTTAAATTTGGTATTAGTATTATCAAAGGATTTTTCATTCCTCTTTCAATTTGTAAATAACTCTCAGGTTTAGGATCAAATTTTATCATGTGGACCTTTTTTTTGTAAGTGTATTTCATTATATTATGAAGCATTGAGGGGACTCCATTCATTTCATGAATCCATGGCCTACCCAAGAGAATATTATATGAAATTTCATGGGGAATGACATGGATGGGATTTTACAACGTAAACCTACCAGCTTTAAAACATCTAATGTTATCACACCAAGTAGTTTCTTTCCCACATTATCAAAACCACAAATAGACATCTCATCTAGTTGCTTTTTTTTCTTATCTATGCTAATTTTATCCAAAAGGTTCACACTACAAAAAATTAGTGTTGAACCATTATCAATGAGAGTATGCTTAATGCCAATCTTGTTAATGCTACTCACTATCATCAAAGCATCATTGTGTTTCTGTATTTCCAATGGAGGTAATTCACTTTGATGAAAGAGAATGTCCAAATTAGGTGAATTCATATTCTCAATCAAAGTTGCCATATCATTAGGTTGCACACTAGGATGGATACAATTTTTTTGCAAAGCATTTTTTAGCATGTCATGGTAAAGGGGCGATTCTTGAATAAAATTCCACAAGGATATCTTAGAATGAGTGTTGTGAAGTTTTTGAACAAGATAATACTCCTTTCGACTATGCAAAGGTAAACGAGGGGCACTAGGAAAAATAGGTTATGGAAGTGGTATTGATGTAGGAATGGTTTGTAGTTTCCTATTATTCCTTGTGTTATATGTATGAGAAACAATATGATAACTTGGTTGCTATGTGTTAGATTAAATTAAATTTACCTTCTTAAGTTTACTTAGGAAAAATAGTTTATTAGTACATTTAATCTTCCAAGTGGTTTTTCCCATGTAGGTAGTTTTCCCACCCATGTAGGTAGTTTTCCCACCCATCACCTATTTTACGGCTTTAAAATCCCGTATCATCTGTATTTTTATTCTCATTTATTCACTCTTTATTTGGTAAAATAGCTATGCTTCTCTCTATTTTGTGAAGGTTATTTCTGTAGATGGTGATATTGGGATCCACCAACATGGTATCAAAGCCACCCAATTTGTGAATCCTTCCTAAGAGTTTTCACCAGAGTACTTGAGATCAATTTGTTTTTCAGCATTTGAAATTTTCTAAATTTCTAAATTGCCTTATTTCGATTTCCCTATTGAAAGGTATTTGCTATCTGCGAATTTGTATTTGATTTTCCATGTTGAATTTTTGTTGTTGGGAACCATTCCTATTATGTGGTTGAGGTTTTTTTTTTCCTGGAAATGTTGGAGGCTCGTTCCTTTTCCTGCAATTGCAATTTGATGCAAAAGTGAACACAATTTTCTCTTTTCGAATTAGCTATTGACATTGGCAATGATTTCAATCTGTTTGAAGAGGACATGTGGGATTTTCAAGAGGTTGTGATCTGTGCAAGAATTTTCTATCCTTTTGCAAGCCATTTTCCATTATGTTGGGAGCGATTTCCTATTTAGAGGCACATTTTTTTTGTGGGCATCAATTCTATAAGCCGTTTGATTTGTGGCAAACTTCTCACTAACTTTTGTTCATGTTTAGAAGGCACCAGAAGGTGGCATTTTTTTGAGAGCTTGAATTAATTCTTGGGAGGTTTGATTTCCAATTTCCTGGCAAGCCACAATTTCTTTCACCTGGATGCATCATTTTTTTGTGATTGAAGCTTGCTATTTGTTTCTCTTATTTGAGAGAAGTGTCTTGAGAAACTCTTCAGGCATGGTGTGATTTGTTCCATTGTGGAAAACCTGTGAAGTGGGATAGATTGAAGCAACTGCTATTTGGAGAAACCCTCTGGCTGCATGATATTTTCTCTTCTAAGAAGCTCGATTTGTAAACTTGTGAGGCCTGTTGGTTTTTTGTCTCTATGAGGCATTGTGGATATATTTTTTGGAACTTTATACTTTATAAAGTTTCAAATCAAAATTATTTGTTTAGGGCTTCATTGGTGAGTAGACAAGAAGTGGTCCCATATGCTATGATTAGGGAATTTCTTCTAGACATTTATCCCACATTCATTATGTGGAGACATTCTTTGCACTTTATAGTCACCAACACTTGCATTATGTTGTCAAGTTCTTATAACACCTCATGGTCTTGTGGAGTCCATTCTTGGAATGCTTGCTCAGTGAAGAGACTTGGAGATTGGTGGAGATTGCTTGGTGTTTGGCAAGGCTTGCCCAAATTTTTTAGCCCATGTCCATTCTATGGTCATATGGTTTGACCAAGAGCTCCAAAAGATTTTGAAAGTGCCTCTATAAGCCTTTTTTTCAATTTTGCATATCTTTTACAAACGAATGCCATTTTTTGGAAACCACATCAATATAAAAGTATTTTCATCACCTTTGCAGTGGTTGAGGAATTTCTCTCATATTTAGCCATTTGGTGGTGCTTTTAATTTCTTGAAGTTCAATATTGGTGTTGTTGTTCTCTTTGAAGTTTCTTGATTCTCATCCCTTTTTTGCATTATTGGTTCCTAAAGTATTTTGGGAATGCTTAATTTGCAATATTTGGGAGTTTCAAATTTGTTTTTGAAGGTTAATGTCTTTGCATTTTTGGAGATTTGAATTTGTCATAGTTCATTATGGGGTTTTCATTGCATCTTGCTGTGATTATGTTGGAAAGGGGAAATTATAAACAATGGAGAGATGGTATCATAAAACATCTTAGATGGCTTCATTTGTTGCCACATTTGTATAATATTGTTCCCCTTCTTTGTACTGATAGTTAGAAAGTTACATGGAATTTCAAAAGGGATCATGTCTTAGGAGTTATTGCAATGGATACTGATGATGCCACTTTGGATGCTATTGATCATTTTGAGTGTCCATATATTCTTTGGAATAAAATTTGGGAGATACATGGAGATCTTGATACTCAACTATTCCCATATGATCTTGTTTCAGATTGTCTTGTGCCTCTTCATTTCCAAACAAGATACCCTATGATCATGCTACTATGCAAAAGTTTGAAGTGTTGGAATAATTTGAATCTTTAGATGAGGATGACGAGGGTTCTTTAGATGCTCCTTCTTCTCCATCAAGGACAGTTGGTGTACCTTCACCTTCAGTGATTCATTGTACAGAGTCATTGATTGAGGCTCCTATCATTCTTTTTCATCATGACCATTCATTGTGTGTTGATAATTCACATACCACATCTAGTGATTCATCAGAACCAGTATCACATTGTCTTCCTGATTGGGATTCTTATTTGTCAGACATTGGCTCATTGTTCGTAGAATCTCATATTTCTGACTTGGAAGACACGTTTGAGGGTATATCCCTCCTATTTGATGATAGTTGTGGTACAACTATTTTCACCCCATCTAAGTCTCTGGAGAATATTCAAAATCAGTTTCTAGTGGTACCTTGTTTCTCAACTTCTATTGTTATTGGGCATGTTCCTCATTGGTTTGTGGCATCATCTTCCAAGGTTTTGGTGACACATGAGCAGATTTTAGAGACATCATCATACATCTTCATGCCTCTTTCTTTCAATTCCTATTAGAATGGGAGGCATACCTTCATTTGTGCTTGGTTTTGTTTCTTCCAAAAGGGAGACAAGTTGTTTTTTGGCATTGGATTATTTTTTGTCTTTAGGCACTTACCATTTTTGTAAGTGATTACACATTATGAGGGGGCTATATAGATTCTCTCTTTCCCTCGTATGGGGGGGCATTGATTGTTGTATATCAATGATGTATGTAGTCCTTGTGGGGTGTGATTTAGTTCTCCATCCATGCATTGTTTTTGTTTTTTTTTCTCTCTTTTGGAGAGGGGTTTTTTCCCACATGATTTTTCTCCTTTTCTCCAGTTGTGAGAGATTTACTTTTGCATTGTAAATGGGTACCTAACATGGTTGTGTAGTCGGGACCCATAAGTTGCATCTTCATTTTTTGCATTTTCATTCTCCCTAAGTTGCACTTAAGGAGGGGTGTTAGAGTAAATTACATTTACTTGCTTAAGTTTACTTAGGCATAATAGTTTATTAGTGCATTTAATCTTCCAGGTGTTTTTTCCTGTGTGGGTAGTTTTCCCACCCGTCACCTATTTCACAGCTTTAAAAGCCTATATCATATGTATTTTTATTATCTTATTTATTCACTCTTTATAGGTGAAATAGCTATACTTCTCTCTATTTCGTGAAGGTTATTTCTATAGATGGTGATCTTGGGCTCCACCAACACTATGAAACATTGTTACTAGTGAGTTTCCTTGCAAAATTTAAGATATATCTTAGAGGTTTTGGTTTGTTTTGAGGTGTTCCTATGATAAGAAGTGGTTTAAGAGGTCCAATAATTAAAGGACTCTTAGGAGGTTCAAAATTAATATTTGGAGCTCCAATTATTAAAGGACTCTTAGGAGGTCAAAAAGGAGTTTTTGGAGGTTCAATAATCAAAGGAGATATAATGGTCAATTGTGCATTCATAACATCAATGCATTTGACTTCTTGTTGATGATCTTCTATCGAGGGGGGATCTATGTCACTTTATCATCCTAATCTAAGGAAGCCACATTACTATCGTTTGAAAGACATGTATCAATGATATCCTCCTTTTGTAACATAATATCTTCCAAAATAAGATTTTCATGATGATCAATGATTAGGTCTTTTAAGATAACTTCATCACAAGTAGCGGAGATATCAAGAGAAGAAAATATGATTTTATTGATTATCAATGATTACCTAATCTTGTCCAACAATAGTCCCCCAAGTAGGAGAGGTAGTGGGAGAGAAACAAACAAGATTCTCATGGCGCTCAATAATTGGATCTTCCAACACTAAGATTCCTTCATCACAAGTAAGATGGGTATCAGGGGAAGAAAATTTATGATTGTCATAATTATCAAGGATTATACTATCTTTCACCAAACTAACTTCACACATAGGAGAGATAGTGGAAGAGGGATCAATGAGAAAAAATAAAAGAGGGGAAATAACTTCATATTCGTATGTGTGTAAATTATTTTCTTAAGATATCAATAAGATTTGAAAATGAAACATGAGTTATGATAATCATAGATTTTTGCAATGAGAACATGATGTAAAAAATTATCCTACAAATCAGAAATTCAATTTTTTTCCCCAAATTTACAATAAATCAAGAAGAATGACACTTTTCTCAAGTACATACAATAACAATTTTTTAGAATTTCAAAATTGAGATTTACCAGCAGGAATAGAATGCAAACTCAGAGACAAAAATATGTGAAAATATCACAAAAACACCTATACAAGGATAGGTTTAGCCAAGAGAAAATGGGTCCATTTTCAAGTTACGAAAATTTGAAAATTTGAATGTGTAAATTGTTGTTCAAGATTACTATTTTTGTTTGCAAACAAGTTAATCAATGACTATTTTCCTAGTTTTTGATCAAATTAAGACAATGTAAGGAAAGATGCAAGTGTGAAACAAAGTTGAAAATTATTTGAGAAGTTTTGGATGCAAATTTAAGATGTAAAATGCAATATTTGACCGATTCTAAGATGCAATATTTTTAAAGTGATGATTTTATGCCAGTTTGAAACAAAACTATCCAATTTTTTGCTTGATTTTGGCTTAAAATGAAAGATCCAATCTAAATGCAAGTAACAATTTCAGATTTTTAACCACTTAATGAATGAAAATAAAATGTAAATCTTATCTAAAGCTGACTGAAATAAATTATAATGCAAGCTAAGATGCAAAAATTGTTTTGAATTATTGATCCTTTTAGAATGCAAAACTGGACCCTAAATGAGAAATGTAAAACAATGCAATAAAAATCTAAACCTAGAGTTTGAAGGACTTCCAATTTTAGAAATTTAATAATGTAAGAAGTTTGGGTTCACCAAAATGAAACACAGAAAAAAGGTGATCATATGCCCTTAATACAAAGAACCTAGGATTCAATGGTGCCCTTTCCTAACTTTCATTGAGATGTAATCACAAAGTGAAATAATTGACTTGTGGCCCTAAAGTTGAGCCAATTAGACCTAGATCTATGAACCCTAATTTTATACATGCACATAAGCAACAAACAAACATAATATTAGATCAATATGCAAGGTTAAAACAAGGATTCCCCATGAAATTAGATTGAAATATTAATATAGGAAGAAAAAAATGAAGAACAATGCAAATGAAAGCAAACAAATCCTATTTTAATGATCAACTATCAATCCCATGGGGGAGTTGGTGCCAATTGATGTGTCGAAATCAGCCCTTTCCCAACTCCTTTGTAAGCTTGATGATTTGATCCACTTGATGGTTGAATTCCTGCATAACCTAGCTAAGAACTTGATAAAAATAGATGAAATGGCTATGCTTGAAGATGGACTTGAGTATAATAAGTTTACTCAAATTGTGGATGATAGAATGAGAGGAAGAGTCTCTCATTTATAGATTTCCAAAATGGAAGAGAGAGTGAAATTGAGAAATGTGGGATCAAAAGACCAATCAATGAGAAGAGGCCACTTGTCCACATGTGATTGGAGGAGGAATGAACACATTTTGGTCAATGTGCATGATAAATGCTTATGCGATTCAAATTTGAAATTTGAATGTGACATGTTGGAGGGAGAGAAGAATTGAGTTAATGTCACTTGGCTCAATGCACAAGGACATGTAAGAGGCATTAAATGCCTTGTTGGAAGGACCAAACCCACTTGGATTTTGAATTCAAACTTGAGGGAATATTCCCCTTTTATGCCATGTGAGGGAAAATAGATGAATTAATAAATCAAAGTAATTGATTTATTGTGCAAGATGCATTCTCTAGAGAATGTGACATAGATTAAGATTAAACTAATCAAATTTTAATTGATTTAATGAGGAATTTAGGAGATGTGACAATTTAGACTTAAATTTATGAATTGATTTAAGTCAAGAATTGAGAGGAAAGGTTAATTAAATAAATGTTCTGATTTATTTAACTAAAGGGGATAATGTTAGATTAAATTAAATAATGTTTAATTTATTCAATTTAATGAGAAGACTTTAAGGACTTGATTTAAATAAAATGGATTATTTAAATAAACAGAGATATAAGGTTAATTAAATTAAATTGATTAATTTAATCAACAGAGGAGAAAGACTTAATTAAATAAATAATGATTTATCTAATTAAGAGATGAAAAGGTGATGATAAGCTGAGAGTATGATTTAGGAGAAAATGTCATTAGTAATCAAGATCAAGCACGTCAGATTGAATTGTACATTTTCCATGTCTACAAGATCTACATTTATTATGGGATAAGAATGAAATAGATTTTTTTTTTCAATGATTAAACTAATGATCCTATATGACCTAGTATTAAAATTGTAAGACCCTAAAGACTGAAAAATGAAAACATGTCTACAAGTGGATCTGGGAAGTGCAGAGGACACCAAACTTTCTCATAAAATTTGGTTTTGAGGTGTCTACAAGGATTCATTCAGCCATGGGAAAATGGGTCTTTGTACAGGGGTTTAAACTAACTTTTAGAGTCCTATGGTACAAGATTTGAGCTTATTTGGCATAGGTCCCACTGTAAAAATTGTGGAAATAAATTTTACAACTTAGTTTATGTAAATTTTAAAAAATGATGACAACTTGTACAACAATGAAAACTTCTTCTTCAAGATCTTTCCACTCCTTCTTCAACCTATAATCTACACATACACAAAGAGGAAATTTTTTTTTGTTTGTATGGGGGTTTTCCTTGGTCAAACCCCAAGTTTGGTAATTAATCCTTGATAGAAAGATAATGACAAAGGAAAAGTAAATAATGAATGAATAATGCTTGATACAACTCACCACCCTTCAAAGGCTTCCCTTAGAAAATTGAATTCAAACACATTTGTCCAAGTAACTTGATCTTGCTTTGCTTGATGGATTTGGACACTTGAAATGTTTGGATTCTTTAGGATCAACAATGCATATTATCCTTCACAAGATGACATGAACACACATGGACTTGAACGTGATGTTAGGATATTGATTGCTGCAAAATGACTGATAAATCTGCTCTTGAAAATAATATTTGTTCTCATGAAGTTTTGATAATGTATTTTAGAAAGTTGCTTAGATTTCAAATGATAAAAAAGTCTATGTATTTATATGTGTTTATCTAATTTCTCGAAAATTAGATTCTAAAAGCTGATAATTGCAAGTTTAATTTAAATCATTAAAATGCTATGAAAAACATATTTTAAAATGTGTCTTGGTACTTAAAGGGGACCAATTTTCCCATGGACAAATGGGTCTAGCCTATAAGTCCAGGACATTCATATTCCATGGTAAGTAAAATATTAAATGCATTAATTAAATGTTGGTTTCCCTTTATAAAATGAGAAAAATAAGAGTTTGGAATGCATAATTTGGAAAATTAGAAGCTTAAAAAAATCCAATAAATTAAGGGACCCAAACATAGTGCGAAATTGTAAAGGGATGCAATTTTCTACACTACATCAACAATGAATTGTAACTCACCACTCTAATTTTATTTCCTTGAAGGATTGAAGTCATGCACATGTCATCAAGGCTTGATTACAAATTGACATGATTTCTTTGAATACCTACAATGGTTAGTCCTCACAAAAAAAATGATAACATAAACATGAACAAACTCACAGAAAACTTGAAATGATGCTTCAATGTTGAAATGTTGCAATAAATCTACTCTTGAATGCTCTTGAATTGATCTTGAAGTATAATAATTTCTCTTCTTCTTCCATAGATTTCAAATGATGAAATGACTAGGTATTTATATGCAATTAATCTAATTTCTTGAAAATTAAATCTCGATAGCCAACATTTGAAATTTAAAATTCAAATAACAAAATGCCAACTCCGAGATATTAAAATTTGGAGGAAAAATAAGGGGACCAAGTCACCTAGGGCTACTTTGTCCCAGCCCTATTTTGTGGGGTGTAAAGTGTCGGGAGAAAATATTAAATGTTTACTTTGGTTTTGTACATGGGTTTTCTTTATAAATATCCAAATGGTCCATGTAATGCATAATTTAGGACATTACACACACAAGTAGGTCCATGCACTTAGGATGGAGTAAAATTTAGTGTGAAATTGTCAAAGGTGACAATTTATGATGCTATAGTGACCATAAATTTTTTTGTAGTTGAATCATTGCTGTATTTCTCTAAAAGAAGAGACCTATTATTTAAATGTATATCAATCCCAAACAAAATATATCAGTCAAATACAAATGCATATTTGTACTTTTTAGGGTTCAACCAATTTTAATTTATTTTTTAATCCTTTTAAAATATCTCTATGATCACCCTCTTGATCTTAGTACTGCCAAAAATATAGAAGAGCTTTATAATCCTCTTGTTTGTTGGAATTTCCAATCCCTAATTTCAGGATAAGTGTCTTACTATTTGATAAAATAGTCACCTTATCTATAACTTGATAAG
This sequence comes from Sequoiadendron giganteum, assembly GCA_007115665.2. Taxonomy (NCBI): domain Eukaryota; kingdom Viridiplantae; phylum Streptophyta; class Pinopsida; order Cupressales; family Cupressaceae; genus Sequoiadendron; species Sequoiadendron giganteum. The sequence continues at coordinate 48,470,619 of CM021102.1, read as the reverse complement.
AACCTTAGGGTTAGCGACTAGTATAGAAAAGAATACCAATAGGTTGAAGAAAAAAAATAATTTGTATGGTGCTATCTTATTCATTTCTAAACGAATAAATGGAAGATCCCTATGGGAATACACAAGGTGGACCATGGGGCATTTCCATGTGTTTTAGTTGGAAAATGTGGTGAGTTTTCTAAGGATTTATTATAAGTGTATTCAAATATAATTGTATTCATTAGTAAAGATATTTTAATTGTATGAATGTAATTAAGTATCATGGTGCTATTGTGATCTAGTTGGAAAGCCTAAGGATGACTATGAAGAGGAAACAAGATATTTTTATTTCAATTTCTATATGTCAAAGACCAACAAGAAAAATGTTGAGGTGGGTCTATATGGATGATATCAATTAAGAGTCACTAGGTGCTCCCAATGGTTTCACTTAGTAAAATTTTATATCAACTACAATAATTAAATCTGAAATAAAACCCTAATTTAATCTCTACCCTTGCATCTTGTTTTTTTTATACCCCTTCCTAGTTCAAATTTTCTATTAAAATATCCCCTCTTTTTACCATATATTAGGTACCTATTTTTATTTATAATTTGTATACATTTATTTATTTATACCCCTCATACATGCAATTAAACACTTCATTTTCAACACTATCACACCCAAATCTAAATGTAAGTCTTGAACGAAATTTTATATGAGGTTATAAAAAATAAATATATTAAAAATATATTTGTACTCCAATAATTTGACATTAAGCCCTATAATGAAAAATATAATCAAAAAGCCATGTGAATATGTGGTATTTTTACTTCCTTTAAATGTTTGGATTGAGAAAATAAATTAGTACTTGTGCATAGGGTAAACCACAAGAAAATATAAATATAGTTATTGACCATCTCGTATCTATTTAGAAAACTAAAAAAATTCTCAAGTTAGATTTATCATATTGAAATCATTCAAATAGGGAATTGATTAATTTGTATTAAATTATTAAAATAGTGAAAATAGGTAAATTATCTTTTATCATTACCAAGTGAAACAAAAACTTGATGTATGACATCCTTAGTTGGAGAGTACCCTTAAGGAGATTCATTTCCTATTTACATTATATGTATTTTCCTACAACTTGTGTATATAGGTAAAATATCTCTTTGTATGGTGTACACACACCTTCATCATTTAAGGTACTTAAGAATAAAAAACATATATTATATACCTATATAAATGACATAGTTCTAATTCCTCTTTTAGGCCTTATGAAATCCAAAAGTAAAAATATATAAATTTATGGTTTTGTCCCAACTTCGTATTCCATAGACCAAAATTCTAACCCATTCCACACCATTACCCCCAATAATTTGGATAAAAAATTAATATAATTATTCTCTCTACCCCTAATACCTAGCACCATTACCCCCAATAATTTGGATAAAAAATTAATATAATTATTCTCTCTACCCCTAATACCTAGCTATATACCTATCTATTTTTTCCAATATTTATGCACTCATGTGTTTTGATATTTCCTATCTAGTGACACCCCAAGATAAATGGTCCTTGCTAGAAAACTTGTGGTAAGACTCTATGATCTACATGGTAGGGCATTTAGTGTGTAGTTTTATGTAAAAAAATGCTATATTCTTGCTATTAGAAATAGTAAAATGACCTTACATCAAGTGTTTTACTTAATCTTGCGCATTAATTGATTAATAATATATTTAAGGTACTTCTATCAAAGGATTAAAATGGTTTTTGTGGTAGGATGTGAATTAAAATTGATGATGTTTTAGTGTTGTAGCATTGTAAATTGTCGCCCTTGACAATTTCACACTAGGTTTAGCTCCCCCTTATGTGCCTGGACCTAATTATTCATTTAATTTTCCTGTTTTGTAATAATCTTTAGAAAATTAGAAGTTGAATTGGGAATAATGGTTTAATGTTTATTTTCCAATACTTGAGTCTCCAAAACGGGTCCACACTAGGGTGCTAGTGCGCCTATCTAGCATATTTTGGTCTCAATTCAAATATGTTGGTGTCAACCATTTAACATTTAGAAATTTAAAATAATTTATCGGTTGTGAGTAATTAATTTGCGGGGAAATTAAAGAACTACATATAAATACAAGTATTTTTCATCATTTGAAAGCTTGAAAATTTTGAGAAGCAACCTTAGTATTTTGAATTGAGCAATTGAGTAGTCAAGAGTAGAATTAGCAAAAATATAGTAGCATTATTTCAGTCAAGCATTATGTTAGCAAGGTATCATTTTTTCATGTGAGTTTGTTTATGTTTCATGTTTTTTTTGTGACTACTAAGACTTGCAAGACTTCAAATCAAGTATCAATTTCTCCTTGAAGGTGATGAGTACAATGACTTCAATCCATCAAGGAATGTAAATATGAGTAGTGAGTTGCAACAATTATCAATTTTTCACTTGTTTATCATTTAGCATCTGCTTGACTGAGGGTAAGATCTATTTTACATCATCATAACCATTGGGGAGGTATAAATACCAAAATGGGGTTTGACTTAGGCAATCCCCTATATGGAACAACCCTTTCCCCTCTTTCTTGTGTACATATTACAAATCTGAAGTGAATTGGAAAAGGATTGAAGCCCTAATTTCCCATTCAAGCATTCAAGTCCTACAAGTCAAAATATTAGGGAAAGTGGAATTTAACAATGACATGAATTTTTGACATTGAGTTTGAAGGAAGAGAATTTATAGAAAAAGACTAACTAAGACCTGAATTCTAATTTTGAGTGTCTACACTTCCTTGTCTAGGATGTCAATGCCCTTGTACAACCATTTCAAGCTCAAATTTATATGTCATGTTCCTTTGTATGTGCACTCTACTCTTCTGAACTTTGTTTCTAGTTTTCAACTCTTTATCTTCTTGAAATCATAATAGTTTGATGTATTTTCATAGTTAACCTAGGTGCATCTTTACACTATCAAATTAGATCAATTAATCAACATCAAATCAAATCATTTCCACACATATTTTCAAAAGGACTAAAACCATGATCCACCATTTTGGCTCTTCCATTGAGGTTAGTAGTCAAGTGGCTATTTGAGATCAATTTTAGTCCCATTTTCCATAGTGATATAGGACAGGGTATGGTTTATACCTTAGATCCCTTTTTCCTATATCACAAGCGTAATTGTTAATAAATGCAAGATTTTTTGAAATTATTTTCTCTCCTACATAGGGATTAAATGAAGGGGCATATATTATTATAATAATAATAGACTCTAACTAGTTGTTTCAATATGGGTAGTAACATGGTAAATTTGATATCTACCCTTTTAGTTTTGTTTGATTTGTGCATTTAAGTGAACATAAGGGTCATTCTATGTGATCATAGGCTTTGGAAAAATCATTTTTTAAGAAGATGGCACTTTGTTGAGAGTGGCAAGCCCATTCCATACCTTCCCAAATAACAATAATATTACCCAAGATATACTTGGATTTGATGAAACTGTATAAGCATGAATTTGCAACCCTAACGCAAATTCCCTTTTACCCCCGTGCACTTTAGAAAACCTAAGGCAGAGGCTTAATTCAACTTAAGCTCACTGTCCATATCACACTTGGTGCCTATTTTGTGTGTTGGTAGGAACGTTTCAGTCGGGGACGCCCGTGCGATGCACAGATGTCTATGTGGCGCACTTATGTCCCTGGCAGATTCCTGTGGCTAGAGACTACAAAGACGTTACAATTTCGATTGGAAGTCGAAGAGTAATGCCCCCCTTCGACTGGTCAACCCGAATATGGCTCTTTTTCATCCTTTCCTTCATATTCTTCATCTCTTCTTCCATTTTCAAGTTGGCTGATCTTCTTCACAAGCTTACACAATCTCTCCATGCTTTGAGAATTCATCCACAAGCTTTGTAGTAGAACTTCACACTCCATTTCAGTAATCTACCACTCCATCACTCTGATAGTGCAAGTACAGGACACACGCCATTGCATTAGAAGCTTGAGTTCATCTCATTTTCTCCTCCACAAGCCTTGAGTGCTTTGGATGGAGATGGAAAGCTCCTCTCATCTTCTCTATCATCATGTTTGAGTAAGAACATACTATTTTGTAGCATCTTTTGTTTATGTAGCTTGTATTCCTTTCTTTATCTTTATTTCTATCATTGCAAACTTGGTTTTCCATGGAGGTGGAAACACCAAAGCGAGGGTCTGACTGAGGTAGACCCCTAAACCACCCCAGCATTTCCCCCTTTTTCTGTGTGTAGGTGGAGAGATCTCAAAGAAAGCTAGTGAGAGGATTGTTGTATGAAATTATCTTCGTCACCTTGCGGGAATACATTTCTTTTATCACATATGTATTTACATCTCATTCTTCTTAATCTCATTTTGTTGTTCAAGAAACTTTTAAACTAGGTTTTTAGTCTACCTTTTAGATTTTAACCTCATCTCTCTAGTTTTTTGGTTGTACGGCTGTCAGTGCACCTGTGAGACGTCAGCACGCCGTGCTGTCATCCTAAAATTGCACTTATGTCATTTGACAAAGGACTACTTGAGACACAGAGTTGATCTTTAAAAGTGGCTCACCTAGTCTCCCTTTAGTTCTTGGGATTGCAGAGTGATCAAAGGACTTCATAATCCTCATCATTCTCATCCCATCCATCGTAACCTTCCTTTAAACTGAGGTAAGTTAGGGTATCCTTTTCACTCTTGGCATTTCGTGACCTAGGGCCTTGTAGTGGTTGGTCCCCCTCTCTTACATTTTTGGTGAACCTGATGTGAAGCATTTTGGTTCCATTTTGTGATACTGAGAGTCCCTTTCCTCATGTTCTAGGAGTGTTGTAGATGTGAGTGTTGTAAGTCTTCTTCCTCACAACCCAACCTATGACCCCTAGTAGGCATAGTTGGAAGGTTCTGATGGTGTTGTGTAATGAAACCTTAATTGGGTCACTATCCTATCTCGTAAACCTTAGGAGGCTCTGTAGAAGTACCGTTTGGTGTGTGCAATGGCCTCTTTCTTAAACCAACCTATTCCCTCTGCAAAGAATGTGAGTAATGGTACTAGCAAAACCTTTACTTCACAAGACTTGCCGATGGGCTTCAATAGAGATCCATCTCCTCTTTATATTCCTGCAAGGATAAATGGGAATATTATGGCAAGTGTTCTCGTTGATCTGACATCTCAAATGAATATCATAACTGAGGAGATCATGTTGATTAACTTCCTGCATAAAGATGGGTATGATGTGCCTGAGATTACCATTCTCACACACGATAAACTTTTCATACCTCCTATAGGAAGTATTCTCCTATCGGTCCTCGTTGGGCCTAAATCTGTGAGCCTTAGGTTTGATATCATATTGAGGTCTAAACTCTTCAAAGTGAAGCTAGGTATCCCCTAGATGGTAGCTATGAATGCAGTTCCCTCGGTTGTGCACAAATGCCTGAAGTTTGTTCATGGAGGTTCGGTACATGTTATCCATGACACTGGTTATAAACCACCAGTTGCACAATGCAACTACACCCTAGATTAGTTTTGGCCCAGGTCTCTTGGTCATCTCCCACCTAGGAAGGACCTCCTGCACCATATGTATCAAAAATATAGGAAAGGGCGTGCTAGTCCGAAAGTGAGGTTCCCTCCTTCACCTTATGTTGTTTTGCATAAAGCTTGCTTAAAAGCTGGCAGCGATGTTGCCAAGGAACATAGGAGAGAACAAGAGAAGTGGTCTTGATACCCTCCTTCTTCCCCTTTTACTGCTCATCTTGATGCTTCCTCTCACCCTGCCGCTATTCCATCTACTTTTGTCTCACGTTTGCGAGAGAATCCCATGGTGCCCACTTGGTCAAAGGCCAAGCATCCTTCATTTGAGCTTCTTGTCTTTCCCATGGAACCTAGGCCCATTCGGTATGCTAGACAAAAATCTCCCCATGGAGAGTCCTCTTTGTCTCGGCCTTCACGGCCTCCTACTATTCCTATTCCCAAAATAGTGAATGGGAAGAGGCTTGCTGTCAAGGCACTAGAGTCGATTCCTCCTGCTGTTTCTAAACCTATCCCTTCTACTCCCATTTAGGAGTTTGTCCTTCCACTGGAAATAGCTTTAGAAGACACTCGCATGGCTGAATAAAATCCTTTCATCCCTTCATAGATCTTGGCTTTCGGTTCGAAGAGTCGTAGGAACTGCCTTGCGCATGAGCATAAGCATCGGCAAAAGGCTCTCCTGGCTAAGCAAGCTTCCTCACAGAGGAAGGAGGAAGAGAAGACAACACCTCTTGCTATGTCCTCCTCTTCCCCCTCTTTTGTCTCTAATCTAACTAGTTTTGAATCTCTTCCAGCTCCCACTGTGAGTGCACATGCACCTAGAAAGGTGCAGGTATTTATCGCTCCTTCTGTGGAGCTTCCCCTACTAACGTCTATTATGGGTGTCTTTCCTTTCCCAAAGCTTGTGGATATGGTTAACACTTTGATTGTATCTGTTGTGGCTCTTTCCTCCTCTCCCTTGACCCCCCTTACTTCATCTGTGGAGAGTTCACCTCCTCTAATAAAGAAGAAGGTAGAGAGTGGCTCCTCCAGCAATGGAGGACGTAAGAAGAGCCCTCTTCCTCTGAAAGGTGGCCCCGCGCTGACTTTTTCTATCCTAGTGATGAAACCAGCTCCTACCTCCCCTAAGTTTGTCACCACTCCCGAGTCTCTCAGTGAACCTAGCAGTGAACCTCGGGTGCAAACTCCTCCATCCACTGAGGTGAATCCTGGCACTTCCGTTAAATGTATGTTTAACTTAGTGGATGAAGTATTGACCCTATTAGTGATCTTCAAAAAGTCACTGACCTTGTACCCACAAGAGTTGAGCGAAAAAAACCTCACTAGTCCCTCTGCCTTGGCCCTTAATGTAGGAGGATTGGAAGCTCCTCCCCTTAAAATTACACCATTGTAGGCTCTTCATCCTTCCCCCTACCATGATCTAGAGTGGGAAGTTGATGACCTCTTGGTCGACCAGTGTTAGGGGGAGACCCTCTTCTTGATCTTTAGATTAGATGTGTGTGTGCTTCTTGATGTGTCCCCATCATGATCATGCTATATGTGTCTGGATGACCCTCATCACCCCTGTTGGTGCTTGGAAACAGGTGTGGTTTTTGTGTTGTAAAATTTCCTCTATATGTATTTTCATTCTTCCATGTTTGTGATTGATTTTTGATAAATTGGGGATGATGCAAAGTGTCGGGAGCATTTAGGCCTCCTTCCATGTTGACCCAATTTTTTATTTTTACTTTATCTTTCATGCATTCTTCCTAATCTGGTTGGGGATTGATGATCATTCACCTTGCGTTGTGATTACCTACTAAATATAAATAAAGGCAGATTTGACCCCGTGAAACCAGATCCCCCTGCCCTTTTTGTGTGTGGTCTATTTTTTGTTACTTTTCTCTTTATCTTTCTCTCTTCTTTGCTTGAGTTGTCCCTTTCATGTGTGACAACGTTACTTCTACATCACATGATCTTTAGAAAACACATTTGTTGTCAAGTGAATCTTTTTCTCAAAGATCCTTCACACACTTCTTTATTAGAATTGCATTCTTGACTTGAAACCCTATCGAAACATGTTTCCTTCATCATGGGTTCATAAAGAAAGGACTCGGAAACCCTCCCTTGAAGCGGGAATGGTCTTAGTCTTCCCCTTGCATGGGCGCATCTCCTTCCTTTTGAATTCCTTGATGATGAATCGATTCGAGAAAGAAGACGGTAACTTTTGAACAGTGTGTCCCTTGAGTGGACCCCTCCTTTTCACACCGGGTTCCTAGGGGACCCCCTTCAAAATATTTCAACAGGTTCTATAGCATCTAGCTCAGGGGTAGCCTAGCTAGACTAGTTTCACATCCTTGCATCTAGCTTGGGGGAAACTCGACTAGACTGATTTCACTTCTTTGCGTCTACTCTGGAGGTAGCCCAATTAGGCCTACTTTGCATCCTTGCATCTAGCTTGGGGGCAGCCTGACTAGACTCCACTTTTAAACTTGTCTGTTCCTTGAGTGGACCCTCCTTCGTTTTGAAGGGTTCTCGAGGGACCCCTTTGAAAGACTTACAACTTAGCGATGGTTTGCATGACTGTCCATTCACTGGCCTGCATGACCGCTTCCTGATGTGTTCTATCTATGGGTAAACATGTCACCAACTGACTCTGTGGAGTCCCTTTTGCTCGGTCTCCAACATGTGAGATTTCTTGGGGGATACCTTCCTTGTAGGTGTGTAGGTTTGTAAGGTTCTTTTCTCAGTCTCCCTCATGTGAAAGTTCTTGGGGGATACATTCCTTGCAGGTCTATGGGTCTGTAAGGTGCTTTTCTCGGTCTCCCTCATGTGAGATTTCTTGGGGGATACCTTCCTTGTAGGTTTGTAGGTCTGTAATGTGCTTTTCCTAGTTTCCTTTATGTGAGAGTTCTTGAAGGATACCTCCCTTGCAGGACCATGAGCTTGTGAGGCACTTTAATACTTCAACTTTGTAGTTCCACGGAACTACGAAGTCCACTCCTACACTTCTGAGTTCACCAAACCATGCTCTGCTTCCTCGTCGGTTTAGGTATACATTTCTTACTTTGTTACTCCCTTACTACTTTACTTTATCAAAGCATTCATTAGTATTGATGCTCGCTAAAGTGGGGGGAAAATGTATAAGCGTGAATTTTCACCCCTAACACAAATTCCCTTTTACCCACTTGAACTTTAAAAAACCTAAGGCGAAGGATTAATTTTGCTTAAGACTGATGTCCACATAATACTTGGTGCCTATTTTGTGTGTCATTAGGAGCATTTATGTCAGGGATGCATGCGTAGCACACAGACGTCCACGCAGTGCTCTTACGTCCCTGGCAGATTCCTGCGGCTAGAGACTATAGAGACATTACACTTTTGATTGGAAGTCAAAGAGTAACACCCCCCTTCAGCTGGCTGACCTGAATATGGCCATTTTTCATCCTTTCCTTCATATTCTTCATCTCTTCTATTTGCAAGTTGGCTAATCTTCTTCACAAAATTACACAATCTCTCCATGCTTTGAGCATCCATCCACAAGCTTTGTAGCAACACTTCACACTCCATTGCAACAATCTACCACTCCATCACTCTGATAGCGCAAGCGCAAGACACATGCCATTATAACATAGGCTTGAGTTCCTCTCATTTTCTCCTCCACAAGTCTTGAGCACTTTGGATGGAGGTGGTAAGCTCCTCTCATCTTCTCTATCATCTTGGTTGAGTAAACATATATTGTTTTGTAGTGTCTTTTCTTTACATAGCTTGTACTCCTTTCTTTATCTTTATTCCTATCATTGAAAACTTGGTTGTCCATGGAGGTGGAAACACCAAAGTGGGGGTCTGATTAAGGTAGGCCCCTAAACAACCCCAATATTTCCCCCTTTTTTTGTGTGTAGGTGGAGAGATCTTAGAGCAAGCTGGTGAGAGGATTGTTCTACGAAATTATCTTCATCACCCTTGTGGTAATATATTTTTTTTATCACATATGTATTTACATCTCTTTACATCTCGTTATTCTTAATCTCATTTTTTTGTTCAAGAAACTTATAAACTAGGTTGTTAGTCTAGCTTTTAGAGTTTAACCTCATCTCTCTGGTTTTCTATTCATACAAATGCGAGTGCACCTGTGAGATGCTAGCGCACTGTGTTGTTGTCTCGAAACCGCACTTTTTTCCTATGGCAAAGGACTACTTGAGACGCAGAGTTCATCTTAAAAATAGGCTCACCTAGTCTCCCTTCAGTTCTCAGGATTGAAAAGTGATCAAATGACTTCATAATCCTCATCATTCTCATCCCATCCATCCTAAACTGAAGTAAGTTAGGGTATCCTTTCTTCTCTTGGCCTTTCGTGACTTGGGGCCTTGTAGTGGTTGGTCCCCCTCTCTTACAAAAACCTATTTTCTCAAGATAAACAATTTGAGGAAGGAGATGAAATATTTTTCAGTGCTAGAGCTTTGGATATGATTTTATATGAAATATTAAGCAACATGTTCAAATTCCAATTGCAAATGTCTTCAATATTGCCAACTTTAGGTATGAACTTGTGCCGAAAAAATGTATCCTTGAAATTTTTACTCATTTGGGCCTTTCCTATAGGTTTTGGCCTAATTTTTCCTAGATTTAATGTCGTAATGTGGTCAACACACTCACATTAGACCTTGAACACTTGTGAATCAACAAAAACCTAATGATGTATTGCAAAGGTGTTGTGAAGTGTTGTAACCCATTTTCACACTTTTGTAAGACCTTTCTAGCATAATTCACCTAAATAACTTGTTTTTACCCTTTACCAAACCTTATTTCAAAGTGTTGTAAGGAGTTGTAACAAACTCTTACACTTTCCTAAGATTTTGATCAATAACTTGACCCTTTCTTATATTTAAATGGCCCAATTATGCACTTGCAGGTCATACTTAAGTGTGTTTCAAAGGAGAATCCTATTAAACAACATTAAAATTATACTTTAATTCATGACAATTAGAAAAATTGCCCTAGTGGGACCAAGTCACCACCTTGGGCGACTTAGTCCCATTTGGCTTAAAAATCAAAATTGTTTTAATATTTTGGCAGGATATTGTCCTCTAAACCCTAAGGTCGGCCTATGATGAGCCATTTTTGGGAAATTAGGGAAAATCATGTATAAATAAAGGGTTTTCCCCTCACTTTGACTCCTCCTACCTCCTAGCTCACTCAACATTTCATTCTTCTCAATCAAGTAATCAAGCATTCAATCATTCTAGACATCATCAAGCACTCATCTATTGGAGCTTATATTTGCATATCTTTAGACTTATACATCAAGTGTTTTGTGAGTTGTTGTACTTGCATGTTGTTAAATCATCTTTCCCTTTCTATTTCATATCATTTTCTAGGGTTTGACTAAGGAAAACCCCTATTCACTAACCCTAACCTTTTTCCCCTCTTTGCATGTGTGTTTTGCGGGTCTTATATGAAAATTTATCAAAGAGAAAGGTGATAAAAGGTGTTAACATTCCATGAACATCATTCAAAGTCAACAAAACCCTAAAAGAGCTTGGAGACAACCTATAGGTTAAAGTCTATAGATTCAGACCCGTACACTTGTCAAGAGAAGAAGTATAGATTGAAAGCTACAGGTTCCAACTCTGAGATCCCCAAAAGGTACATGTGGACTAAGTCACCATCATTGAAAAATTAGTCCCATTGTTCAGCCTGAAAAGTGAATTTTGCAATTTTGGATATCCATTTCCCGGAAACCTATTCCAGCAGAATCTTCCCAAAGCAGGACTAAGTCACCCAGCTTGGTGTAAGTGTCCCAATGGCCCTCAATAGTAGAATCTATAAGATTCGAAAGTCTTCCAACATCATACTTCAGTTTCCAAGTGCACCTCTTCAGTTTCATTAAGTTCTGTTATAGTTTGCATACATTCTTAGGTCACTCTTGCATACAACATTGTGTTTTCAAACATCTTTTGCATTTCATTAGTTTTCATTCAATAGTTAGTTTCTTTCATTAGTTTTCAACATTTAGATACATTACAAATCACACACATACATTAACACTAATATTGAATGAACCGTCCAAGTTTTGGGTGTGAAAGACCTCTCTCCTTCTAGGTGAAAAACCCTAGAAGTGCTAGAGAACCCCTTTTCCCCTAAAATTTGTCATTCATTTTGGTGAACCTACCTTTAGAACACTTTTTCTTCTGATTTCAATTGTATTTGCATCAACATTGCATTAGGGTTTGCATTGGTTTGCATCCTAGGGTTTCCAAAATTGCATTACTGAAAAGTTCATATAGCTTACATTCTCGCATTGCATTTTCATTGAAAATTCCAAAAAAATTGCATTTTCATACTGTTGCTACATTTGAAAAGCCTAAAAATCATAAAAACCATTTAAATTTTTTGAAATTTTTTACAAAAATCATTGTTGTGACTAATTCGCCACACTGGGCATTTTAGTCCACTTGCACATTTTTCATTGTAATTTATGTCATTTCTAGAATATTTTTTGCATTTATGTTTTATGTTATTGCATTTCTGTTTTTGTTTCTAGATTTGTTGCTTTATTCAATTTCTTGCAATTAGTTTTCTTTCATTATGGTTGTGTATTTCAAAATCTTTTAGATGTCCTTAAAATCCTTAGTTGATATGTCCAGCTGTGCCTTTGGAACTGATCCTAGTGACCTTGAACCCACTCCTACTCAATCAACTCCTAATGCATGTCCTCCTCGTCATGTTGACATCATTGGAGATGATGATAATATCATGAATAGGTTCCTAAATGATTACCTTGACAACCTTGAAGCTAATGCATCCTTTTATCCATCCATGAAACCCAAAGAGCTTCCTACCATATCTACTCTTGAGACATTTGGTTACCTACATCCAAAACTACACAAAGAACCTAAGTTCCCTACACAAGGTGGACATAGTTCTTCTAGACATGCAACCACTCAACCATTTTATGATAACCGAGTGACAAATACTCCAATCAACCTTGAACAAACCTATGGCAAAGGTTTCACCAAATGTTTGAGTAAACAAGGAGGTAACACAACAAATGAACATGAAATACATCAATTTTATGAGTAACTATCACCTAATGGCAATACCAAGAGGATAGGCTATCAAGATCCCCCTCATAACAACATGCCTCCTCATGAATATCTAAGGCTTTGTAATGATGGAATGGTGATCTTTGATTCCCCTCCTAATTTGAATGTCCTTCTTCCTAAAGAACACTCACCATCTCATATCGATAACAAGGACAACAATAAAATCATCTCAAGACCTCCTAGCCTAATCTCCTCTCACGAAGTTGGTGAATCTAGTAGACACAAGAGGCCTTACAAGTTACAAAAACTTAAATTTCCTCTTCGTCCACCACTTGAATGTGAAAGGAAATTAAAAATACTTATAAATAAATAACTCATCACATTTCCACCTAGGACTAGGTTGGTTAGATATCCTAAAGATTCCAACACTCCACATTGTGCATATCATCGTGTTCTTGGACATAGAAGTGATGAGTGTCGTCAATTGAGAGAAATACTGAGCAAGTATCATTTTGATGGTGATAATTGCTATCCCCTCAACCCATAAACTACTACCACCTACATGATCATGTAATAGTTGTAGAACATTCTCTTCTCACTATTACATGATCCTTCCCATCACCTAATTCGGCTCATTCTTGTCGTGCACTCAGTGGGGGCATAAAATTGCTAGCCATGTTCTAGCAATACATTTATCCTTGTCCTTGAGCTGCGTTATTCACCTCCCACTTATACCAACTAAGATTTGGAGGCAGATGACTTGCATTTTCATTACTATTCTTTTTCTTTTGTGTGTAACATGTTCCCTTGTACTATTAAATTTTTTGTTCTCTCTCTCCTTGTGACATTCTTCTCTATGTCATGCATTTATTTCTCTTTTCTCTTTTGTTTTGGCCTTCCTTTTGAGGATGATGCAAAGAATTAAGATCGAAATGTCCCTTTCATGTTGACCCAAAAGGCCCCTTCTTTTTTTTTTTGCCTTTTTCTTCTGTTTTCCTTATGGGGATGATGTAAGGCATTGAGACCGAAATGTCCCTTTCATGTTGACCCAAAATACCTCTTTTTATTTTTCTTTTGTTTTCCTTTTGGGGATGATGCAAGGCATTGCGACCACAATGTCTCCTTCATGTTGACACAAAAGGCTCTTTTTTCCTTTTTATTTTTCTTTTGTTTTCCTTTTGGCAATGCCGCAAGGCATTGAGACATTTCATGTCTCCTTCATGTTGACCCAAAATCTTTTCATTTTTCTTTTGCCTTTTCTTTTTTGGCTTTTTTTTGTCCTTTTGGGGACAATGCAAAGTGTCGAGACACCCTATATCTCCTCCATGTTGACCCAAAATGATCTTTCTTTTTCTTTTTTTTTGCTCTCTTTGTTTCATTCTTCCAATTCTATGTATTTGTGGAATGATGACACTTTTGAGCTCTCTAAAAAAAAATTGCAGCAATGAACATACTGACCCCAAATCCATAGTTCCCTTGTGTTTAGTTTTTTCATTTTGGGGGCAACCCCTTCCCTTTTCTTTCTTTCTTTTCCTTTACATGACGTAGCCTTACTCAAAAACATATGACTTGTCATAGGGGATTTCCAAAGTGGCTCTCATGTCTTGTCTTCCTTTTTGCATTGTGTCACCAAAAAGTGTAGCCTCGACACTTTTCACTCATTTGGGAATTTCCTATGGATTTTGGATCTCTTTTTAACCCCTTTCCAAGCCTTATTTTGAAGTGTTGTAAAGATTTAAAACAACCTCTCACACTTTCCTAGGCTTGTCATCACCAAATTCACCATTTCTTATGTTAAAAAGACCCCTTGATGCACTTATGGGTCTAGCTTTAGTGTGTTTCGGAAGACAATCCCAAAAAAAATCATTAATCACATCTTAATCCCTGGCAACCACTCAAAATTCCCCAAGTGGACTAAGTCACCACCTTCGGCGACATAGTCCCATGTGGCATAAAAATCAAAATTAACTCAAAAATCTAGTGGGATTTTGTCTCCTAAACCCTAAGGTCGGCCTGTGAGGTTGTATTTTTGGGGAAATTAGGGCATCACATGTATAAATAAGGGTTTTTCCTCTCATTTTCATCTCCTTTAACTCTTCTATATCATTCACCCTAACTAGTTCATTCACTCATCATCCATTCACTATCCTTCTCAAGCAAGCTAGGGTTTTAGCATTCTAAGTCAACAAGGCATCTATCCAAAGCACTCAAGATCTGAATCTACCACCATTGTTGCAACAACTCAAGATCTATCTTCATGGAAAGGTACTAACTCTATTTTTTTCATGCTTCATAACATTTACATCTTCATTTGGTTTAATTACTCATAAGGGGTTTGACCAAGGCAAACCTCCAATCCCTAACAATCAACAAGTTTTCCCTCTTTGTGTGATTTACAGATCTTGTGTGCAAATTTAGCAAGGAACAAAGGTGAAAAATTCTTCAAAAAAAATTCAAAGCCCTTCAAGGTGTTCAAAACCCTAAGAGACACTTAGAGAACACTTGTAGACCAGATTCTTCAGTTTCGGGTCCAAAAACTTATCAAGAATAGAAGAGCATATCAAGTACTTCAGAGTGCAATTTTAGATTCCCCAAAACCTATAAGTGGACTAAGTCACCATTAGTGGTGACTTAGTCCCACTGCCAGGCCTAAAAAGGGTTCTCTGTAGATTTGAGCACCCTTTTCTCAGAAACTGGACTAAGTTGCCTAGATTGGCACAAGTGTCCTAGTTGGATTTTTCATCAAGTTTTCCAAGTTTCCAGACCTTCATTCCATCCATTTTTATCCTCCAAGTGCACACATTTTGTTTCATAGATTTTTGTTTAGTTTAGTTTACATTTCTAGGGCATTTAGTTTATGTTTGCATATCTCAATGTGTTTTCAAACATAGTTTCCTTTTCTAGTTCGTGCATTACTATTTAATTTCTATCTTCCATTTCTTAGAATTTAGGGCATATCACACACCACACACTTTTAATCCCCTAATCTTGAATGTAACCCCAAAAATAATTAAGCGCAAAAGAGGCATTTTACCAACTAGCTCCTAGGTGGAAAACCCTAGGAGCCTATTAGGGAATTCTCTTTCCCTTAGTTCATTTTTGGTGGTTCATTTGGTGAACGTGACCTTCGAATACCCTTCCTTTCTAGTTTAGAGTCCTTCATTTTCTTAGAATTAACTTGCATTGCATGTTGCATTAGTGAAGTTGCATTCTAGGGTTTCTAAATTTTGCATTAGTGAAAGTGCATATAGGTTTCATTTTTGCATCTTAAATCATTATAAAATTTCTAAAAATTTGCATGTTTATCTTAGTTAGAACTGCTTCATACAACACAAAAACCACCTAAATGGATCAAAAAATCTTGCAAATTCTCAAAAAAATCCCCAGGTAGACTAAGTCACCACCTTGGGCGACTTAGTCCCTTCAGGCCCCTAAAACTGCCTTTTATAGAGTTGAAAACCCTATTTTTAAGATTCTATTTTGTGCCATTAACTATCTCTATCAATTGGTTGTGTTTTTGTAACATGTATTTCATTACATTTAGCTTAAATTAGCTCATTTCATGCATTACACATTTTCAATTTTGCAATTACAACATTTAATTTTTAGATCATTACATAGTGTAATTAGTAAATTACCTTATTTGAAAACTGAAAATAGCATTTCATCCTATGTCTTTACATTGTATTTTAAGTTTTCATATCTTCTATTACATTTAATTTATTAGAAATAGCATTCATGGTACTTGTGGATAGAACTAGACTTTTTCACTTTTCATCTCTGCATTAGTTCCTAGAGCATTTAAATCAAATTCTTTAGAAAATGAAAACAAAACATTAACAACATTACAAGCATCCACTCAAAAAATTATTAAACCCTTTAGTAGCGATGAATTTGACATGTTAGATGAAGCCCTTTATGACTTCATCTCACTTAGATCATACACTAAAGACTTGACACAAGAGGATTCAAGCATCGATAATCATGACAATCATAATTGTTCTTCTCCTCATATCTCTCCCATTGGTGAAGAAGGTATCTTGCGGAAAGAAGACACAATCATTGAAGATCATAAAAGTCTTGCTCATCTTCCTCCTCCTCCCCCTTGCAAAGACCTTATGACATGTTGGGTCTCAAAAATGCAGGTTTGAACCATGAGAGGTTGCCAAACTCTCACAACGCTTTTGGCCAACGTACAAGGCCAATTGATAGAATTGAACCTTCTTCTCTTTAGGTTTTGCTAGACCAAGGCGGGTGAACCTATGTGAACGATGCAGATTGAAATGTATTTCCTATGAAACAATCTACCCACAATGGCAAAGGGAAGTGGATAGACAAAATCACTATAACTATACCTACTCCTACTGCACAAAAGAAAGGATTTGAAAAGATTGTTTGTTTATGAAATTTATCTCTGGGTTGAGGCAGATCAATGCCTTATATCCACATGGGCAATGGAGTCAAAAATTAAGAATTATGTGTGTTTCCTTCTTTGGTTTAATTCTAATTGTTAGGCACTTTGAAAATGAAATTCCAATTATTGGCATACAACTTCATTTATTTATGTCTTACATAAATAGTGTTGGAATGTGTCTTAACCTGGTTCTCCTTTAACTAACCAAAAGAAATCCTAAAATTGCAGTGACTTGCTTGAAGGGATTTAATTCTGACTTACAGACACCAAGAAATAAAAATCACACAAAATGGGAATACATTATGATAAATCAGAGATTATACTTGATATGCTGATTTAAATAATTAAAGGATCTCAAGTTGGAGAGAAATGGATAAAAGAATGTAAATTATTGCAACACAACTAAAATAGGAATGTTTTCACCAGTTAAAAACATTAATCTCCATTGCTCTATTTCAAGAAAGATTTGTACATTTTTCTCATTCCCAGTCAGAAGAATCTATCTCCTACTCTCACCTCCCTCTTTGCAACTGATTTTTTCAAATATTTATACAATGAAATCCCAAGGGTCACGACCCTTCACTTTTCTGTTACATCCATTTGATATTCATTAACAAATAGAAAATAAAATATTTAATTGGGTTGCCTTTCGAAAAATTAAATATTTTTAACTATCATCTTGCTTTTGATTTTTTCTTTTATATTTTACCTGCTCCGTACATTTCATTTTATATACAGCTCCATCATCTACGGTATGATCGTAGCCTTTGACTTTGACGTCATCATCAACCCCCCTTACCGCTCAACCACAACCCTTATCTCAGCTACCCGTGGTATTGCGGTGTCCATCAATTTTTGTTGCTACCGCCTTACCGCGACTTAAATTTTACCTCTCCGCGGTATCACGGTGTAACTGCTAGTCATCTTCTCTCCTCCTACCGCTCTACCATGGTTTGCACTCTAACCGCATGCGATACCACGGTGACCGATCCCAGCTGCTACGCTCACTGCTTGCCTCCATTCACCGTGCTCCCACGGTGCCCCTTAGGACCCCCTGCAGTACCTCGATGGGCCACCTTCACCATCTACTAACTATTACTGCAGCCACTGAGGTCACCACAGTCACCTCATGAACTAGTGGCAGTACCACGATAGCCGCTTTGACTATCTCCTCCGTTGTTGCTGCACCGGTTACTAACCGCCTACCATGCCACCACAGTCTATGATTAGACCGCACGTGGTGGTGCAGTAACTGCTTTGTGCCCACCATCCTGACCACTTACTAACTCTTCACCACTGCAGCACCGCGGGTCTTGAGATGACCCTCTACGGTGTAGCGGTAAGGGTTACCTTGACTGCCGCTCACTGCTACCACCACACCGCGGGTATGGATTGAGTCGTCGGCAGTATAGCAGTATGAATTGGAAAGATCAAAATTTTAAAAAAGGTTTAAGGTAGCGGTGTATAATATAATATGTTATAGCATTTGGATGGGGAAAATGAATTTTAAGGGCAAGATAGGAAATTAAGGGGCATGACTAAAAAAAAATCCCTTAGGTTTTTTACGGAATTTTATGGAAAATTGTGGGAAAACCTCAGGGTTTTAAATGAAATTTTTGGTTCTAACATGACATATGAATCTAAAATCATGGTTACTACCTTACCTAGTCTTCAATCCTCTCCCAACATCTCCCCTATTTTTTATCATGCTTTAATCAATAAGGATATGTTGGTATCAAGAAATCCAATGATTGAGAGTTATAACATTATTTCTCTCCTTCCTAATATTCCTCACATTTGGAAGGCTCTATTTAACCAAACAAGTTTTATCATTGGTAACCATCTAATTCCTGGTTATCCTTCTCTTAATACCTCTCCTATGAGTGATGAAGCTACTTTACCAAATCTAATCATGATATGTGATGAACCTATTGTTTGTCACTTTCCAAAAAGATCTCCTAGGATAGATACTATGACACAAGAGAATGACACCTTAAAGGAAAAGAATGCAATCATCCACAATCACAACAATAAACTTTCCCCCTCTCCTAATATATCTCCTATTAATGAAGAAGATATTATGGTGTTACATGATCCAATTGATGCAAATCATGAGAATCTTATGGAACAAGACACTTCAACCATCGATCATTCCCTTACTTGTGATGGTCAATAGTGTAGAACCAAACAATGAATGTCCTAAACATCTTGTTTTTAGTTCTCCTAAATACTCTCCTACTAGGGAAGGCATCATGGTGCAAGAAAACAACAACATGGTTGCACTCCTTTCAAGCAATAGTAATGTGTCCTCCTTGGGTAATAGTAAAAAGATGATAGTCAATTGCCCTTTCTTAGAGATACATAAACCCAAACCCACTAAGGTTATGCATACACAAGTGTCCATTAGATCCCCATTTACTATTGGACCTCCTAAGCATCCTCTAATCCTTCACCCACCTAAGAATAACATTTCACCTCAATCAAGTTACAATGAAATTACTCACATATGTTGGATGTTGTGGTTGTGTTGTTGATATGTGGTTTTCATTGATGTCAACACTATTAGGATTGGTGATTCTGAAGGCTGTATATGTCGAGGATATTGAGAAAACTGTAATAAATATATTGTAGGCAGCTAGTGAAGTTGAGAAGATCAAAGTGATGAATTTTTTTGTACATCGATGATAAGAAGCCACGCATTAAAGCATTTCTTGTTGAGCCTATCTAGAATGTTTTCTGAAAGTTTCAGAGGTGCACATCAAGATTTGAAGAAGTTATGAAGTTTTGTGTTCCTACAGTTATTCAGTTACTATAGCAAGTGTTTCTGGAAGATGAGATTACAATTCTGGTGAAGTGAGTTGTTACGTACATTCCTGAGGTGTTCAATGATGTTTCTAGATCATGCTCTATCAGTGTCGTACGTCTGCATTGATCGACATGTTCATGATTAAAGATTTTTCCTTGTCTGTTTAAGGTTTGCATGTTCTTGGCCGACATGATGGTGGTAGCGTGTTGTGGATCCTTATGGATTAATATTGTATTGTTTGGTGTGTTCGAGGATGTTGATTCAGGTCCTCACTATGTTGTGACTAACTTAGGTTGGTGTGAATTAATATTTGTTCATGTATTGAGGCCGACAGTTGTAATTTATTCTTTATTTGTTGGTCGACGGAGTTGTTGATGCAAATTCATGTAGTGGATATATAAGAGCAATTTTTTACTCATTTTAAATGATACTTGATGAATGTATGCGAAGTATATGCAAGATATGTTCAAATAAATATTAGATCATTTGAGTGTAGAGCAAAGTGTGAAGAAGTGTTTTTGTGCCTAACTGGAACTATAATCAAACTTTTGTAGAAGCTAATTTCTCAGTTCAACCTCATCAGATGGATTTAATTTGGTTTTCTTATGTAAGGTAGTGAGCCTTCCCTTTGAGAAGTGAGCTCTAGGCAGTGTGCCTGAATGCATGTGCATTCCCTATTCATTTCTTTCATTTTACTTCTAATAGGGTATAATCTTGTGGACTAAAATCCATCGTGGTTTTTCCCCTAATAGGGTTTCCACGTATAAAAATCTTGGTGTTCATGTGTCTCTGATGTGATGTTGTTTTATGCTTGCACTGTTAATTATCAGATTTGAGATTAAGAGTTGTTTAAGGTAAAATAAGGTTATTTTTTGTAACAACTGATTCACCCCCTCTCAGATGTCTATCCTTGTTTTTCCAACAATTGGTATTAGAGCTAGTTCCTCTGAAGAAGTCTAACAACTTGAGGTGATCCAATATGGCATCATACAAGAAGGATAGTCCTAAATTCAATGGTACAAACTACTCTCTGTGGAAAGTTAGAATGGTCATTTGAAGTGCATTGGTGAGCCATTTTGGAAGATTACAAAGAATGCATATACAATTCATCAGAATGGTCCCTCTACTACCGATGAGATCAAAGAAGTAGAAACTAATACCAGAGCTATAGAATAATTGCTAAGTGCTTTGACAAATTCAGAGATGACAATTGTGATAGGTTTGAAGACTGCACATGAGATCTAGATAAAGTTGAAAACATTGTATGAAGGAGATGCACTAGTAAAATTCTCTTAGTTGAAAATTCTGAAAGGCATGTGGGAGAACATGACGATGAGTGAAGATGAAAACATATTTTCTTTCTCACAAAAGGTAAATGAATTAGTGATGGAAATTAGATGTGTCAGTGGAACCTTGGAAGAAGATGAGATTGTTGCTAAAATACTTAGATATGTGCCTACTTCTTTAAAAACAAAAGCTCATGCTATTGAAGAGCTTAGGACAGTAACAAATGTGACAAGAGACATGTTGATTGGAAAAAATTATTCCTTTGAGTTGAGTGAATTTGGTGAATCTTCTCCTAAGATAGAGTCTACATTCAAAGCTACTGTATCCGGAAAAAGCCAACAGAGATATGATCCGGGAGAGAGTTCCAGGAAAACATTCAAATATGAAGAATAAATCAAACTGATTGAAGATGAAGAAAGTGAGCTAGAAGAACCGGAAGCACTGATTGTGAAAAGAGAAGCCAGAGGACAAGGTAAGTACAAAGGAAATCTGCCTATTAAATGTTTCTCTTGCAGTAAGATAGGTCATTTTGCATCAAGATGTCCTAAAAGAGTTGATAAAGAAACTGGAAATGAAGATGAATGGGTATTCATTGCTATCAAGGAAAATAGTCTGGTGTCCACCGAATCAGCTAGTAATCAGAATATTGAGAAATCTCGATTGCAACCAGAACTGATGAGAAGGATGAGTGGGTGATTGATAGTGGATGCTCACATCATATGACTGGTGATAAAAGAAAGTTTCTAAGCTTGGAAAAGCATGATGGTGGTGTTGTAAGATTTGGAGATAACAATGCTGGTGTGATTTGTGGCAGAGGCACTATTTCTCTTGGCGGAAAATACAATACTGATGATGTTCTTTATGTTGAAGGATTGAAACATAATCTGTTGAGTGTTGGAAAAATGGTTTACAAAGGTTACAATCTTTAGTTCAAAGATGGTAAGTGCAAGATATACGGAAGCTCAAGAAATATGATTGCTTCAGGTACAAAGACAAGAGGTAATATATTTCACTTGAATGCTGCAAGTGAAAGTTGTTTGATTGCTCAAGTTGATGTAAGTTGGTTATGGCATAGAAGGTTGTGTCATGTGAATTTTGATAACATTGTCAAAATAAGCTCCACACAAGTAGTCAAATATCTACCTAAGTTAGTGAAGCCTACTAACACTATATGCAAGGAATGTCAGATGGGAAAGCAGACAAGAATTTCATTTTGGATTAACCAACATCATTCCGATGGAGTACTAGATTTGATACATACTGATCTATGTGGTCCATCCAGAATAAGGAGTCTACAAGGAGAAAGGTACTTTATGTTGCTTATTGATGATTATTCTAGAATGGTTTGGGTTGCCTTCTTAAGAGAAAAACATGAGGAATTATCGAGAAATTCAAAAGCTTCAAAGCTTGGGCAGAAACTGGGACAAGTTTGAAGATCAAATTTCTAATATCAGACAGAGGTGGTGAATTCACTTCCTAGGAGTTCGACTCATTCTGTGAAGAGCATGGAATAAAAAGACAACTATCTGCTCCCTAGACCCCACAACAGAACAGAGTGGTTGAGAGAAAGAATAGAATAATTTTAGATGCTGGCAAAACTATGATGTTGGAAGGTAATGTTCCTCATTTATACTAGAGAGAATCCATAAGCACCATTGTGTATACTATCAACTGGGTGAATGTCAATAGTAATTCTGGTAAAACTCCTTTTGAACTATGGTTTGGTTATAAACCTACTGTTAAATATTTCAAAATCTTTGGAAGCAGATGTTATATTAAAAGAGATGAAGATATAGGAAAGTTTGAAACTAGAAGTGATGAAGGAATCTTTCTGGGTTACTCTACTAAGAGAAAATCCTACTGGTGTTACAATAAAATATTGAAGAAAATGGTTGAGAGTGCAAATGCAAGAGTTGATGAGGATATTGAAAGATTATCTAGGTATTGCGGATATGACTCAGATGACCAAAATGATAGTGTTGATAATGGAAAGAATGCGCAGACACAAAATCAAACTCAAAGTGTTTCGGTGAATCAAGAAAATCATGAAGAAGAAGACAATGGAAATGCAGAAGAAAGAACATAACCCAAAACTCCAAAGTATGTAAAGCGAAGTCATTCTGAAATTCAAATCATAGGAGACAAGAACAAAGGTGTACAAACTAGAAGAAGAATTGCAAAAGAATATTATTTGATATCCAATACTGAGCCTAGCAATGTCAATGAAGCATGTAAAGATGAATATTGGATGGAAGCAATGAAGGAAGAACTGATGTAAATAGAGAAAAATGATACATGGATTCTTGTTCCTAGACCTCAAGACAAAAATGTGATTGGAACCAAATGGATCTTTTAGAATAAGCTGAATGAACAAGGTGAAGTGATCAGAAATAAAGAAAGACTAGTATGTAAAGGATATTCACAGATGGAAGGTATTGATTTTGAAGAAACCTTTGCCCCTCTTTCTATAATTGAAGTTGTAAGGTTATTTCTTTCTTATGCTACTTTCAAAAACTAAAAAGTATATCAAATGGATATGAAGTCAGTATTTTTGAATGGTGAGTTAGAAGAAGTTTATGTTGAGCAACCAGATGGATTTCAATTGATTGATGAAAAGGACAAGGTGTTTCAGTTGAAGAAAGCACTATATGGACTCAAACAAGCCCCTAGAGCTTGGTATGAAAGACCAGATAAATACTTATTGAAGCTTGGATTCAATAAAGGTACTGCTGATAACAATCTGTATTTCAAGCTGGATCAAGATAAATAATTGATCATTGAAGTCTTTGTTGATGATATTAATTTTGAAGGAGTAATGAGTTATGTATGAAATTTTCTGATGAAATGAAAAGTGAATTTGAAATGTCAGTGATAGGAGAACTTAAATTATTTTTAGGATTGGAAATTACTTAGTTAGATGATGGAATATTTATATCTTAGTCCAAATATGTGAGAGAGTTATTGAAAAATTTTGGCATGGAAGACTCAAAGCCAGTTGGTACACCCATGGTAACATGATGCAAATTATCTCAAAATGATGATTCCCCTAAGGCTAATCAAACAAGATATAGGTCAATGATTGTTGGACTGCTATATTTAATTCAGACAAGACCAGACATTATGAATGTTGTGTGCATGGTTGCTAGATATCAAACTAATCCAAAGGAATCACATGTGGTTGTAATAAAGAAAAAAATTAGATACTTGAAAGGAATAGTTGACTTTGGGTTATGGTATTCTAAGGATGATGATCTTACTCTGAATGCCTAAGTTACAGATGCAGATTGGGAAGGAGATGTGGATGATAGGAAAAGTACAAGTGGTTGTGCATTCTTCCTAGGGAAGAAGTTGGTGTCTTGGCTAAGTAAAAAGCAGAATTCCATTTCTCTATCTACTACTGAGGTAGAATATATTGTTGTTGCAAACAATTGTACTCAAGTGTTGTGGATGAAGTAGATGCTGAGACACATCAAAAATTGAGTATGATGAGCCAATTTCTATATTTTGTGATAATTCAAATGCCATAAACATTTCTAAGAATCCGTTGCTACACTCAAAGACAAAACACATATCTATTAAGTATCACTTTTTGAGAGACAAGGTGAGTGATAAAGAGGTCAGATTGGAATATGTGCCTACAAAGGAACAAATTGCAGATATCTCTACTAAACTATTTCCTAAGGATACTTTTGAGTATCTCAGAGGCAAGTTAGGGGTAATTTCCCCTCCTAATCTGAACTAAGATGCAAGTCTTTGCATCAATCCATGGACTCACAGTCAGATCTTGTTTCAGATTGATGTTCTGGTGGCTGCTAT
Organism: Sequoiadendron giganteum; assembly: GCA_007115665.2. Classification (NCBI taxonomy): domain Eukaryota; kingdom Viridiplantae; phylum Streptophyta; class Pinopsida; order Cupressales; family Cupressaceae; genus Sequoiadendron; species Sequoiadendron giganteum. Next base: position 48,445,750 of record CM021102.1, on the reverse strand, counting down.
TGATGGGGAGTAGTTAGATGATTCAGATGATATGTGGATCAGAGCATGTGTAGATTTTCCATTGATGTCAAAGGGGGAGAAGAATGATGTGAAAAAATCTTGAATAAAGGGAGAGAAGAGTCAAGAAAGGGAGAGAAGAGATATGAGAGGAGAACTGTAGAACAAAGGGGGAGAAGTGTACTATGTGAACAACTAGTTGTATTGATGGTATTATTTTTAACATCATTTGTTGCCATCAATGCTAAAGGGGGAAATTTTGGTATGTTGTGGTTGTGTTGCTAATATGTGGTTTTCATGGTGTCAACACTATTAGCATTGGTGATTTTGAAGGCTGTATATGTCGAGGATATTGAGAAAATTGTAATTAATATATTGCAGGCAGCTAGTGAAGCTGAGAAGATCAGAGTGATGAAAATTTTTGTATGTTGATGATTAGAAGTTGTGCATTAAAGGGTTTGTTGTTGAGCCTATCTAGTATTTTTTTTTTAATTTTCAGAGGAGCGCATCAAGATTTGAGGAAGTTATGAAGTTTTATGTTCCTACAGTTATTCAGTTACTGTACTAGAGCAGGTGTTTCTAGAATATGAGATTGCAATTCTGGTGAAGTGAGTTTTTGCATACATTCATGAGGTGTTTAGTGATGTTTCTAGATCATGCTCCATCAGTGTGGAGCGTTTGTATTGATCAGCGTGTTCGTGATTGAAGATTTTTCCTTGTGTGTTTAAGGTTTGCATGTTCTTGGCTGACATGATAGTGGTAGCGTGTTGTGGATCCTTATGGATTAATATTGTATTGTTTGGAATGTTCGAGGATGTTGATTTAGTTCCTCACTATGTTGTGACCAACTTAGGTTAGTGCGCATTAAGATTTGTTTATGTATTGAGGCCGATAGTTGTAATTTATTCTTTATTTGTGGCCGACAGAGTTGTTGATGCAAATCTGTGTAGTGGATATATAAGAGCAATTATTTACTCATTTTAAATGATTCTCAGTGAATGTATGCAAAGTATATGCAAGATATGTGTGAATAAAGATCAAATAATTTGAGTGCAGAGCAGAGTGTGAAGAATATTGAGAGAAGTGTGAAGAAGTGTTTATGTGCCTAACCGAAACTATAATCAAGCTTTTGTAGAAGCTAATTTCTCAGTTCAACCTCATCAGAGGGTATGTGAAGCATCATCATGGAAAAAATGGGCCCAGAAGTGGCGATAAAAATTCAGAAAATCAAAGTTAGGAAACTTGACGTAAAAATTTGAATAAGTTATCTATATTATTTCAAAAATATGTAAGAATAGAATATTTATCAAATTGAATGTAGTTTTTAAACTACTAGGTTTATTTATTTATTTTTAAAATCTATTTGGTGAAAATTTGAAATTTCAATGCAATAGTACTTAAATTTCAGGGAAAAAATAAGAAGTAGGTGTCTGTTTGACCACCCTAACCACAATAAAATGATAATATTTTAGATATATGTAGAGGACTCATGTCCTGATGTGATGCATTTTTTTTTTGAAATTTTTTTCCAAGTAAATAATTAATTATGAATTTTCTATTACAAATTTTAAAAAATATAAAAACTTGTATGTCTGGCCACCTTAACTTTGTCAAAACTTCATGAAATTCAATTTTTTTTTTAATCCTATACTATGTGAAGCATAGAATGTGATGCATGTTTCAGATTCAAAAAATATAATACCGTTTGAAAGCTATATATGTTTTTCAATCAACCTATCAATCGGGACTTTATTCATAATTCAAATAGAAAATGAATAATAATTATTTATTAAATTCAAAGTAAAGCATAATTTATATTGGTGGAAAGCTGGGAATCTCCTTTAAAACCCCTTTTTGTTTCATCAATTTTGGGTAAAAAAAAATTCGCCAACCACATGGGCCATCATATCACTTACATATCGCCACTTTTTGGCCCATCATGATCCTGCACATACCCCAAATGGATATAATATGATTTTCTTATGTAAGGTAGTGAGCCTTCCCTTTGAGCAGTGAGCTCTAGGCAGTGTGCTTGAATGCATGTGCATTCCCTATTCATTTCTTTCATTATACTTCTAACAGGGTACACTCTTGTGGACTAACATCCACCATGGTTTTTCCCCTAACAAGGTTTCCACGTATAAAAATTTTGGTGTTCATGTGTCTCTAATGTGATGTTGTTTTATGCTTGCACTGTTAATTATCATATCTGAGATTAAGAGTTGTTTAAGGTAGAATAAGCTTAATTTTTGTAACAACTGATTCACCCCCCCTCTTAGTTGTCTATCCTTGTTTTTCCAACAACATATATGACAAAGTGTATACAATCAAGGCTAACTTTTCCCAACACTTTGTTCACTCATCATAAATAACATTATTTGTTGCTCCTTGCCATGTAATAGTTGTAGGATCATAGCACACTCACTATTTCCTATTTTTACATCCCTTGCGAGGAACAACATACCATCCCCCATTCTTGGCTCGCCTTTTTCCTGCACTAAGTGGGGGCAATGGGTTCAGTAGCCTTATCCTCGTATGTCACTTGTCATTGTCTCTTTTGACTACTCATTAACCTTTCAAAAACTTGTAAGAGCAAGCTTGGGTTGTGGACGACATGTCTTAAGTTGACTCGCATGTGACATACTCTCCATGAAGTAGCCTACTTCATGCACATATGACTTGGCATAGGGCTTTCCAAGTTGGCTCGCATGTCTTCTTTCCCTCATCCTTGGCTATTTTAAATAAATTTCTCATAGTGATGGTGTAACAATTCCTTTAAAGTGGGGGCATACATAGATGCCATCTTTTACAAAATTCCATGGCACGATTTTTCTTTCCTTGTGATGTGTCCTCTTCTTGGTGGTTTCATTGGTTTTGATGCCTTCCAAGAGTGTACAATCAACTGAAGTGGCCTAATGCAAATGAGGCATCCCATGGATAACGATCTGACACCCTGACTTGTCCTCTCTTGGATACATTAGGCACAATTATCCCTAAGAAGAAGACCTCGCATGAACTAAGCAAAATCCCCTTCAATAAAATCTTTACATAATATTTCCAACAAGCATTTACAACAAAAGCATTATGGTGCCTTATCAAATTTATCAAGCGAGGTAACTTTCATATGGTTAGTATGATGGGAATTCAACACACTGGCATGAATTTCTCATTATACGGTAAGAATTTGACACAATGGCATGACTTTCTCACTAAACCACTTCTTTGGGACAACTCACCCCGCAAATGACCTGATGTTCTATGGCCCCAGAGTGAGCGCATATTTTCCACCTCATTCTTCTTTCTTTTAGTTCTTGTCATTACATGATCATGTATCTTGTTTTGCTGCATATCATTCACCCTTGAATGTGTCTTCTTGCATGTATGTCGATTTGACATAGAATCTTGAACCCTGCGGGCTTGACTGCCTTCTTCATCTTTTTTATTCTTCACCATCTCCATTGGGATACTTTAGTGTGAGTTTCAAGAAAGTTCATCCTCTCACTAAAGTGGGGGCTAAATATGTCACCAAAAAGTGTAGCCTTGACACTTTTCACTCATTTGGGCCTTTCCTATGGATTTTGGACCTCTTTTTAACCCCTTTCCAAGCCTTATTTCAAAGTGTTGTAAAGAGTTGAAACAAACTCTCACACTTTCCTAGGCTTTTCATCACCAAATTTACCCTTTCTTATGTTAAAAAGACCCCTTGATGCACTTATAGGTCCAACTTTAGTGTGTTTTAGAAGACAATCCCGACAAACATCATTAACCACATCTTAATCCACAACAACCACTCAAAATTTCCTAGGTGGACTAAGTCACCACCTTGGGCGATTTAGTCCCATATGGCATAAAAATCAAAATTAACTCAAAAAACTGGTGGGATTTTGTGTCATAAACCCTAAGGTCAGCCTGTGAGGTTGTATTTTCAAGGAAATTAGGGCACCACATGGATAAATAAGGGTTTTTCCTCTCATTTTCATCTCCTCTGACTCTTCTAATTCATTCACCCTAACTAGTTCATTCACTCATCATCCATTCACTATCCCTCTTAGGCAAGCTAGGGTTTTAGCATTCTAAGTCAACAAGGAATCTATCCAAAACACTCAAGGTTTAAATATTCCACCATTGTTGCAAAAACTTGAGATCTATCTTCATGGCAAGGTAATAACTCTATTTGTTTCATGCTTCATTACATTTACATCTTCATTTGGTTTAATTACTCAAGGCAAACCCCCAATCCCTAACAATCAACAAGTTTTCCCTCTTTGTTTGATTTGTAGATCTTGTGTGCGGATTTGGCAAGTTACAAAGGTGAAAAAGTCTTCAACAATTTTTCAAAGCCCTTCAAGGTGGTCAAAACCCTAAGAGAGGCTTGGAGAGCACTTGTAGACCAGATTCTTCAGTTTCGGGTCTAGAAATTTGTCAAGAACATAAGAGTAGATCAAGGACTTCAAAGTACACTTTCAGATTTCCCAAAACCTGGGAGTGGACTAAGTCGCCATTAGTAGTGACTTAGTCCCACTATCAGGCCTAAAAAGGGTTTTCTATAGATATGAGTACCCTTTTGTCAGAAACTGGTTCTGGTAGAGTTTCTCAAAAACTCCAGACTAAGTCGCCCAGATTGGCACAAGTGTCTCAGTTGTCTTCTGCATCAGGTTTTCCAGGTTTCCATACCTTCATGCCATCCTTTTTTAGCCTCCAAGTTTACACATTTTGTTTCACAGTTTTTGTTTAGTTTAGTTTACATTTCTAAGGCATTTAGTTTATGTTTGCATATCTCAATGTGTTTTCAAACATAGTTTCCTTTTCTAGTTCTTGCATTACTATTTAGTTTTTATCTTCCATTTCTTAGCATTTAGGGCATATCACACACTGCACACCTTTAAGCCCCTAATCTTGAATGTAGCCCCAAAAATAATTAAGCGTGAAAGAGGCATTTTAACAACTAGCTACTAGGTGGAAAACCCTAGGAGCCTATTGGGGAATTCTCTTTCCCTTAGTCCATTTTTGGTGGTTCATGCATTTATCATTTGCTACTTTAAAGTAATTTCTCATAGTACGGTGTTTTAAAATTTCTTTAAAGTGGGGGGATACATTGGCATTATTTCTTTTTGCATTTTTCCTTTTTCTTGATTCTTAGTGTAGCCTTATTATTTCATACGATGTGTTTGTTGACTTGTGGATGATATTGGGTGTAATTTCCTCCATAAGTGTGATCTATCTTAGCATATTGCATTCCTCTTAGTGGCCTGATGCGACACACTGCATCCCTTAAGTTGTGAATTTTCTATTCTTTGATCGGTCTTCTCTTGGAGACATTAAGCACAATGTTCCCTAAGTTAAAGACCTTGCATGAACTAAGCAACACTCCTTTGTACATTATTTTACATGTATTTTATATTTATCATATGGCCACCTTGTATAACACGACTTGCATGCCTGTGGTACCATCTCGTGTTTGTTCATGGGCTCCAATCATATGAATTTTTGCTTGTCTCATGAAGCTCGAAATGTCATTTGTCTTTGGTGGTGCCTTATTAAAGTTATCAAGAGGTATAACTTTGGTATGGTAAAGCGGGAAGCCCAACCAATGGCACAAATTTCCCCATAACCACTTGTGTGTGTGTGAGTGCATACCAGCCATGAGTGTATGTTTCTCACCTTTTTGGCCTTCTCACTCAGTGGACAATCATTAGTTCCATCATCCCAGAGTGATTATACATCCTCTCAGACAAATAGCCTAGATCTAATCCACAACTAGTTGGACAAACGATCAAAGCATGATCTGACTTTCCCTTTCTTTTCATTCCTTCACATCACTTTCTTGTGTGATATTTTGAGCTGATGTTTGGCTTGCCATGGGATCTTGATCTTGGGGGCTTGATTATCCCTCTTGATTATTGTCGTATCGTCTTACCAGCATGATTGCATTTGGATCCCTCTTGATATGCATGTTGGGCTACTTTAGTGTGAGTTTGAAGCAAGTTAACCCTCTCACTAAAGTGGAGGCTAAATGTGTCACAAAAAAATGTATCCTTGATATTTTCACTCATTTGGGCCTTTCCTATGGATTTTAGCTTGATTTTGCCTAGATTTAATGTTGTAATGTGGCCAACACATTCACATTAAGCCTTGAACACTTGTGAAGCAACAAAAACCTAATGATGTCTTGTAAAGATGTTGTCAAGTGTTGTAACCCACTTTCACACTTTTCTAAGACCTTTCTAGCACAATTCACCTAAATAACTTTTGTTTACCCTTTACCAAGCCTTATTTCAAAGTGTTTTAAGGAGTTGTAACAAACTCTCACACTTTCCTAGGCTTGTCATCAATAACTTGACCCTTTCTTATGATTAAATGGCCCCAGTATGCACTTATAGACCTCATAATTAAGTGTGTTTCGGAGGACAATCCTATTAAACAAAATTAATTACACTTTAATTCCTAAAAAATTAGCGAAATTTCCCTAGTGGGACCAAGTTGCCACCTTGGGCAACTTAGTCCCATTTGGCTTAAAAATTAAAATTATTTTAATATTCTGGCAGGACATTGTCCTTTAAACCCTAAGGTCAGCCTGTGATGAGGTATTTTTAGGAAATTAGGGAAAATCATGTATAAATAAAGGGTTTTCCCCTCATTTTGACTCCTCCTACCTCCCAACTCACTCAAAATTTTATTCTTCTCAATCAAGCAATCAAGCATTCAAGCATTCTAGATATCATCAAGTACTCATCCATTGGAGTTGATATTTGCATATCTTCAGACTTCTACATCAAGGGTTTGGCGAGTTGTTGCACTTGCATGTTGTTCAATCATCTTTCCCTTTCCCTTTCATTTCATTTTCTAGGGTTTGATTACCAAAATGGGGTTTGACTAAGGCAAACCCCTATTCTCTAATCCTAACCTTTTTTCCCTCTTTGCATGTGTGTTTTGTAGGTATTATATGCATATTTTTCGAAGAGAAAGGTGATAAAAGGTGCCAACATTCCATCAACATCATTCAAAGTCAACAAAACCCTAAAAGAGCTTGGAGACAACCTATAGGTTAAAGTCTGCAAATTTGGACCCGTACACTTGTTAAGAGTAGAAGAATAGGTTAAAAGCTACAAGTTCTAACTTTGAGATCCCCAACAGCTATAGGTGGACCAAGTTGCCATCATTGGAAAATTAGTCCCACTGTAGGTCCTAAAAAGTGATTTTTACAATTCTGAATACCCATTTCCTTGAAACCTGTTCCGAGAGAATCTTCCTGAAGCAAGACTAAATCGCCAAGCTTGGCATAAGTGTCCCACTAGCCCTCAATAGAAGAATCTACAAGATTCCAAAGTATTCCAACATCATACTTCAGCTTCTAGGTGCACCTCTTCAGTTTCATTAAGTATTTTTATAGTTTGCATATAGTCTTAGGTCACTCTTACATACAACATTGTGTTTTCAAACATCTTTTGCATTTCATTAGTTTGTATTCAATAGTTAGTTTCTTTCATTAGTTTCCAACATTTATATACATTCCAAATCACACACACACATTGACACTAATCTTGAATGAACCCTCCAAGTTTTGGGTGTGAAAGACCTCTCTCCTTTTAGGTGAAACCCCCTAGAAGTGCTAGAGAACCCCTTTCCCCCCAAAATTTGTGGTTCAAAACTTAATGTTTCCTTTATTAATAATTTTTCCTAAATATTGAGAGTGAAAAGCTTCAAGAGAGACTTTACGAAGGTCAAACTCAACACAATCTCATAGGGCTTTGTAAAAATAATAGGGAAACCCATCACACTTGGGAGATTTTTCATCCACCATAGAATTAATAGCCTCCTTGAGATCCTCTAGGGAGAATAATTTCTCACAAAAGGTTTTTTGAGTGGAAACCCAACAAGGGACTACTTGAAGATGTTCTTGTAGGGATTTTTACACTTTGGGGAATTATGTTGTCAAATTATGTTCCTTGAATGATTTTGTAGATGAGTCCTAAATCGTAGATAATCACAATGAGCTGGGTTTTCTTCTTCTATACATCATCCATGTAATTTAAATATTTTGGTAATCAAGTTGGTAAATAATGACCAATATAAAAAGGGTCAACTTAGGTTCATCTTTTCTTTTTTTTTTGTTTTAGGAGATGAATTCCCACCTAAATATTTTAACCTAGTTTATTTTCATGTTGATAATTCATCAATTCTTAAGATAATGGTGTTAGGACTAGGTGTTTTACATCTTACAAGTCCTTGTAATATTTAATTAACATAATATGTTATAAAATTTTCACCTAATTGGAATGGATCACCACACTTGGGAGAAGTCTCAATATTCCTTTGATGGCACACTATACTTCACAAATGTTTTGTGATGTGTTTAAGTGACCATTGAAATAGGGTTACATAGTGGACTAGGAAGAGCATCTTGTATTGCTTATTTCTAGTAGTGCATAAGAGCATCTTGGAAGAGTTGTTACATCTTCAAAATGGAGCACATAGTTTGATTGGTTGACTAGTCAAATAATGGGAGTTATAGGTGCATGCATGAAAGGTGATGTTTGGGTTTGAAGCATGCACTCTTAACCATGACTTTGATGACCCCTTTAGAAACCCATGGTTTTGTGGAAATCACAAGCAGGTTTTTGGATGATTCATATCCTATAAATATAGATTCAGGGTAGATGTTTGATATCACATTGGATCACATTGCAGATATGACATTTTTAGAGTGTAAGATTAGCTATATCCATGCAATCAAAGTGTTGGCATTAGTGCAACATAATTTTTTGGGTCTTTTCATTGTATTATAAGATTTTTTCAAAATATATATAGTGAGATCTATATTTAAAATTGGGTTAGGTTTTGTGTCTATAAGAGCTTACATTTATATTGTATTATTTTTCTTCTTACTATTTCTTGCATTTCTATTTTCTATTTAATTTAAGTTTTACTTTTAATTTGTGTCAGCAAATAAGACTATAATAAAGACACATTTATTACTCTAACTAAAAATTTAACAAATAAATAAATTGTAAAGCAAAATTATTTTCTTAAAATAGGATAAAATAAGTAATCTCAATATTTGTCTTGCTAATAAAAAGTAGTTGGAATTAAATTTTAAAAAAATAAGTTTTACTTTCAATTTATGTTGATTATAATAAAGACACATTTATTATTCTATCTCAAAATTTGTAAACCAAAACTATTTTCTTAAAATAAGATTAGGATAACCCAATCAAACTGTTATAATGAAAGCACTTTATTTTTCTAACTTTGTAAACCAAAACTATTTCCTTAAAATAAAATTAGAATAACCCAATCAAACTATTATAACAAGACACATTTATTATTCTAACTGAAAATTTCTAAACCAAAACTATTTCCTTAAAATAGAATTAGAATAACCCAATCAAACTGAATCCAGATCAAAAAGAAAAAAGTGCACGATATGCTTTCTACAAGCTCTTTAGTCTTCCATTTTTTAAAGATATTGTCTAGTTTGCATTTACGTTATGAATCGATATCTTTGAAGTGGGAGAAAGTACATTGAAATCAGAGGAAAAAAAATAAAATTCCACGACAATTGGACTACCTAAAGGGAAATCTTGTTGTTGTGGGATGTCTAATCCATACCTTGCCTGCTTCTTCAACTTCTCTCTTCTCGTCTAAAATCTCTTAAGGAACACGCTTTATACTAATTAATTGCAATCATCGTAAAACAGGGAGTTTGCCACGATATGTTTAATGTTTTTCATAAATTAGAATTACTCTGTTAGGCAGAGGGCCGTTGAGTTGGGTTGCGTAGATTTATTTTAAACCTATGACAGAGCTCTTGAGTTAGTCTGTCGTGTCGTACACATAATTTGAGCTGGTGTCTTCGTGTGGCTCAAGTCAACTCAGATCTGGAAGGGCTTAAGGGGAGACAACAAGAAGTTTGGCGCACGTATTTTATATTAAACTTATAAGAGCAATTTCTTTTCAAGAATCCATGCCAACTTCATGAGGTCGTCTGCAGAAAGAAAGTATTGAGTATGGTGGATTTGCGTGGACGGCAACTTAATCTCTGAACCATCACATCTCTAACAACCTCGGTGATCGGGACCACCACCTTTTTAACTTATCTTTCCTCGGAATTTCTTTAATGGCGAAGAGGATTGCTGATTTGGATTGGCTTACAAGGCGACGTCCTTTCTACACCACCTTGTTTGCATAACAATGTTATAAATGTTTCTTTGGTCTTTGTATTCTGAAATCATCAGAAAGAGAAGAGTAGTGAGCTTTGATTTGTGTTGAGTGCAGAGAAAAGAGAATGGCAAACAACAAGTATGCAGTATTGGTGGGATGCAATTATCCCAACACACAAAATGAATTGCATGGCTGTGTAAACGACGTCGTGGGCATGCAGAGCACTCTGCTTACTCGTTTTGGATTTGCCAAAGAGAATATTGAGTTTCTGATCGATACAGACGAGTCATATACAAAGCCCACTGGCGAAAACATCCGCAAGGCCCTGCTCGATATGGTTGGCAAGGCCAAGGGTGGAGATGTGCTCTTCTTTCACTACAGTGGCCACGGCACAATCGTCCCAATCAATAACCACAAGGACGAGTGTATTGTCCCATGCGATTTTAACTTTCTCACAGGTTGGTCATTTCAAATTCTTATTTCACTCCTCTCAACTCATTGAATTCCTTCAATTGTTCCAAGCTTTTCAGCTGAAGTATACACATCGGCAATTTGGGTTCTAGGAAGATTCATCGTCAGCAATTCACCGTCAAGTAAAATTCATCATCAGTAATGGAAAATTCACTGTCAGCAATTGACCACGGCGGAATTATTATTTTTTTTACACCACCCCTATAAACCGTGGCTGAAAATTAACCACATTAATATTTTTAATTGCTCGTCATGATGGTGAATTTTCTATTGATAAATTTTCCATGACAGTGAATTTTCCTTGTGAATTGTTGACGATGAATTTTAAAAATTATCGTTGCTTAGTGGTGATCATTGATTTCTTAAAAAAAAATCAGTTTGCTTACGTAGTAGCACCTTGTTTTACGGTTGAAACGGTTATATTGTTGATTTTTAATGACGTAATTTGGTTTAGAATTTATGAGATGGTTTCTTACAATTCTTCACACAAATAGCTTGAGTCTTGAAGATCTAACAGCTCCATCATGACATTGAAGTCTTGCTGGTTAAACTTTTTAACAATTAAACTATCCCCTTCTTTATTATCTTTGCAACTACATATACTAAGTGTGAATATAAGGCTTTCTGTTAGTATCTGCAATTTTTCACGTAATGTTAAATTTACCCAAAATCTCAATTTCAATGACTTCTATCTCAGTAAATTAGTTGTAGTCTTTTAGGTGTTATTTCAATTGTCTTGTTTGATGTATTGCAGACGAAGATTTTCGCGTAATTGTGAATCAAGTTCCTGAAGGGGCCTCTTTCACCATGGTCTCCGATTCATGTCACGGTGGAGGCCTCATTGACAAAGAAACTGAACAAATTGGTCCTCATGTTGAAGCTAAAACTCCTAATGCCTGTGAAATTACCGAAGAAGGGGGCAAAAAGAGCAAGTTTTTGCCCTTGGATTCTATTCTGCAAGTCTTCAGAGAAAAAACAGGGCTAGCTGAATTAGAGGCCGATGACATAAAGAGTGCTCTGTTTGATCTGTTTGGTCGCAACAGCAGCTGCAAAGTGAAAAAGCAATTTGAAGGTAATAGGGAATTCGAGGCGGAGCAAGCGCCCGTTCATCCAGACATGGGAATACTGTTAAGTGGGTGCGAAACAGATGAGACGTCTGCGGATGCGTGCCCAACGGGCAATCTGGAGGAGGCCTTTGGGGCTTTTACCAATGCCATTCAAATGGTGTTCACAGGGCATCCGAGCCCCATAACCAATAAAGAGTTGGTTTTGAAAGCCAGGAAGCTCTTGCAACGAGACGAATACTCACAGCATCCATGCCTTTACTGTAGCAATCAAAACGCAGATGCCAACTTCCTCTCCGAACAATCCAACAAACCATGATAAATTACCATTCCACCCTCTTCACGCCACTCTTTCAATGTAATCACTTGATTATTTGTGATAAAGATTTGTAATAAAGATTTTATTTTCAATTTCACAAAGATAAAAGAAGATTAATCACTTGATTATTTGTAATAAAGATTTTATTTTCAATTGCCATGTCTTGCTACTTTGCATTTTTTTGTTCTCCTTTTCCTCTTTTTTCATTCACAAACATAATTATGATAATCGAAGGAATCTTAGATAATTATATAAAGATATTCAGTCATAGTTGTCAATAAAGTGCAAAGAATAAAAATTCAAATAGGTTTACCACAAACCTTTCATTTTGAGGAAAAAAGTTTGAAAGTCAGATCAAACCACAACATTTTGAAGGAGTTATAGAAACCTTAACAAAATTATTTATTTTTTTGGCAAAAAAGAAAAAAATATATTAATGAAAATAAATTACACCCAATAAAAATCTTTAGATTTCCAAATACTCATAGCTATCAATAAAGCATAAAGTAGAAAAATGCAAGGAAGATTCTTAGAATACCATCAAACCCATAAATCATACCAACCCAAGAACCAAAGCAAACTCGAAAAGAAGAGATTAAGCTTGATAATGATGAATTATTTGATAGAGATCCTTCTATTTTTTTGAAGGCCAAGACCCCCAATCAATGACATTCTTCTCATTTGGCCAAACAATCAACCACCTTATTCCTTTTTGTAGAAAAATGGACAAACAATATAAAATCAAAGTTAGGAGTAAGACTAAAAGTCACCCTAACTCCAATATTTAAATTCCATGTAGAAACCTGAGAATTCTCTTTATTCAACAAAGAAACAAGAATCATAGATTCAATCTCACAAATAATATTATTCCACCTCAATTCACAAGCTATTTATAATGTTGTATAAATAGTCAAGGCCTCTGTTTGAATATTAGTATGACAACCTATGGAAGAGGTGAAACATAATTGTACCAATCCATAGCTATTATGACCAAGCCCTCCAATCCCTACAACACCTGGATTGCCTCTTGAGGATCCATTGAAATTAATTTTGAAGAAACTCAAAGGAAAAGAAGTCTACTTACCAATCCTATTCACTATCTTAGTAGACTTCAACCTATCATTACTCTAGATCGGAAGAGAAGTAATAGAGTTAAACCCCATAATACCAAAGATATGTAAATCAAGAGTAAGATATTCTCCAAAGAAACACATGGCCTCGATAGTTTCTTTTATTGAATTCTTTATCCTTTGTCAAAGTTGAATGATAAGATTTTGATTATCTTAGAAAATCTAGTGATTTCTCTCCAACCAAATCAGTGAAAGAATTAAGATTAAGTATAAGAAACTATAGAAATTAAACATAACAAAGGGATACCCAACCTATGACCTTCTAGGTATGATTAACATTGAAGGCCTGTTTAGCCAAACTATTTGCACGAAAATTCCCTTCACGATACAAAAACTCAAAATACACATACATTTGGAATGACACAAACTTAGAATGTCTCAATAAACACTTCTTCAATTCAACTTGATTGTAAATGATTATAAATATAAAAATCCAAAATGTTATAGTTGAAACAAAGAAAAACAGGTGTACCAAAATGGAATAAAAATATGTGGGGTGAGGGACCTATCTTTCTATATTCATTAGGAAATGAGATCCCCACAAAGAATTGACTAATGACCCTTAGGTGAATTAACTCAATGTGAGCATCTTCAGATTTCCATTATGCTTGAGGACAAGGGTCAAGTTCAAACAATACTTTTGGGAGAAAAACTAAAAATAGCAAAACAATCTAATTATACCAACTCAAAATTAAAACAAAAATATAAAGCTCAATATTTGCAGAAATATAAAATTGATTGCAGATATGAGAAGGGTAGAATGATGCTTACCAATCACCAAAATTCACTTTCAAGAGGTTGTCTAGGACTCATTCGTCCATGGGTGAATGGGTATTTTATCAGGGATTGTTAGCAACTTTTGGGATCCTCTTATATTGATCTATAGCTTTTGATTTGTCCAGGTTTCAGTGTCAAAAAGTTAAAAATCAGATATGTTGGTGAGATTCCGTGATTTGACAACATGACTTTGACAACTTTTGCAACTTTGACAACTTTTCTAATCTTGCACTTCAAGAGGTCTCCAATTCTTCTTCAACCTAAATCTACAATACAAGCACAAGAGAGAAAAAATGTTTTTGTTTGGTGCATGGGGGTTTCCTTGGTCAAACCCTATTTTGGTAATCAAACCTTGAATTGAAATAATGAAAGTATGAAAGGAGGAATGATGAATGAAAAATGCTCTGTTACCACTCAACAAGCACTTGGATAAAGATTTGAATGTAGATCTTAGGTATACAACTTGCATGAAATTTATTCAATGGATGTAGATCTTGATGATTGAAATAATGCTTTGGATGCTTGTCTTGAATCTTGAAACCTATATCACAATGTTAGCTCAAAAAAAATGCATGATGCAAGAAGACTTTGACATGATGCTTAGATCTTGAATGATGCAATAAATCTCTGATAATTATGCTCTTGAATGCTCTTGATCATCAACTTTTCTTTAAGAAGGCTCTCACCAAAGTGCTCTTTAATTTCTCTTGAAATTGCTCTTATAAACCTCTAGGTGAAACTTATAAAATAACCTTGTATTTATAGGTATGTATCCTTAATTTCTTGAAATTCAAATAATACAAGCCGACATTGAAATATGAATTCGAGGACCTTAAAATATTGCTAAAAACATACTTAAAATTTAGGTTCAAAGGCCTAGGGAGGACCCATTCACCCATGGGCGAATGAGTCCCAAGTCCCTATTCTTGGAACACACATTGCTCAAGGTAAAGTGTTATGTGTTGGCATTAATTATTGCCAGGTTTCCACTTTGAAAAATATAATTTATTAGGCATGTAGATGAATAATAGGGCTTATTAAGGTATAATTAAGTGCATTTTAATTAAGAGGGCCCAAACAAAGTGAAAATGTAAAGGGATACATTTTACAACAATTAATTAAGGCATTATTAATTCTATTTTAATTAGAAGGGCCCAAAAAAAGTGTAAAAATTTAAAGGGTGATACATTTTTTAACACTACATTTAACCCCCACTTTAGTGAAAAGATGACCTTGTGTCAAACTCACACTAAAGTAGACAATCAAGAAAGGTTTAATTGTATAATTATTGGAAAGAGAAGAGGAAAAAGGTCAAGGAGGATGATCAAGCCTCCAAGATATAAGATCTCATGGAAAAACCAACAAAGGCACAAGGAGACACATACCTATGTTAAACATATATACATGTAGTAATGATAAGATACTCAATTATACAATATCAAAGACTCAAAGAAAGAAAGAAAAACAAAATAAAATGGGTGGATCAAGCCTCAACTATTTGTCCAAATCGATGTGGATCAAGCCTTAGCTATCTGTCAAAACAATTTTTATAAGTGAAACCCACTGTCCACTATGCAAACAAAAATGCACGCTCACATGGGCTAGTGAAATATGTTGTCCACTAGGTGAGCCCCCAAAAGTGGAAAATGAGAGAATCTTATTAGGCTCCCATAACCATACCAAAGTTATACCTCTTGATAAATCTAATAAAACACCACACAATATGAGCTTTGAGCTTCATAAGGCTTAACAAGTTACATTATCCTAAGCACTTATGAACAAGCATGGCCCCATTGGAAAGTAAGGTGTCTATGCTTGGTGGCCCTATGAAAAAGGGTTGTAACTTCAAGCTTCACAAAGTTAGCAAGATTTATTATGATAAACACTTATGAAGAAAATGAAAATAGGATAAGACATGTTCAAAGGGGTTTTTCTTAGTTCATATAAGGTCTCCTCTTAGGGAACATTGAGCCTAATGTCTCCAAGAGGAAAAATTTAGAATAAAATATTCACAACCTAGGGATTAGGGAATGCAATGTGTATCATGACCACTAAGAGGGATTACATATTCCAAGAAAGGTCGCACTCTTGAAGGACATCAAACCCAATGACACCATTAAGGAGAAGGCGCATTATGTGAAATAAGAAGACTACACTATGAAACATGAGATATAATAAAAATATTTCAAAAGGATAATTCCAATGTATGCCCCCACTTTAAATAAATTACTAAACATTATTTTGTGAACAATTACTTTAAAGTAACAAATGATAAATGGTAACTAGACATTAGAACTTATTTGGAAAGCCCTATGACAAGTATATGTTTCCAAATGAAATCCCAAAATCACAAATAAGGGATCCATGGATTTGGGGTTAGCATATGTCTTTGCTATAATGATATTATAGAGCTAAAAAACTATGACCATTCCCAAAATAACTCATGGAACTTGAAGAATGACACATATAGAGTGAAAACAAAGAAAAGCGTTTGGGTCAACATAGAAGAGACCTAGATGTCTTGACGCCTTGCATCATCCCCAAATGGAAAACACAAGAAAAAATGAAAGATAGGTGTTTATGACATATAAAAGAATGAAGGTACAAATAGAGGAATGAACATAAAAACATGCCAAATAAAATAGTACGGGGGATCACATTATGCAATGCAATCACACAAAGAACATGAAAATAAAACAAAGAAAATACTAGTAACGCGCATGTGATTCAACCTAAAGAAGGTCATCCACATCCCAATCTTGTTCAGTATATGTAGAAGGCATACAACTAGCCAAAGGGGCAACGCCAAGTGGTAAACTAGGACAAGGCTATCTAAACCCTTTCCCCCACTAAGTGCAGGTCAAGGATGAGCTGAGATAAGTGGTGAGAATGATCTCCTTGCAATATAGAAAATGAATAGAAAGGAATGTAAAATATGCAATAGTGATTATGCTATGATCCTACAACTATCACATGGCAAGGAGAAAATTTCATGTAATTTTTATCCAATTATGGATTCATAAGAATTGTCAGGAGGAATAAATTCACTCAATATCATATTTAATGCATGATACTCATCAATAATATGCCCAATATTTCTATGATATGCATAATAATTCATGTGTATACTCTTACTTTTTTTTCTTGTATTGATAGGTGGCAATTTAATCCATCCTAGATGGAGAAATTGTTCCATTTATCGTTCAATTTTTGTTTTAGTATGTAGGAATGGAAATTATTTGACTTTATAAGGTTTATATTTCTTACTTGTTTGAGAGGCTTGTTGAGGTAGATTCAAAGGAGGGGGACCTAAAATGATCCTATCATCCTTGTGAGGAATGTGTTCATTATGAAGGAGGACACTTGTTTCCTTAGAAGATGTGGAGGGAGGAGGATATTGATGTCCTAGTCCTTTAGTATCTTCAATTGGGATTTTTTATAATTACTTATGAATCTCATGTTCATTTTTTGTGTCACATCCTTACTTAGCTAATATATTAAAGCCTTGGCCATAAGTCTCTTCTAGGTTGATGGGTGTGTTGGTGACTTTATTAACGTAGGATGGATGAGTATGCACTTGGTTAGAGAGACTAGATTCGTGCTCATGGTTCGAGGTTTAAGCTTGGTTTATGATTCAATCTCAGGATGTAAAATACCAAACATCTCTAATGGTGGAATAATAGGAGGTGTTGGCTATTGCATGGAGGTGTAAAATGGTTCATTGTTCTCAAGGTTATCAAGACAATTATGTATGAAATTATGCATGCTTTCATCATCTTTACCTAAGATGTCAACTTCATAAGGACATTCATTAGGGTTTGATTGAGAATGATTAGGTTCCATTGCATTAGGATCATTACCAAACACACTACTTGAGACATCAACCAGAGATGTTAAGGACTTCCATATATTACCAATACACATGTCCATTATGCAAGAATGAATTATAAATTTTTATATTTAAAACAAGATAATTTATTGACTAAACTATGAAAAATATGAAAAATGCTACAAATTTGAATTCAAACAATGCTTTGAATTTGGAAAATTAACCTTAATATGAACAATTTTGAAAAATAAAAATTCTAGAAATTGAAACAACAAATTGAATGTTGGAGATTAGAATGCAGAAACAGTGTTTTTGATGCTCAAAAATACAAAAAAAAGCCCTGATCAAGGACTCATTCGCCCATGGGCCAATGGGTCTTGCTTTAGGGTTATTAAAAATTAATTTACAGATTTCTAAGGTGGCTTTCATGCTTTCAAATTTTGGGTTCAAACAGGTGGTTATAGTTTCAGATTTCTAGGAAATCAAGTCTAAATGCAAGTGCAAAATGATATTAAATGACAAGGAAAAAGATCTAATTTGAGATACAATTTTGATCAATTTTTTGATGTAAATGACTGATCATACAATGTTATGTAAATACTGTACTAAATGACTAAGATTTTTGAATTTTCTAGATTTTAAAGAATGCGAGAATGCAAACCTAAAACCCTAAATGAGATGCACATTGAAATGAAATTCAATGAAAAGTAATGCAAATCCTAGATCTATGGTTGAAAATGGACTCCAAAATTATAAAGTTATGATGCTCAAAAGTCGGGTTCACCAAAATGAAATAAAGAAAAATAGGTGTACTAAAATGGAATGAAAATATGTGGGATGAGGAATCTATCTTTCTATATTCACTAGGAAATGATATCCCCATAAAAAATTGACTAACAAACCTTAGGTGAATCAACTCAATGTGAGAATCTTCATATTTCCATTATGCTTAAGGCGGGGCACAAGTTCAAACAACACTTTTGGGAGAAAAACTAAAAATAGAAAATCAACCTAATTATGCCAACTCAAACTTGAAATAGCAATATAAAGCTCAATATTAGCAAAAATAGAAATTTGATTACAAATCTAAGAAGGGCAGAATGATGTTTACCAGTCACCAAAAGTCACTTTTCAGAGGTTACATCTGGGACTCATTCACTCATGGGCGAATGGGTCTTTTTCAAGGATTTTTAGCAAATTTTGGGAGACTCTCATACTGATCTATAGTTTTTGATTTATCCAAATTTTAGTGTCAAAAAGTTGAAAATTAGATCTGTAGGTGAAATTCCACAATTTGAAAACTCTGAAAACTTTTGCAACTTTGACAACTTTTCCAATCTTTCACTTCAAGAGGTCTCCAATTCTTCTTCAACCTAAATTGCAACACAAGCACAAGAGAGAAAAATTATTTGTTTTTGGTGAATGGGGATTTGCATTGGTCAAACCCCATTTTGGTAATCAAACCTTGAATTGAAATAATGAAAGTATGAAAGGAGGAATGATGAATGAATAATGCTATGTTACCACTCAACAAACCCTTGGATAAATATTTGAATGTAGATCTTAGAAGGTTTGCAGCTTGCATGAAATGGATTTAATGGATGTGGATCTTGATGCTTGAAATAATGCTTTAAATGCTTGACTTGAATCTTGAAACCTACATCACAATGCTAGCTCCAAAAACATGCATGATGCAAGAAGACTTTGACATGATGCTTAGATCTTGAATGCTGCAATAAATTTTGATAACTCTACTCTTGAATTTGGCAGATTCATATACCCATTTGGAAGATTCTTGTTCCCGCATAGTTTTCTAGAATATGGACTGATTCACCCAGCTTGGCAAATGAGTCCCAGTCATCTTTGAAGTCAGAATTTCTAGTATTTCAAATCTCCTTCTAGTCATTTCTAGATTCCCAAGTGCACACATTTTGTTTTATAGTTTTTTGTGTTGTTTCATTCACTTTTCTAGGTCATTTAGTGTTACTTTGCATTCAATTAGGGTTTTGCATTTCATTGAATTTTCCAAGTTTAAAATTGGTAGTGAACCCCTTAGTAGATCATATGAATAGCCCCTAGAACAACCCTCCTTCAAGATCTCTTTCTCTTTTGCATTGAGATCTCAAGGGTTTGTTCTTTAGTGAAAATGAAAATTATCCTTCTAGGTCTTAAACCTTAGGTAGCAAAAAGCAGAACAATTTTCCACATTTTAGTAGCTTCAAACCATGAACATTCTTGTGTCCACACTGAAGATGCTATAATCTAATTTTTCTTCAAATGGGCACCACATTAGAAATAATACAACAATTCTCACCAAGTTTTTAATAGAAACATTCGAGTAAAAGCAAGAAGTTGGGTCCATGAAGAGGGGAAGTTTCGGCCAAAACAAAAAAAATTGCACAAAATGTGTATGGGTTACAGATTAGGTACTCGAGCCTAAATCTGAATGCGTATGCATTATGATTTGAGTACACAACCTTGAAATGTGTACGTGTTTCTTAAAGCTATTTTTTTTTTTAATAAGCGACTGTGTTTTCATTTTAATTGTCAGTTTGAGCCGCACTAGAGAAGGAGAAAGAAGATCACATACTCATTTCGAAGGGCCTGATTGAGGAAAATTTTCATTGCCACCTCCTCCCATCGATACAACTAACCTCAGCAACCTCCAAGTTGGTTGAATTCTACCCTTTTTTTGCTTTATATCTTGCATTTTTATTTAGTTTTTATTTGTTTAGTTTGTTTTAGTTCAATATTTTATAGTTTTTAAAATACATTTAATTAACCAAAAACATCAACGAAACAAAGAACGTTAAATTGTAAATCGAAAACCATAAAAAACTAAACCTAAATTGGACACATTTAACTTAGAAATCAAAACCCTAAACCCTAGGTTCCAAAAAACATAGGTCCTTGAAAAATAATTTACCTAGGTTAATCCTTGGACCTAAACCCTAACATGTAAACCTAAAACCCTATTTACCCTAAAATCTAAACCTAAAACCCTAATATTTTGACCTTTTAGATAGTGGAACTTGAAAGTGCAATCAATACTTTCAATGTAACCATTTGTGTTGAGAAATGAGGAGTTGTTTCTTAACTAGTTCAACAAACCATAGCATAAATTTATGAGGTTGATCTAATTAGGATTGATCATGTTTCTATGTTACACCATTTCCATACAACAATAGTTTAAACATTCTCATTTTTTAGTATGGTTACAAGTTTCAATCTCATTAGGATTGATCATGTTGCTCTTGCTCATTGAATAATTTAAATTTGGAAATTTCCCTCCTTCCTTTCTTTATTTTGTGTCCTCCTTGTCATTGGTTCTTAACTTTCACTTCGCATAATTTTAGAAGTATCCCTCCTTGGACGTTTTTTACATTTTTTATTTGACATAGATATGTTTTCATGTCATCAAATCTCTAAATAATTATATAGTAAAGATCTAATTTCTTCCATTTTTGCATGATAAATTATGCACACTAATTCACATACATATAAATATGATTTCATTGTACAACTAAAAAATTTAGTGAAGTCTTTGTACTTAAAGAAGCCATTTTCAATATGTGAATAGATCTCAAGCTCATCTTTGTTTATTTTGTACATTGCAATTACCACTAACATATATCTATGTGTCCCTTTGAATGACTTCTATTAATTTTTTATTCTTATCTTTAGTATGCTTTGAAAACAATGAATGAGATTATAAATTAATGTTAGTTTTAAACTTATAATTTCTTCTTAACTACTTTTTCCCACTATAGAGAACTTGTGTCTCTTATCATGAAATTTGAAAATTTAGATAAATCAATTTATGTCATCAGATTTAATTAAATTCTATGTCATACTTGATAAATACATGTATTCACAATCGATATACCTTAGCTCTATAGATATACCCTTGTTGGGAAACAACCACACCTATGAGTAAACTTCCCCTCACCCCAAAAGATAAAGCTCTAGACCCATAAAACTTAGAAGAATAAATTACTTATTGATGAATTAGTTAATTAATGATAGGCTTGATATTTATGAGCTCCATTGAGCACCCTTGTCTTACAATAATCCTAATATAAATATATAATCTAGTATAATTTTTACTTGAATTAAACTACACGGTTTTCATCATTTACCCATTTTGACAATAGTGGTTTACAATTTTTGGCCAAACTGGACACTGAAATTATTATTTTTAACTAAATCTTCACCTATACAGGCTAAACCGTGAGGAATTTGAAGATGATGCAAAATACAGTCTCATCACATTTTGTTTGTAGATTTTAAAAAGAAAAATTTCAATTTTTTTGGAATCAGATTGCACTTCTTTTTCCATCTCCCACGAAAACTAGTGTTTTCAGAAAACATTTTTAAAAAGTGGCGCACACCGTATAACGCGTAAATTGTTTTCCATGAAGGATAAAATTCTAATTCTTTCGAATTTAGATTTGTAACTTCGATATACAGTGCTTCCACTTGGTTAGATATTTTTTTATTGAATATTTTTTCTTTAATCAAGTTTTGAAGTCAAACCAATTACAATTCAGACATAGCACGTAACCTTTTTTGTATATATCAAAATTCAATTTTTTTTTGTTGGATCAAGGACTTCAATATTTGGTGCACTCATGTTTTTCAACTTTTTTTTTGATAATCTGCTATTTTTTCACATGTGTAGAATAGAGACCTTCATTTTCGATGAAAAACCTATGTTTAATAAAACTAAAAAAACAAATGCATAATAAAACATATTAAAATTATATTCATTGGATAGCTCGTTCTGAGGACTACCATAATCATTTGAAATAAATTTTAAATGAATTCATTTGATCCCCCAAAAGGTAAATCAAAAGTGATTTTTTATCAACATTTTGATAGGTGTAAATGAGACTCATTTATAGGTATGGTTTAAAACTAGCGAGGTTCTATCAAATGGGTTTTGATCTAAGGTGGTTTGATCAAACCCTCTTCAATTGGAATCCTTAAAATGGAACTTTTTAAGGCTTAAATCACTATATTTTCTAAAAATATGTGATTTCAACAAAAATCAGAATCTCTCAGAAATTATAAACCACTATTGTGGTAGCACCACATAACCTAAATTAGCTTGGGGACCTTTCCTTCTTTTTTTCCACCTTTATATATGTAATAGAAGACACTCTAAACAAACCCTAACCTCATATTAACACCCAATTTGAGAAATCAAAGTTATATATCTACACATGTCTTATTTTTCATTCTTTAGTCCTTTACCAATAGAAATTAAATGGTTCCTCACCTTATGTTCATAGTCTCTATTTCTAATCTTCTTATTTAATTTTTCCAATAATGATTCAAATAAGCCTCACTGTTGATATTGTAGCCTTTTGTGAGCTCTCAATTCTTGATACATTTTATCCAACTCCTAGTTTAAATGTTGATGGTGATTTATTTAAATAAATATTAAATATTTACCTTAATCCATGTGGTTTTATTTATTTTAAATAAATCAATTAATGTACATATCATCAAATTTGACTATAGTTTAATTATCAAGTGATATCTAGCTAAAAATAAGTTTATGGGGCCTTCTTTCAGGGGATTCACTTAATAAACCAATGACATAGTGCATGCATTCATAGGGTTATAATAAACCCCCCTAATTTCATTTCTACCCATCAGAGTTATTTAATTAGAACTTGCATCCCTATTTTCACTAAGAGGTATCCTATGTACCACATATAGATCTAACTCAAAACTATTTATAATTGAACCATCCCATTTATTAAAGGTTTAACGTAAAATACCTAGATGAATTATGACAAATATGTCATCCTCTACAAAGTTTTGATGTAGAAGCACTTATACAACTCATGTTCATATGAGTTCCCTTTCCATGTACACACAATATAATTTAGTGCATCCTTAGATATTTTAGGTATCTTAATTATAGTATACATATTGATCTAAATCATAGTGGATTTATATTTTAGATATGGTTGATGATTCTTCTTGGAAGGGTTACTAAAAGGTGTTCAATAATTAGTGTTAAGTAACATGTAGGTAGGATTTTATTAAAATTGTATGACCTTGGTGTGACAATTATCTCCATTTTTAGTTGCATTCTAAGAGTTGGTAGTAACAACAAACCCTTCATATTAAAAACCACACACCGGACTCAATTTAATGTGTACATGTTATGGATTTTTAATGTTATGGATTTTTTAATGTTATAAATTGAATGGTCTTCAAATGAAATGCATTTTGAATTTGTGCACATTCAATGTGATTTTTAAATAACTTTCAAATTGTGTGCATTATTTAATTAGTTTGTTGATATATATTTTTTAATTGTTTAACATGCAGTTTCCATTTGATTGTTCACATGGATCTAGAAGTTAACATAGAGGATTTTATGCCTCATGCAAAAATTCCTGTAGACCCCACACATCCAAATCCACCACCACAACAAAACCCCACACCTCCAAACTCTCGACCTCCTAACCCCCCACCCCCTGTTGTAGATCAAAATCAGTTAAGAGAGAGCATTAGAGCAAACCTTATTATGATTTAGGGAAATATAGATCTGATAAAAAATGAGCCTAGAATCCTCCCCCATTTCACACGGTTTGCATCTATGATACAAAATATTGTCGATTATGTTTGATCTATTGATGCAGACCTAGATAGGTTCCATCAATGGAGAGAAGAGAGGAGAAAATTCTATGCAGACGGATTGTCCTATAAAGAAATTAATGACCTTAAAATTACCAAACAAGCCATGTGTCAATATTTTTTTAATCCCCAAAGAAACCAACTAATTCCACCCACCAAAACACGAATTTCAATTTTATGGTGTAGGAAACCGCAGATAGCTACACATTTTTGGGATAGATGGTGGATGGTGTTTGATAATCCACCACATGGAAATTCTGAGGTGCCCCTATACTTTTTGAGAAATTTATGGGTTGAGTTTGAGTTGGGTTTAAAACCCAACTATTTTGATATGAGGTCATTTCAGGGAGTTGGGTGTGGCATGCCCCGACATAGACTAGGAGCACATGTTGATCCTCAATGACATGCTCTAATTACTCCTATTGTTCCTCCTCCTCCCAGTGTTCCTATTGCATTTCAGCAGCAGACCATGTTATCAACATTAGGAGCATTGAGTTCGCTTTCAAGACATCTCACTCATCAAACTACACACGCAGCGACTAAAGTGGCCAATAGGGATCATGGATGCTTGGGCTATAGGAATACTCAGGAATCCACTTCAAGTGACCCTCATGCATCTGGGACAAAGTCATATATTAATTTACTATATTCTGAGGATCATCCTACGCAGGTATGTTCATCTTTTGAACTTAAATTTAATTTGTTTGAAATGTGAAAAATTCATGTAAATAATAACATCAAATTATATATATAATATAATATTAATTCAATAAGTTTTTGGTGTAGATGCATGATCACATGATGCCTGAAACTCAAAATGATCGTGTCTATATGTCGAGCGTTGTAGATCTGGGCTCACCTTTTGGTCATGTACTAGAACGAATATATATTAAATAATTTATGTGGATGTATCTAACTTAATTTGAATTTGTACACATGTGTGAAATGATATATTATATCTAGATATGGGGAGGTTATACGATACCTAGTACTAACCAATCACAAGTTGTGGTGAGCGCTCCTGAGTCATCATCAGCTCAGGTGCATTCTTTCAAAATTTTGTTAAGTTTAAATTAAATACACATCATAGATCTAATTTAATTTGTTCATTTACATACACATGTGTGAATGATCTATACAAACTATTGTACATCTATATGCAAGGATTTCATGAGATACCCATGGTGAGCACACCTTTGACATCGCCAACATTTATGCATGGGAAATCTCAGGTGCATGATCATGAGGTCATAGCATTCGAGGATGTAACATTTACTAAATATCCTATACAATTTTTATGGACCTTTTAATATATATATATGTATATATATTTGAGGTTTTAACATATTATTTATTTTATATGAATATGCAAGATATAGTAGATTAGGTATTTGGATCTTCTCAAGTGACAGAACTATGCTACCCATTGAACAAAATGTGCCAGTAGATTCACATGATCATATGGTATGTAAGAGGGTGGATTAAGGGGAGTTGATAGAATGACTTAAAGGGATGTAAGAGGGTGGATTAAGGGGATGCATGTCATGAACCTTAGGATATGGCTTAACGGGCCCTAAGAGGATGGCTTAAGGGGAATTATGAGATTGACTTAAGGTATGCAAGATTGTGGATTAAGGGGATGCAAGAGGTTGAATTAAGGGTCCTTTAAGAGGATGGCTTAAGGGGATGAGAGAGGGTGGATTAAGGGGAGTTGATAGAATGACTTGAAGAGATGTAAGATGGTGGATTAAGGTGAGTTGATAGAATTACTTGAAGGGATGTAAGAGGGTGGATTAAGGGGAGTTGATAGAATGACTTAAAGGGATGTAAGAGGGTGGATTAAAGGGAGTTGAGAGAATGAATTAAAACCCTAAACCATAGGACCTAAATCCTAGTAGATGAACCATAAACCCTTAAAACCCATATAGATTTGTTATTCTAAGCATCTCATGAACCCTAGACACCCTAAAACCTAAACCATGTGACCAAAATACTAGGAGATGAATCATAAACCATTAACCCATATAGATTTGTTATTATAAGCATCTCATGAACCCTAGAAACCCTAAACCCTAAACCATAGGACCTAAATCCTAGGAGATGAAATCTAAACCCTTAAAACCCATATAGATTTTTTATTCTAAGCATCTCATGAACCCTAGAAACCCTAAACGCTAAACCATATGACCTAAAGACTAGGAGATGAACTGTAAACCCTTAAAACCCATATAGATTTGTTATTCTGAGAATCTCATGAACCCTAGAAACCGTAAACCCTAAACCATAGGACCTAAATCCTAGGAGATGAACCCTAAACCCTTAAGGGGTGTTGAGAGAGTGACTTAATGGGATGTAAGTGGATGGATTAAGGGTAGATATATGAGGTATGGATTAAGGGGTCCTAAGAGGATGGCTTAAGGGGTGTTGAGAGAGTGACTTAAGGGGATGAAAGTGAATGGATTAAGGGGTCCTAAGAGGATGGATTAAGGGGTGATGAGAGAGTGACTTAAGGGGATGCAAGTGGATGGATTAAGGGTATATATATGAGGATATGGGTTAAGGGGTCCTAAGAGGATGGCTTAAGGGGTGTTGAGAGAGAGAATTAAGGGTAGATATACGAGGATATGGATTAAGGGGTCCTAATAGAATGGCTTAAGGGGAATTAATAGAGAGACTTAAGGGGATGGTACATAAGAGGATGGCTTAAGGTGTGTTGAGAGAGTGACTTAAGGGGATGCAAGAGGATGAATTAAGGGTAGATATACAAGGATATGGATTAAGGGGTCCTAATAGAATGGAATAAGGGGAATTAATAGAGAGACTTAAGGGGATGCAAGAGGATGGATTAATGGTACATAAGAGGATCACTTAAGGGGTTTTAAGATAATGTCTTAAGGGGATATGAAATCAATTATAAACTTTTTATTAAATGACAATGAATAAAATTTAGTTTTATATTTATACTCTCAATTAAATGTATCTAGAACTATATATAGTTACTTGTCTCTAGATTCAAATTCCATTGTAATATATGTGCATATCCTCTCTTTTTTGTAAAGAATCTAGTTTTGTGAGACCTAAAACAAAAAATGATATGTGGGAAACATGTCAATTGAGACATAACGCGAGCACATTATAACACACTCATGTTATGTCCTCCTTTATGTTAGATGTCAGTCGATCAAATGTATGTTGATATATTTGTATGTACATGTATGATTGTGTGTCATGTGTGTATGCATGTATGCATGTATGCATGCTTGTATGTATGTATGTATGTATGTATTTATCAATGCATGTATATTGTATGTATGCCTATATGTATGTAAGATTGTATCTACACATGTATGCATGTATTCTTGTATGGATGTAGGATTATATGTACATATGTATTATGCTTGTATGTATGTAAGTATGTATGTATTTGCGTATGTCTTTAGAGGGAGGGATAATTTAGAGAGAGAGATACAGAGAGAAAGAGAGAGTTATGTAGGTAGGGTGCCAAAGGGAGAGACTTGAGAGTGTGAGGGGGGTGAGAGGGAGAGACTTGAGAGATAGGTAGTGATAGGGAGTGTGAGAGAGAGGGAGTTTGAGTGAGAGACCTGAGAGAGGGAGAGGATATGGGAGGGAGTGACCTGATAAAGGTAGAGAAAGAGGGGGGTGGAGTGAGAGGGACTTATCTAGGTAGGGTGGGAGGGATAGAGAGAGAGAGGGGAGAGAGACAAAGACAGTTACCTAGGTAGGTTGCTAGAGGGAGAGATCTGAGAGAGAGGGGGGGTGTGAGGGAGAGACATGAGAGAGAGGGAGAGAGAGGGAGTGGGAGAGAGTGGGAGGGATATAGAGATAGATGGATAGAGGGATCGAGAGGGTATGGATTATGGATTGATTCAATGAGGGAGGTAGGCCCGTATTAGGGAGAAGGGAATAGGGTCAGAAGGAGGGTTTAGGGTTAAGGGTTTATGACAGGGATTAAGAGGGTATAGGGGTTGAGGGATTAGGGTTTAAGGATTGAGGGTTGAGGGTTGAGACTTGAGGGAGAGGAGGGAGGGTTGAGGGAGGGTTTAGGGTTGAGGTATTAAGAGGGTATAGGAGTTGAGGGATTAAAGGGTTGAAAATTGATGGTTGAGGGGAGGGTAGGGGTTGAGGGATTAGGGTTTAAGGGTTGAGGGTTGATGTATTAAGAGGATATAGGGATTGAGGGATTAGAGTTTAAGGGTTGAGGGTTGAGGGATTAAAGGGTTTAAGGGTTGAGGGTTGAGGGTTGAGGGTTGGTGGATTAAGAGGGTATAGGGGTTGAGGGATTAGTATTTAAGGGTTGAGGTTTTCAAGGATTCAAAGATTAAAAGGGTATAGGGGTTGAGGGATCAAGAGGGTATAGGGGTTGAAGGATTAGGGTTTAAGGGTTGAGGGTTGAGGATTGAGGGTTGAGGGATTAAGAGGGTATAGGGGTTGAGAGATTGAGGGATTAAGAGGGTATAGGGGTTGAGAGATTAGGGTTTAAGGGTTGAGGGTTAAGGGTCGAGGGATTCAGAGGGTATAGGCGTTAAGGGATTAGGGTTTAAGAATTGAGGATTGAGGGTTGAGGGATTAAGAGGCTATAGGGTTTGAGAGATTAGGGTTTAAGGGTTGAGGGTAGAGGGATTAAGAGGTTATAGGGGTTGAAGGATTAGGGTTTAAGGGTTGAGGGTTGATTTTTGAGGGATTAAGAGGGTATAGGGGTTGAGGGATTAGGAGGGTTGAGGGATTAAGAGGGTATAGGGGTGGAGGGATTAGGGTTTAAGGGTTGAGGGATTAAGAGGGTATGGGGTTTGAGGGATTAGGGTTTAAGGATCGAGGGTTGAGGATTCAGGGATTAAGAGGGTATAGGGGTTGAGGGATTAGGGTTTAAGGGTTGACGGCTGAGGGTTGAGGGATTAGGGATTAAGGTTTGAGGGTTGAGGGTTGAGGGATTTAGAGGGTATAGGGGTTGAGGGATTAGGGTTTAGGGGTTGAGGTTTGAGGGATTAAGAGTGTATAGGGGTTGAGGAATTAGGGTTTAATGGTTTAGGGTTCAGGATTTAGGGATTAAGAGGGTATAGGGGTTGAGAGATTAGCATTTAAGGGTTGAGTAATTATCATTTAAGGGTTGAGGGTTGACAGATTAAGGGGGTATAGGGGTTGAGGGCTTAGGGTTTAAGGGTTGAGGGTTGAGGGTTGAGGGATTAAGAGGGTATAGGGGTTGAGGGATTAGGGTTTAAGGGTTGAGGATTGAGGGATCAATAGGGTATAGGGGTTGAGGGATTAGGGTTTAAGAGTTGAGGGTTGAGGGTTGACTGATTAAGAGGGTATAGGGGTTGAGGGATTAGGTTTTAAGGGTTGAAGTTTGAGGGTTGAGGGTTGAGGGGTAAGAGGGTATAGGGGTTGAGAGATTAGGGTTTAAAGGTTGAGGGTTGAGGATTCAGGGATTAAGAGGGTATAGGGGTTGAGGGATTAAGATGTAAGGGTTGAGGGTTGAGGGTTGAGGGATTAAGAGGGTATAGGGGTTGATGGATTAGTGTTTAAGGGTTGAGGGTTGAGGGTTGACGGATTAAGAGGGTATGGGGGTTGACGGATTATGGTTTAAGGGTTGAGGATTCAAGGATTAAGAGGGTATAGGGGTTGAGGGATTAGGGTTTAAGTGTTGAGGGTTGAGGGATTAAGAGGTTATAGGGGCTGAGGGATTATGGTTTAAGGGTTGATGATTGATGGTTGAGGGATTAAGAGGGTATAGGGGTGGAGGGATTAGGGTTTAAGGGTTGAGGATTGAGAGATTAAGAGGGTAGGGGTTTGAGGGATTAGGGTTTGAGGGTTGAGGGTTGAGGGTCAATGGATTAAGAGGGTATAGGGGTTGAGGGATTAGGGTTTAAGGGTTGAGGGTTGAGGGTTGAGGATTGATGGTTGAGGGTTGAGGGATTAAGAGGTTATAGGGGTATCCATCTCTCCCAATATCTCCATCTACCCTCTATCTCTTAACCATTTAAGCTTTTAACCCTTAAACCCTTAACTCTTAACCCTCTACCCTCTATCTCTCTCTCAGTCTATCTCTCCCTCCATATATATCTCCATCTCTCCCACTATCTCTTTCTCCCCCTCTCCCTCTTTGTCCCTCTATCCCATTCTCTCTTTCTCCCACTCTCCCACTCTCTCCAACTCTTTCTCCCACTTTCCCCCTCCCTCCCTCCCTCTCTATATCCATTTCTCCCACTATCTCTTTCTCCCCTTCTCCCTCTCCCTCCCTCTCTCCCTCTTTCTCACCCACTCCCTCTCCCTCCCTCTCTCCCTCTTTCTCTCCCACTCTCTCTTTATCCCATTCTCCCCCTCTCTCGCTCCCTCTCTATCTCCATCTCTCCCACTATCTCTTTCTCCCTCTCCTCTCCCTCCCTCTCTCCCTCTTTCTCTCCCACTCTCCCTCCCTCTCCCACTCTCTCTTTATGCCACTCTCTCCCCCTCCTCCCCTCTATCTTTCTCCCACTCTCTTTTCCCCATTTTCCTCTCTCCCTCTCTATCTCCATATCTCCCACTATCTTTCTCCCTCCCTCTCCCTCCTCTCCTCTCCTCTCCCACTCCCTCCCTCCCTCTCCCCTTTCTCTCCCACTCTCTTTCTCCCCTCTCCCTCCCTCTCCCTCCCTCTTTCTCTCCCACTTTCCCTCTACCTCTCTCTCTCACACACACACTCACCTCTATCTCCTCTACTATAACGATATAGGGGAGAGATATAGAATTACGATAGAGGGTATAGACAAAGAGGGAGAAAATAAATATATTAAGAAAACCATATTGCATATAATGTGTGCGTGCTTTGAAGAAGTAAAGATGTTACCATTTTAGGAAGAAATAATGTGCTCGCGTTATAACGTGAGCACGTTGTTTGTTCTACTAAAAATGGTAAAAAAACTCAACATACCCATGATGTCAAGGCCCACAGTCTGCATATTCTCCTGGTTCTACACGTGCTCCAACAAAAAGTAGCTTTTTGATGATGTTGTGAAGTGTGCAAGCATTTTTTTCACATTCCACCACCTTTTCCATGATCTTTCTACCACCTTTGCATGAAATAGCAGAGTTTCCACGTTGAAAGACATATAATATCAATTGAAGTTTAAATTCCATTGAAAAGTGATATATAATTGAAGTTTGGAGGGGAACAAGCTTTTGAACAAGTAAAATTGTTATGGAGTTTGAAGAAAGAAGAACCTAAGGCTACATAATTGGGTTGAACTCCTCCATTTGAAATTTTGGTTTTTTAGGTATGTGAAGTCTTTACACATTTTCTTTCATTCTATTATTGCTTTCTTTCATTTTCGTTATTTTTCATATTCCATGTTGATCATTGTTTGTTTGTCATTATAACCTTATGTTGTCAATGGAAATTTTAAATTACACAATTATATACACTTGCCAATTACCATTTTAAATCTAATGCAGAGCATCTACCAGGATCCACAAATCATCAAGGGTACTTCTGACCCTAACTTAAATTGAAGAAGATCAACGAAAAAACTCAATTGATGAATTAACCATCATAAAATTGATTGTAACATAGCATAAATCTAATTAGAAAATTAGAACCATTCAATTCGTTCATGATTCACTAATTCAAGAACTCAATGCCGCAACTTACATGGAAAAATAACAACAAATCATGGAAGGTAACTACCAACCTTTATCCAAACATCCAAGACACTATAATCAGAATTTTATTGATTGAAATAAACCAAATACACATTCCAAATATCTCACCAAAATTCATCCTTTGAGAATGCTTCCCCTAGCAATATTCAAAACTCGTGGTGCAGAGGCACCTACAACCATGTTTCAAAATCTACTTTGGTGACAATATGTCTTAAGGTCTTTGGGTGAGTTCAAGAGTTTTTAGATGCTTTGTCATAGTTTTTATTGAAAATAACATCTAAATAGGCCAATATTTCATGTATTTAGGGATTTTTTGAGTTTGGTGATCAAATGTGCAAGTATGCACTCTTGCTTCAAAAAATTATCAATTTTTCCATATAATATTTGAAGGAAAATTATTCAAATTGTAAATGGAAGTGCAAGAAAAGAGTCTAGAAGTTTTATTAGGGATGAAATAAATGTGTTTGAGTGGTCTTAGGTGTCTTGGACAACAAAGTTTCATAATGTCAAGCTTATTTAGCAAAAGTTGTCAATGTTAGCAATTTTTAAGACAAATGAAGGTCTTGGTAGTTAATAGGTGGTTATAGGTTGGTTATGGATGCGGATCAGTTGGAGAAGGGCCTAAAATTGTATTTAAAAACCTGGTATGGCCTCGTTCAAGAGGTTGGTGGAGTTTGAATAGGAAAGAAACTTGCATTTACACTATTTTTTTGAAGATCTCACTGCTTTTTGTGTGTTTGCAGACCCTGTACAGGCTTAGTAATGGCATGAAATTGATATCATTCCATAAAATAATTTTTCTACTTTCATTTGGCTCCCTTTGAAGAGGTTTTCATTGAAATTTGTGCTTGGAATTCATAAATTTCTAGAAACCGGGTTCTTGGACATTCAAGGGTTTAAGGGCAATTTAATGTCTTAGATGGCATCCCATATATTGTGCTCTTTGTGACTTGGTGGAGTGACCATGTAGGATGTAATTAGGATGTTCTTGGGAGTACAAAAGAAAAATTTTAAAGTTTCCTCATGAATGATGCTGGTTTAAGGGGAAATACCCTATTTTCTCATAGAAAACAATGGTGCAGACCTAAGAAAGAGAGGTGCAGTGTTGCCAGAGGGTAGATGAGGGTTCCTTAATCTTGGGGGGATACAGAGGTGTCTGGGTAGTTTGTTTGAATTGGGATCTATATAGAGGTGTCTTAAGGTGATGTTTCCACTTAAACACCTAGAATAGTCAATTTCCATGATACCAAACCACCAATTTCATGATCACTTTGCCCTTATAAGGTCATTACCCTACTGTCCCAAGAAACCCTCCAAAACACAAGCAAAAAAAAGGGTTTTCAAGGATTTAAAAACTCCGAGCCTCTCCCATTCCTCCCAAGGGTTCAAACACCTTCCAATACCTCTGCACAAACTTATCAAACACTCACAATGCCATTACACTCATTAGTTTTAGAATCACCATCATGGTTATTCACTTTCACATAGAAATATGCTCTGGCCAGCGTAGTGCATCACTCCACTAGCCAAACCCATGCTCTTCAAGACTCCCAAACACATTTGACATGTAAATTATTATGTTACACACCAATCCACTGAGTTATAGATCCATCATAGTGGGTGGATTGGTGAAAATCAATACATTATAGCCTCAAACCCTTACACTGTCAAAATAGGGCAGACTTGGAGAAACGACTAAAAATCTCTTCTAAAATGGTATTAGCACACCAAACCTTATTCAAGTGAATATAAATTCATGCATCAATTATCTCTGAGACCTTCAAGGCATCACAACCTTGTACAGGTCTATACATAGAGAAAGAACACAAGAAAACGCAAGAAAATCAAAGAATTCCTTTATTTTATTTTATTCAAATCTTGAAGAGTAGCCTCCATTAAAGAATTTACATGATATATATCTTATTTCCCTTCAAAATAAACTCCCCCAACATATCTAACTATTTCTATAACTTCTTAACTAACTTATCTCTTCACAACTTTGCGAAAAAATGCTTTTTTTTGCAAATGTCAAGCCAAATCTTCCCCCTAAACACCTAGAATGATTCAAAAGAACTAAATACATCTTAAGAGTGTTCTCATAAACTTTATTTAACATATATCATTATCTTAGACTCAAAAACAACAAGAACCTTACTTTTACCCATCTTCACATGCACCAAAAACCCTCCTTTTTACCCAAGAAACGAGTGGTTTATTGAAAAAAACTCATCAAACCCATTTAAAATATTATGAATACTTCAAACAGGTCTAAAATGGTCTGCAAAAATTCAATTCAATAATAAACCACGCTGCCCCAACTCAAAACACACTTTAGCATATCAAAGCCACTCGAAATCTCATGGAAAACTCAAAATTTCAGTATAGGGATTCATGCCCAACACCCTTTTCATTCAATGGTGCTCCCGCACCATGTATGCTTCCACAGTTTGTGTACATATATATGACAAAAGTTGAATTTTTTTATGCGTGTTCATGCTTCCATTTTGAGCCTATCTTGCAATCATGGCATGCCACGTTGCCACTTTTCTTTAAGGCATTCTGGATTGAAAAAAATCATGTCACCTTTGTCTATGCTATGTTAACTCTTGTACAGGATGATTGTAATTATTATTTAAATAAAGCCTTGAATGACATATATTTTTTAACTAAATTGAATGGATACATTTTTTAGGAACTAATATTTGTCTCATTGCCATGATACAGATAAAAGTATTTTCCATGCCGAAGAAAAAGACAAAGAGGAAACTAATAGACGAAGAGAATGAAACCTTCAAAGAAAAGGAGAGAGTTCGGGTGGCGGCATATCGTGAAAAGAAGAAATTGGAAACGATTGATGAAAACAAGCCAATTGAAGAGGAACCTCAACCATCAAAAAGAGAAAGTGAATTGGCAGCACCAAAGGCACGAATGCGAAAGCATCATCGTAAGATAGATTATGATACCGTAGTTGGAGACACACCCTCTATGGAAAGTGAATATGAAGGGACACTATTAAGAACAAGTGAATATGGAGGGACACCATCTAGCACAAGTGAATATGGATAGACACCATCTACTGCAAGTGAATATGGAGGGACACCATCTACCACAAGTGAATATTGTTGGACACCATCCAACACATCTCAAGTTGAGAGTACATCATCACTCAGATTTGACAAAGAAGGTATGCCATCATCCCCATGTGAACCTCAAGGTATGTCTTCTTCTCCACCCTCGATTGAAGGTACGCAATCTAGCCCACCTCAATTAAATATTGATTAAATTCCTAATGTTGAGATGTATGTACCTAGGAGGACACCACCTATGATTTTGTGTAGAAAGCCAAAGTATTTCATTAATATTGATGATGAGATTTTGCAGCACATGGAAGGTAATATTTCAACATGCACATGTAGAAGATATGTTGATAATATTTGGGAATGATTCTTTGAAAGGCTAAATGAGACTGCACAATGTCAACTATTTGTTGAAATGATGTGGGGTGTAAAGTATAGAAACATCATGAAGACTCTTGGGTTGAGAACATCAAATGCATCGAGTGAAGACACTATTGTGAAGAATCTAATGGATGCTTATGAGAGTGTGGGTAAGACCTCATGCTCAAAGGATAGTAATGTCACCTGACATGTCACTACATCGACTTTGGTAAGTTGTCAAACAAAGAGAGCTTGTTTCATTAGAAAGACAAGTGAACAAACGGGAATTAGTAGAAAAACATTATCAAGAGCCATTCATAGGCGGCAAAGAATTGAGGGCACTGATTCAAATGAATTATGGGCATTCTCGGGGAGACTGTCACGAATAGATAAAGAAGTTGTCAAAGCCTTGAGAAAAATAATTGAAGAGTATTGGAAGAATAACACAAGGCCATCTCTGAATCAAAGGGATGTGGTAAGAAGGAGAATCGGTAGTCAGAATCGTGAGCCTCCAAAACATTTTTTGGATATGACTCAAACCCAATTTTTTCAAAAATTTGAAAATGATTATCCTCAAATTAGTATTTCTCAAATATTTTTTGAAATGCTTAAAACTTTTTATGTTAAGATAAATCACACACGCACTACTTGTTGTTGTAGACTACATATTAAATTTTCTAACCATTATGATGTTTATCGTTCTATATGTTTAGATTTGCATACTAACGATGTTTTGCAGGATTGTGGCATAAAAGCCCCACCAAAATCTTCAAGAGAGTTCTTATCAAAAAAATTATGTGAAAAAGAGGATGGCCAGATATTCTACAGGAAATCATGCTTGGATGGTTCATGCGAGGGTTGCGGTGGCTTCCAGCGTATGTCAGTATGTCAACATATGGAAAGCACAAATGAGGTGGGACAAAAACTAGTAGAGTTTGGGAAGTATAAAACAGTGGAATATACTACAAAAGATGGGTCTGAAGCAAAAAGGTGTGATTTGGTTATTGAGAAAATTCCAATGTACCAGTTTATGTCCATGTTTCATGACAATATATTGTCTGAGTATGCAATGCATACCCATAGAGCTCTATGGTTGGACATGCAATTCAAGCTATGCAAGGACGCCTTTCTAGTTGGAAGCATAGTATCAGTGGTTGAATTTGTAGAGAACTAAACTCTACAACCACAACGTGAGGTGCAGTCACAGTATTACAACTCCACATAGGTTTCGATATTTGTGTACATAACATTCATTCATGCATCTGATAGTACAAATGACCAAAGGAAGGTATTAAGGGAGTACCACTTTTAAATTAGTGATGATCGCACAAATTCTCCAGAGTTCGTGAAAGGTTGCTTCCAGATGTTCTAGAGTGGTTTGGCTTAGAGGGGCATAGAATATAACTGACATATAATATGGTTTGATAACTGTGCAACACAATTCAAGAACACACGCATGTTCTACTAGTTGTGTAGGATGCATGTCTTTATAGGTATTCAACATATTTGGAACTTTTGTGAGGTCGGACATGGAAAGGGGGAGCATGATGGTGTAGGAGCATGCGTGAAAAGAGCATTAGCACGAGAAGAGTTAAAGTATAAAAATAGTGCAAAGTTGATAGATGCAAAATCAATTGTCAAGTGGTGTAATTCTTTGATGGGTCCAAGTAATGAAGGTACATCTTTAGTTCATAGATTTTTTTGGTTGATGGATGATACTAACATTGCACCATCTGAAGATTTTGTACACTAATAGGATCGAGTGAGGTACACTCTTTCCTTAGCTCAAATGTAGGTGCATGGAATATCAATACACAAAATATGGCATGCTTTTTTTCTTCATGTACAATGCAAGCCTAGAATGATTGTGAGTTAGGGGAGTGGGTTAACAAATGGTTGACAACTTATCTTAGCCCACTTCACACGTATCGCCCTCTGATGACATTGGAACTAACACAGATGGAATCATCGATCGACTTTGACCATGTATCAGATCTAGTTCAACCAGGTGATATATCTACTTGGTTAGTTGTTGAAATTCCATATTGTTATCTTAATACTGTATTCGTAATGTTGACAAATTTCAAGAGATTTTTTGCACATATCAATGCAGGGCATGTTTATGCAGTTATTGCAGATGAAGACAATGAAGAGGGAACAAACTATTACTTGTGTCATTATGTTGAGGCCAAAAATAAATTGGAGGCCCCAGTTATAGATGGAGAAAATATCGAATACCCTACAAGCTCAGTTGTGGTTACTGGAACATGGCTTAGAAGGTACCCACATTCAACTATTAAACATTAGCTATATCAGGACTTTGACATGCATTGTAAGATTCTTCATTACTCGAACCTTGTTGTGGCATCCAATGTTTGTTTGAACAAATATGGGGGTAGACCTTTTAAGAAGACCTTGTGGAAGGTCCATGAGTCTGACCATGAGGCA
The DNA here is from genome assembly GCA_007115665.2 of Sequoiadendron giganteum. NCBI lineage: Eukaryota > Viridiplantae > Streptophyta > Pinopsida > Cupressales > Cupressaceae > Sequoiadendron > Sequoiadendron giganteum. The sequence continues at coordinate 48,407,810 of CM021102.1, read as the reverse complement.
ATACTTGACACAATAAAGAGTAGAGCAGACCCAGATGGTTCGTTGGATTAATTTGTAAGTATATGCACATTAGTTCTTATTAATTTATACTTGTATGCACATTAATTTTTCTGATGTGAATTCTATCATCTTATTTTACTTTGCCTATTTGTAAGTAACATACTAAACAGTGATTGGTGTCCCCTTGCAAAAAATCCAAATATATGAGTCATCCAAGAGAATGTCATTCAAAAAAGCAATGCAACATCCTTATTTTGATGATCTTGATAAATCTCAATCATTATTTTAAGCCATTAGAAAAGTGTGTGCAAAGCTTGGTGAGGGAATTTTGAGTTATTCATTTTAAGTTAACCTTATCATGAGTAGCTATGATGTAGAAATTATAAGAGCATCTGGAATTTCAACTTGCTCTATTCATGAGAGGTGTTGTGTGCAATAGGTATGTTGGAATTCCCAGTGAATATGTATGACCAAGAGTGACTAAATTGTGAGATCTGCATGCCTATCTGTAAGTGCCTTCCATCTATTTCATTTCCATTTTGGATGCTCTTTCTTTTTCTCTTTTGCTTTGTATATTGGTAAGTAAACTACAAAAATTTGATTGATCTCTCATTGTAAAAAATGTTGATTTATGAGCCATCAAAGAGAATCTCAGCCAAAAAAGAAATGCAACATCCTTATTTTGATGATCTTGACAAATATCAATTTTGATTTCAAGCCATTATAAAAGAGTGTGTGAAGCTTAGCGAGGGAATCTCAAGTTACTCAATTGAAGTTAACCTCATAATGAGCACCTATGATGTAGAAATTTAAAGCAAATCTTGAATGTATGAGTGACATTGTAAAAGATTTGTGAGAATGAAGTACCTAAGGCATTGTAATGATATTTACTTACATAATGATATTTACTCAAATATTGTAATTTTGGAGTTCATGTTTGGTGCAGTAGCACCTTGTTCTATAAATGCCTTCAATAGGAAAATTTGCAAAATTTGAATTTTGAAATGTAAACAATGTGTAAAGTTCATATGTAATGTATTCAAAGTCTCAAAGAGGTCATTAGGTGATTAGAGAAGTGATATAAAGCATGTAAGGTCGAGCAAAACAAAGATCTTTTGTACTCTTCAATATTTACAATCAATAAAGTCCCTATTTTAATGATTTTATGAGTTTTCCAGTTGTTCATTAACTTGTATGACATGTACAGTAGTATAAGGACTTGAATTTTTTTTTTTAAGGTATAATTGTGAAGTATCTTTCATTTGAATCTATTTACGAGGGTATCCATTGAGTTTATCATTAGTTTGAACTAATTTTTCTCAACTCGGTCTATAAACCAATAATGACTACTCCACCAAATTTGATAGTTTAGATCAATATCCAATAAGTTAGTATTAGGAATTTTTAGGTTTGTGTGTTTTTACTTGTGTAGGGGAATTCAAGAAAAAAATATGGAGTTGTTGCTAAAAGGTTTTATGATGTATTTTCAAGTCAAAAGAGTGGCTCCAAGTGATGTTTTGAGGAAATCTTCTCAAATGACTTCACAAAAAAATGACTGATCTAGAGAGCTATTATTGAGTTACAACACATACTTCAAAATCAACAGTGACTATCTTGGAACATGTGCATCAAAATTGACCTTCTTCGTTGTCCTCATTAGGCTAACTAGGCCTAATTTACAAAGGAACATACCTTTAAACATTCAAGAACCCCCTTAACTTGTTGGGGCAGAAATTATCATGTGTCCAAACCTTTAGATCCACAATTTTTCTCAGGACAAACTCACTCCACCATGCCAAACGAAAACCTTTATTTTATGCTAATATAAGGAGGGTTTATTGAAAGGAATGGTTCCAAACCTTACCAGAAGATGCCACCACCTCAGACCTTCTTAAGATCACCTGCACAAACTCAAAAGAAAATCACCCAACCTCTACATGCAATATTTTATCAAACCCTAGGATGAAACCTCCATTTTCATGCCCTTTTCCATTAAAATCTATAGCGGCAGCAACACAAACCCAATAAAAATTATTCTCTTTCACTTAGAAATTTCTCATCTGATCTTACAAGATCCTTTTGGGCCCCTCTAGAAAAACCTCTCTCGGTTTTGGCTATCTCAAAGTCGTTTTCTCGTGGCGGTTGATTTTCACTTGATGAAAAATGTGTCAAATTCAAGTTGTGTAAAGTTGCAAAGTGATGCAACTTTCACTTTGAAAATCATGTGACCAAACAGACTATTCCAACATGTCCAAATAGGTATTTGTATGCTAGTCACGGTCCTCTTTTGCACCAAAACGTGCGGAATCGCTCTGAGCTACGTTCCACTGGATCGATCCCTTAAGGGTCCAAAGTGCAAAATGGCTGCAAAATTTAGCATGCTATTAATCGGATACCGTGATGCTTAGAAATTTATCTTCTAATCCTACAACGTAGTGTTGGGACCCTTTACAAAAAAATCTCTTGTTTTTGGCTATCTCGGAGTGGTTTTCTCATGGCGGTGGATTTTCACTTGATGGAAAAAACATCAAATGCAAGTAGTTGCAAAGTTGCAAAGTGGTGCAACTTTCATTCTGCAACTCATGTGACCAAGGAGACTATTCCAACATGTTTTAATAGGTATTTTTACACTAGGCATGGTTCTCTTTCACACCGAAACACGCGGAATCGCTCTAAGCTAGGTTCCATCGGATCAATCCCTTAAGGGTCCAAAGTACAAAATGACTGCAAACATCATCATGCTATTACTTGGATACCATGATGCTTAGAAATTTATTTTCAAATCATACAGGATTGTGTTGGGCCCCTCTACAAAAACCTCTCTCGATTTCGGCTATCTCGGAGTAGTTTTCCCGTGGCGGCAGATTTTCACTTGATGAAAAAAGTGTCAAATTCAAGTTGTGCAAAGTTGCAAAGTGGTGCAACTTTCGCTCTGCAACTTGTGTGACCAAGTGGAATATTCTAATGTGTTTGAATATGTATGTTTACACTATGCATGGTCCTTTTTCGCACCGAAACATGCAGAATCGCTCTGAGCTATGTTCCACTAGATCGATCCCTTAAGGGTCCAAAGTGCAAAATGGCTGCAAAATTCACCATGTTATTACTCAGATAACGTGATGCTTAGAAAATTCTCATATAATCCTACAATATTTTTTTGTGCCCCTCTACAAAAACCTCTCTCAATTTTGGCTATCTCAGAGTGGTTTTGCCTTGGTGGTAGATTTTCACTTGATGGAAAAAGTGTCAAATTCAAGCTATGCAAAGTTGAAAAGTGATGCAACTTTCGCTCTGTAACTTGTGTGACCAAACTAACTGCTCCAATGCATCCAAATAGGTATTTTTATGCTAGGCATGGTCTTTTTTTGCACCGAAACACGCGGAATCGCTCCGAGCTACGTTCCACCGAATCGATCCCTTAAGGGTCCAAAGTGCAAAATGGTTGCAAAATTCAGCATGTTGTTACTTGGATACTATGATGCTTAGAAAATTATCATCTAATCCTATAGGATTGCATTGGGCCCCTCTACAAAAACCTCTCTTGGTTTTGGCTGTCTCAGAGTGGTTTTCCCGTAGCAACGGATTTTCACTTGATGGAAAAAGTGTCAAATTCAAGCTGTGCAAAGTTGCAAAGTGGTACAACTTTCATTTTGCAACTTGTGTGACTAAAATAACTACTCCAACGCATTTAAAATAGTATGTTTACGCTAGGCATGGTCTTGTTTCATATCGAAACACATAGAATCATTTTGAGCTACGTTCCACCGAATCGATCCCTTAAGGGTGCAAAGTGTAAAATGGTTGCAAACTTCAGCATGCTATTACTCGGATACTATATTGCTTAGAAAATTATCATCTAATCCTACAGGATTGCATTGGGCCCCTCTACAAAAACCTCTCTCGGTTTTGGCTATCTCGGAGTGGTTTTCCCGTGGCGGCATATTTTCACTTGATTGAAAAAGCATCAAATGCAAGCAGTGCAAAGTTGCAAAGTGGTGCAACTTTCATTCTGCAACTCATGTGACCAAGTGGAGTGTTTCAACGTGTCTGAATAGGTATTTTTATGCTAGGCATGGTCCTCTTTTGCACCCAAACATGTGGAATCGCTTTGAGCTACGTTCCATCGGATCGATCCCTTAAGGGTCCAAAGTGCAAAATGGCTGCAAACTTCAACATGTTATTACTTGGATACCATGATGCTTAGAAACTTCTTGTCTAATCCAATAGGATATTTTTGGGGCCCTCTACAAACAAATCTATCAGTTTTGGCTATCTCGAAGTGGTTTTCCAGTGGCGGCGGATTTTCACTTGATGGAAAAAGTGTCAAATTCAAGCTGTGCAAAGTTGCAAAGTGGGGCAACTTTTGTTATGCAACTCGTGTGACCAAGCGAGCTGTTCCAATGCATCTGAATAAGTATGTTTACATTAGGCATGGTCTTGTTTCACATCGAAATACACGGAATCGCTCTGAGCTACGTTCCACCGAATCGATCCCTTAAGGGTCCAAAGTGCAAAATGGCTGCAAACATCAACATGTTATTACTCAGATATCATGATGCTTAGAAACTTCTCATCTAATCCTAGATGATTACATTGGGCCCCTCTACAAAAACTCTCTCATTTTTGGCTATCTCAGAGTGGTTTTCCCGTGGTGGCGGATTTTCACTTGATGGAAAAAGTGTCAAATTCAAGTTGTGCAAAGATGTAAAGTGGTGTAACTTTTGTTTTGCAATTCGTGTGACCAAACTAACTACTCCAACATGTCCCAATAGGTAGGTTTATGCTAGGCATGGTCCTCTTTCACACCCAAACACGTGGAATTGATTTGACTTGTGTTCAACCGACTTGATCCCTTATGATGGCATGCAAAACAATGGAAAAAAGAAACATACAAACGTAGGTTGAGAATTCTGAGTATTCCACACAAAAAGTGTATGATCATTGGTGCAGAGCACCTTCTTCCTCCATTTGATGAAGAAGGTCTAGTTCAGTGGTTTTAGTGATTATTTGATGGTGAATAGGTTGGTCAATAGTTTTTTGTGGGTATTTTGAGCATGCTTTGTCTTGAATAAAGTCAATTAAGACCATTATGTATGTTTTAGGGTGACTTTTGGGTCTAGTGATAAAAAATGTGAAAATTTCAATCTTGCACTTGAAGTTATCTTTGTAGCCTTTGAAGGAAAATTTGTGAATTTTTAGATGATTGTGAAAGAATGGAGTTTTTTCAATGTAATAAGGCTATTTATAAGTCATTTGTGTGGTTTTAGAGGTCATTAGATGTACTCATTAGGTTGGAGGAGTCTAAAGTTGCAAATTTGTAAGTTGCTTAAAGCAACAAATTTGAAATGCAACAGTTATTTGTTTTGAAAGCTGGTTTTTAGTTAGTTGAGGGCATGGATTAGTTAGAGAAGGGCGTAAAACACTATGTAAAGCCTTGAGAGGCTTGAATGGAGTTTTTTGATGAACTTTTGGAGAAGATCTAATAAGAATTATTCACACTATTCTTTGTTTTTCAAAATTTTGATACAAACTTGTTGATCCCGTACTTGGTATGACCTGCAACTTTCTATATGGTCCCAAGGCTAAAATGGATTTAAAGACGGCTGAGTTGGATTTCTTTTGGCGGTGGTTTGGTGAAAAACCATAAAGGAACAAGAGAGTTCTTATTGTTGAGTCAAGTGAATGTTGGAGTCTTAGTGGGCATATTTGAGAGAAGATGTGTCAAATCACAACTTGGTTGAGCCACTTTGCATCACCAATGGTGATTTTCAATTCGAAGAGTGATTGAGAGCGTGTTGCTTTGTTAAATAGACCTATTCAGCGGTCTAGGACAACATTGAGTCCACTTCTTATTTGTATTATAAATTTTAACTTGCTTTCTCCCGAGTCCATTTCATATACAAGAAATAATATTGCAAGAATTTTTATGAATCATTTCATGGAATACCAATTGTAAACGTGTTTTTTTTGTTGTAGATAAAGTTGTTTAGCATCAATCAATTAATATTCAAGAAAAACCATGAAGGACAAAAATGATCAATGCTAGGGCTAACCAATTAATAATTATACACGTGAATAAGTCAAGCATGTACATGTCAATAAGGGAAGCACAAGTACTCAAAAACACATAAGCCTCAAAAATTATACACACGAATACATAGTATACAAAAATTAATACAAAGTATATGCACGAATACAAGGTATATGCATGAAAACACGTAAGCCACAAAGTATAAATTCAAACACACGTAAGTCACAAAGTATACACGTAAGTTGTAGAGTATACACTTGAATACACGTAACTCATATCTATTGAACCATCAATTTAGAATGCAAATATGGACACCATCAATAAAAGATATTTGTATTAACCAAATAGCCATGTAGGCATACATCAATATATGTCGATATAAGTATGAAATATATGTACAAAATAGCCATATAGGCTTATGAGAATCCCATATAGGCATACAATGTCAAATATGTACAATACAAAATATGTACAAAACTGCCATGTAGGCATACAATAAAGGACTCTAGAATCAAAATTCATTGCTCTTCATGCTCTGCAAATAAAAAATTTCCCTTTTATTTTCGATTGGATGGCGATAGGTCTATCACTCATTTTTGTTGCACTCAAGGAGTGCTCTTGCTGCTCCTAGTGTTTAGTTCATGGTGAAGTTTTAACTGTTACAATAAGAAGTAAAGACATTAATACATATAAATTACATTATAAAAAATGATATATTTGACAAAATAATCACTTATCACCATCTCATGATCACTCTCCATGAGGGATATATTCTCACGCCATGCTCAGGCATGCTCAAGCCCTGTATAAACCATACAAATAGAAATTAAACTACGTGAATCAATAATGGTTTGATTTTTCACTAACTAACATCTATAACAACAAATGCAAATTGAAATTTACTAATTTTCCTCATACCTCCCCTGTTAGAGCCATCAAGAATTGTATAGTAGATGACACACCAATCTCCATTGCCCTCGTCACATTTGGAGGTGTTTTGGATTGCAACATCTAAAAATAAAACAACAAATTATTCAATGTAATCAATAATGTGCATATAAACTACACAAATTATTATGTACTTGATTCATTAGTTAAACTCTTTATTCTATTACCTTCATGTAGGTTTGAGTAAATCCATCACCATTGATAAGTGTTCCATTGAAACCTCCAATATTAGTTTTTTCAACATCCAAAATCGCATATTAAATTACCATTCGTAAAACAATGCTATTAACATGCAATAAATTTATAATTGTTTACTAGTTACATACCCCAATGATAGCTGTACTGCAAAAATAAGTAGGTGGGACCTAGTTCATCCAGTCTCAACACTATGACCCTACAATTTTATTAAAATCATAAAACATTTTCAGTTAATCTTGCATTTCAAAATTGAAATTTAATAAATTAAATTCAATGAAAATGCACTAACTTTTACCTGACTATCAATGCCATATGACTCATGCAAAATGTCATCTTCCCTATCCATCTCCATAGCTACAGACGGATCCTATGTATCAGTCTCTTGAGTGTCGGTGGGGTCATATGAACAAGTAGCCCCGTAATATTGACACACATGTGTTTGAAGGCCACCACTTGAAGACTCCCCTGGATGGTGTTGTAGAATAGGGCTAGTATGATGAATGACACTCTAGGTCAAAGTGTTGATCACCTGCAATGTCTCTACGTCAACACTTTCCTTTGTGACAAAAGGCATAAAAATGTGCTCACGAGGTGGCCTAGCGAGAGCTCATCTACCTTGCCACGTAGGATCCGACTGCGCACCAAGTCTATCTTGAGCTAACCCCACACCTCTTCCCTGGAAATCCCTTATATCAAAATAATTTGGGATTTTTTTCAATATGAACTCACTGTATAGTTTCCTAAGGAAATATTGTGGGACATTGCAATTTTTGCATGGTGCATAATCGAAGACCATGTACCACCTATCATAAAACTAGTCCCTAATCTATTGGTGGTGGCACCAATGGATAGGAAACCTCTTCGCATTGAGGGTAAGATTTTGATTTGTGCGTGGGTGGGTGAATAATGAGCATAAATCACCTTTTGTAATTTTTAAATCCTTTACATCTTTTTATGATAGTTTATTTGCATAATAATCCCTAGCTGCCTGCCTCTTATCTTGCCATCTAGTTATTTGTTTTCTAATTGAATCTACATTGTTTAACATATTTTTTCAATGAATTTGCTAGGGTAATTCTTTCTACGGTTGAACCATTTGGATCACTCAACCTACTGATCAAATCCTCAATTTGATTTTTGTTGTTCTCAATTTCACTCATTAAATTTTGTTGAGTGCTAAGAGGGGGTTGAGTGATTGGTGGAGGAGGTTGTTGTTGTGGTTGATTTTTATCTTGAGGATTTGGTTGGTCTTCCTGTTGGGATCTTGAGGGTTTGCAGGTTGATTTGCATCTCCTAAAAATTCAAACAAATATATATCAAATTCAACCTAAAACTAACAAATTCAAAACAAAAACCACAAAATCCTTACCTCTCACACCTCCTTGTCGTCATGGCAACATTGTTGCAAAGAAATAACAATTGTTGGTGAAGAAATTTGTTGAATTTCTCCTCCTAGAACACGAGTGTGAAATATGGGGGTTTTGGTTGTGGCTAGAACACAAAAATAGTCAAAATGAGATTGATGGGTTTTCTCTTTTAAAAACAAAATTAACAAGAAATAATGCGAGTGCGTTATAACACACTCGCGTTATGACTTTTCAAAAAAAAATTGAAATGTGTCCATGAAATGGCTAGCCATTTCCATGCACCCACCCTAGGACTCATTCAACAAGCTGGGCGAATTAGTCCAGTGTCAAAAAATTCGTACCGAAATAGGTTTCAGACAAAAGGGTACTTAGATCTGCAAAAAACTCTGATAGACAGCAGCAATGGGACTCATTTGCCAATAGTGGTGAACTAGTCCACTTCCAAATTTTTGGAAATTCAAAGTTGTATTCTATAGCCCTCAATTTTCTTTGTTGTTCCCAGTTCAGATCTAGGTCTGAAACTACTAAATTCAACCTGGAGATCTTCTCAAAGCTCCTCCAAGGTTTGTTCACAATCTTGAAAACTTTGGTTTGCTTTGACAACTTGATGACAACTTTTCCAATATTTCTCTTTGATAAATCTACAACCTAGACCTGCAAATCACATACAAAGAGAGGGAAAAATGGTTGTGGGGTTAGAGAATGGGAGTTTGCCTTGGTCAAACCCCTTGTTGGTAATTAAACCTTGAAATAGAAAGCAAATGTAAAGGAGATTGATGAATGAAAAAATAATGATGTTGCAACTCACCAAACCCTTGCAATGAAGTGCTGAAATTATGCTTGAGATGGCCACAATGGATATGGTTCTTGATTCTTGCTTGTAGGAGATAGATCTTGAATGCAAAGCTTTCTTGGATCATGAACTCTACATCACAATTGTAAGCACAATGATAAACATAATGGATGTGATCTTTGACATGATGATTGATCTTGAAGAATGCTCTTGAAAGCTTGATAATATTCCCTTGAAAACCTTGAATGCTCTTGCTCAAATTCTCTTGTAAACTCAATTTTCTATTATGATGAGTATGAAATTATAACACTACAAGCCGACATTGGATCTTGGAGAATAAAATCCCGCCAAAGATTTAAATAAAATTTTATTTTTGAGTTAAGGGGGACTCATTTGCCACCTTGGGTGAATGGATCCCACCTAAGGGGACTCATGCATCCCACCTTAGGAATTTGAGGTGGGTTTTCGGGGATTTGATGTTTTAAATTCCATTTGTCAAGATTATCCTAAAAAATGTACCAAAATAAGACTTGTGGATGTAAAAAGGGGCCAATTAAAGCATAAGAGAGCTCAATTATTGATTTCAAGCCTAGAGGAATGTGAATGTGTGTTCTTTACAACACACCAAATAAGGCAAGGCTAAGAGAAACTATGATGAAATTAAAGTTAATCATGCTTAGAAATCCTAGAAAGATGTGAAAGTGTATCACAACACTTTCTAACACCTTTACAAGGTATCATTAAAGTGCACTAGTTCATGTGGTCCCAAGATCTAATGTGAATGTGTTATCCACAATACAACACTAAATCAAGGCCAAACAAAGCCAAAATCTGCAACAAGGAACTAAACAAATGTGAAAAAGGCTAAGGACCCTTTTTTCGACATTACATCTGCGGACTGTATTTTTTTGTTTAGATAGGCATTGATTTTTGTTTGGAGGTTGATTCAAGGCGGAAAAGACACATTTCTTTGCTATTTGGTATAAGTTGATCAAAGCAAGTGTGAATGCATTTTTCTCAAGAGAGCCTGTGATTTCTCTCTTGCTAGGCGAGTGAAGTAGGCTTTCCCACTTTTTGGTAGAAACAGTTTGGTGAGGATATTTAGTCCCACATTGGGAGTGTGAAGACTTCCTTTATTCTTCTTATTGTACCGTGTCCCTCAAGATAGTGTGATCAAGTCTCACGGTGGAATTTGAAGTCCCTCACGCATGGTGATTGGAGACAGTGTATGTTGACTGGTATGCTGGTGGTTCATGGTGGTTTGTGTGGTTTGGCAGTCCCTTGAAAGTGAGTTGCTTGTGTGGACTTCGTGTCTTGGAAGATTGCTTGGTTCTTGGGGCATCTCCACCAATTTGAGCTATATTTTGGAGGTAATTTTTTTTAAAAAAATTTTATAAATTGTAAATTTTGTAGCCCACTTTTTTGCCCTCTATTGGTGTTTCTTTGGAAAAAAATTGTTCTTTTGTGTGGATTGCAAATAGTTGGTTATATTTATTTTGGGGGGTGTATAAGCAGTATATTTCTCTCTTTTGTGTTCATTTTCCCACCATGTCAAAAACCAAAAATAGAATCACTTACCCCACACAACTACTGCACATGGAAACTCAAAAATTCATACTTGTTGCAATCTTGGGGGATTTGGAAAATGTTGGATGCCGAACAACCCAAGTTCACTAAAGACTTTGAGTAGTTTGTCAATCACAACAAAATGGATGAGGCTAGAGGGCTCATAGGTCTCCATGTGTCTGATAATATGTTGTTTCACATTGCTGAATGTAAGACACCTAGAGAAGTATGGGATAAACTTGTTGAGTTGTATGGGAAAGTAAACCAGTTGAAAATGCAACTTGAAGTTGATCTCACCTCTCTTTCTCCAAATGCCCTTCCCACTATTCAAGATTTCCTTGCCCAGTTCAAATTGATCTTGTCACAACTGAAAGGGTGTGGTCATGCCAAAAATGATGATGAGTGCATATTTCTAATCTTGTCAAAACTAAGAGATCCTTTTCAAGTGTTTGCCTCTACCTTCTATTCTACTATGGATGTCATGAGAGATGACCATAAGATGCCTTCCTTTGAGGTTTTTTGTGATCAACTAGCTAGGGAGAAAGCCAAGTTGATCTAGATGGATGCTCTTCCTAAGAGTCATGCCTTGATGGCTCAATCTTCTAAGGGAAAAGGTAAGAAGAAGAAGAAGCCTAAGACAAATTCTCCTCTAGGTGATGATTATCCCTCCAAGCCTGAGGAGAAGAATAATCAAAAGTTGGCACCTCCTCCTTCTTCTAACTCAGGAGAATCCTCTTCCAAGTCTAAGAAGAAGAAGGGAAATTTCTCTTTATGTGGAAAGTCAAGGCATAATGATGCACATTGTTTTGTGAGGCTTGCAGCATTGGAGGAAGCTATGAAGAAGCACAACATTTCCATGCCGAAGTCTTCTTCCTTGGGAAAATGGCAAGCCCTTGCAGCAAGAGGTTTTTCCTCTACCCATGATAGTTGGATTCTTGATTTTGGTGCTTCACATCACATGACTCATGATGTGAGTCTTCTTGATTCTCTCTCTGATAGTCATACTACTCATATTACAGTTGGAGACTCTTCTTAGATTCATGTTTTAGGGATAGGCTCAGTTCATATGCAGGATGGTTGCATTTATGATGTTCTTCTTGTTCTTGATATTTCACAGAATATACTCTCTATTTATCATATTTTTTAGCATGGTGATGGAAGAGTTGTTGAGTTCTCTCCCAGTGATGTGACTATTCGAGAATTGGAGAATCTATAGAAGGTTGTTTCTACTGGAATTGTTGATCATGGAGCCTTCTTGTATAAGTTTGATGGATTTGAGCCTTCATTAGGATCATCTTTTATTGCTCATGCAGATTCTATGAGAAATTTGTGGCACAAGTAGTTTGGGCACCTGAATTATAGATACCTCCAACAAATGAGCACATAGAATTTGGTGATTGGCCTACCTCAGATCTCTTATTTTGATGGGGTTTCCCCAGGTTTTGTACTTGGGAAACATCATTGAGATCCATTTCCAAAAGGTATGGCTACACGTGTTGTGACACCCCTTGAGTTGGTGCATAGTGATCTTATGTAATTTCCCACTCCTTCATTTTTTGGGGCCAAGTATGTACTCACCTTCATTGATGACTTCTCTTGCCACACTTGGCTGTCCTTTTTGAAGTACAAGGATGATTTTATTCAATTCTTCAAGAAATTCCTTGCATTTTTGGAGAAGCAGTCAAGGCATTCCCTTCAGAAGATCCACACAGATAATGGGAGGGAGTATGTCAATAGGGAATTTTAGGATTTCTATAGTGCTTGAGGTATTCTTCATCAACACATAGTTCCATACACTCTGCAGTAGAATGGTGTGGTTGAGTGGAAGAAGAGAACATTACGGGAGATGGCTAATTGCATGATCCAATCTAGTTCCATGGCTCCAAAATTTTGGGTAGAGGCTATAAATTGTTCCAACTACATTCAAAACCATATGCCTCACAAGGAAGTATGGAATATGACTCTCGAGGAGGCTTGGTCTCATGTCAAGCCTAAGGTCTCCTACTTCAAATTATTTGGTAGTGATGCATGGACATTCATTTTAGCAGGGAGGCAGAAAGCAATGGAGAAGAAGAGTCAGCGGTACATCTTCGTTGGCTATTGTGAGGATGTGAAGGGATATCAGTTGTTTGATCATGTCACTAAAGAGGTACATTTTCACCGTGATGCTCATTTTTATGAGTGTTTCATTTTGAAGGATTCTCCATCATAGGCCTCTACCTCCCTTCTTACCAGTTCTTCAGAGGATTTTTTTCTTGTTGATGATGATGATGATGTTGCTAATGCTCCTCATGATGATGGTATTGATCTTTTTGTTGACATAACTACATATTCTCCTGAGCCTGCACCCATACAGCCTCTTTGGGTATGCACTATTCTTAAGGAGGTTGGTTCTCATGCGGGTGATCCCACCACTTCTTACCGCACTCATTCTCAGACTTCAGGTATCAGTCTTTTGAGTCATGCAGTTTCTATTGATCCTCAGAATTTTTTAGATGCTTCAGGTGTTCCAGAGTTGGATAGTGTTATGCCTGAGGAGTATTCTTCTTTGGTGAAGAATTACACTTGGTATCTTTCTCCTCTTCTTAAGGGAAGAAATTTTGTTTGGTGCAAGTGGGTGTATCATACCAAGTTTGCAATTGATGGTTCTATTGACAAGTGCAAGGCTCGTCTAATGGCTAAGGGGTTTTCTAAGGTTGAGGGCATCGACTATTTAGAGACTTTTGGCCCCTATTGCTAATATGGATTCCATTCACCTTGTACTTTCTAGTACTACATCTCAGGGTTGGTTTTTGTATCATATGGATGTGAAGAGTGCTTTCCTGCATGGTGATCTTCAAGAGGAGATCTATATGGAGAAGCCACTAGGTTTTGTGTAGGATCCTTCACTTGTTTGCAGGCTTTGACGTTCATTTCATGGTCTCAAACAAGCCCATTTGGCTTGGTATGAGAAGATGGAAAGTTTTATGCTTTCTTCTAGATTCACTAGATGTCACTCTAACCCTATAGTTTACATTCAGAGGCATGGGGGGATCTTCTCATTCTTTTTCTCTATGTGGATGACTTGATTCTCACTAGGAGTTCTCATTCCATGATTTGGGATACTCAAAGAGATTTGACAAAGCGGTTTGATATGACAGACCTTGGTCTTTTGCATTACTTCCTTGGTCTTTAGATTCATTATTCTTCTATAGGTATTTCTATTTTTTAGCAAAATTATACACTTGATCTACTTTAGAGATTTTAGATAGCTGATTGCAAGCCAACCCCCACTCCTTTTTAGTTAAGTGTTGTATTGTCTTCCAGTTGTAGTACTCCGTCAATGGATGCTACCTTGTATCGACAGTTGGTTGACAATATTTTATACTTAACACATATTCATCCCGATATTTCCTTTCCAGTTGGTCGTGTCTCTTGTTTCTCTCAAGATCCTCATTAGAGTCACTCGAAGGTAGCCAAATGCATCTTGCGGTACATTCAAGGCACTATATAGTTTGGAATTCATTACACATCAGGTGCTACTCAGATTGTGAGATTCACTGACTTAGATTGGGTTGGTGATGTTGATGATCGGAACTCCACTTTTGGATTTGTCTTTTGTCTTGGTTTTGGTCTTATTGCATGGTATTGCAAGAAGAAAACTACTATTGCATTATCATTGACTGAGGCTAAGTATCAAGGCATTGTTTTGGCTAGTCAAGAGGTTTTGTGGTTTCAACAGTTGATGGCTAAGTTTGGCTTTCATGTTGATCATCCCAATAATCTTTGATGCAATAATCACAATGCCATACATATTTATCGCAACCTAGTGGAGCATTAGCACACAAAGCATATTGAGATCCACATTCACTTCATTCGGTAGCTCATTCAGGAGGGTGTTCTGAGTTTGGATTATTTGCCTACAAAGCAGCAGGTTGTAGACATCTTCACTAAACCTTTGGCATCTCCTTGCTATCTTTTTTCTTGATCGATGGTTGGGGTGAAGTAATTTTTCCTTGGGGGTCTTGATGAGTCCTCCCTTCTTTCTCTCTTTTTATGTTTTTCTCTCTTTTGGAGAGGGGTTTTTTCCCACAGGGTTTTTCTCCTTTTCTTCGATTATGAGAGATTTTTTTGTTTGCATTGTAAATGGGTACCTAACATGGTTGTGTAGTCGAGAACCATATTAATTTTTTGCATCTCATTTTTCATTTTTAGTTTCCCTAAGTTGCACTCAAGGGGGAGTTTTAGCATGAATATTTTCTCTCTTAAGTTTACTTAGGTTAATTATGCATTTTTGGGTAGTTTGGTAGTTTTTTCCCATGTTGGGAAGTTTCTCACCTGTCACTTATTTTTCATGCCTTTTTAAAGGCACTTTGTACATTATTTCTTCACGGCTCAATACATTCTTTTCACTCCTTGTGAAATAGAATTTGGTGTTGCTTCTCTCTCGTGAAGGCTTATTTTTGGTGTGCAATTTCTCTTGGGTGCTCCAACAATGATTAAACCATTATATATTATGATCATAATAAAGGATAGCCTATAACCACTATTTGGAATCAAACAATCAACACATACTTAAGCAAAGGTTCAAGCTATATGCTAGAACTATAGACTTTCTCATTGCCTTTCTATTGTCTCATGGCATACAACAATAATTTGTTTAACTTATAGATTGTTACAAATCAAATTAATTGAAAAAATAAATAAGTATTACAAATCAAAATAATTGACAAAAGAAATTGCAATTATTCTATAATATGCAACTAAAAAATGACCTTCATGCATTAATCACACAACTATCAAACTAGTTGATAAAGCATAAAAAGACACTAAAACTAATGTCTATTATCAAAAAAAAACTTTTAAAAGTATCAAGAAAGAAATTCTAAAATCTATACCTGATACTTTCTCAGAATTATGAATTAATTATAAATAAAATAAAATTCCATGCCCATCATTTTCTATCCAACATGATAGTATTATTGACCATGTTATTTTGGGATAGAAAAAGTCAATCTAAATATTTTCATGTTATCAAAGAATCTGCCTACTATGATTAAAAGGAAGAGAGAAACAATTATTGTTACGTGAAAACTCTTATATTTAAACATTTGTGATCAAATGTTAGGATTTTCATTTTTTTTTTTGTCATTTTATTGAGGTTTGAAAGGCATGTGTCTTCATTTTCACCTCATGAATTTTTTTTAAGGAATTATAAACAAAAAATGATTTCATAAATGCACTCATATAAAGTGCCATAAAATTGAATGTGTGTTCGATATGGAGGGAATTTGGAAAATTTTCTACATAGACTGAATTATAAAGTTTAATGGGGGTTGTGTAGAGCCTTAATTTGACATCATAGTTGTGGATCCTCATGATTTAACATCACAACAATGTCTCCTCGTGATAATCACCTCATTTGTGTTTGCCTTGATGCACACCCTTTTTTAGTTTCTTGGACATCTTTTGGACCTAAATTTTGGTCTACATTCTGTTAGGTCTAAAAAACATTGGTTTGAAACCACAAGAGGAGCTATTGATACATTTTTGGCTAACATAAAAGGCCCAATCATGAATTTGAACCTTCTTCTCTTCAGGCTCTACCGGACCTAGGTGGGTGTACCTATGCAATTGAAGTAGACTTAGGTTGGGTTTTCTATTTTGGCAATCTATCCACGATGACAATTGAGAGTGGAGAGATGAAAGCTTACTAACTACACAGTACTAAAATTTGAGATGTGAATATTTTGAATAAGATTCTATGAAATTCTAGAATGGAATTGGTGTGACCAACACCTACTTCTATTGGGCTAATGGAGTCAAGATTTGTATGATATGTGAGTCCTAATTTTGGATACAATTCAAATTGTTTGACACTTTTATGAGTTTATGCCTAACGTAAACCTGTGAGGATTCAATTATCAAGTTCTTCTTATTGACCCAAATTATGTCATTTTCCAAATTACTGTGATTAATTAAAAGAGTATAATCCTTCCTTGAAGGAGCTATTTAATTGAACCACACAAGAGCAACAAATGTGCTTTGATAAATTCAAAAATATATTTGATACAAGAAATTAAATAATAAGGAAATGACAACCTTGGAGACAACCGGATAATATTTTTAATAAATTCAACACACAATTGACACCATAATTGGATTACCAAATTTATGTGTTCTTCTCCATTATATAATTTGAAAAGATTTTACAATATACAACATGATGTTCTATTTCGGCAACAATTCACCCTATCCAGCTACCTAACTATTACTTCGCCCCCTTGATGATTTTATTTCATCTTACATATATACATTGTGTTTTTAGGGTTATGACCCTTTTATTTGTTCTGGTGCAACTCTTCAATTATCTTTGCCGAATAAAATATTTAATTAATTGCCTTATGGCAAGTTAAATATTTTAGCTTTAATCTCCATCTTTGTATTTTGGAAAAATTAATTGCAATTATAGTTATAATCCTTCTTTGGTTGGCAACTTTACATTTGTATTTTTTCCCAAATATATCCTTTGAAATACTCATTATTCATCCCACAATTTTCAGTTATAATTAACCTCCTTGATGAAAATATTTTAATTCTTGCTCTCTGGAATACTCTCCACCCCCAGTAAACTTTATATTCCTCAAAATAAATCTATCAAAATATTTGTCAGATTTGAATGTAACAAAAATTTAGAATTGTGACTCCACCACCATACTGCATTGACTCCAAGATCCTCCTACGGTGATGCGGGAAATGTCACCACTATACCGCACATCATGCTCTGGCTCCTGCAGTGGCTGCGGGAATACTCTAGTCACCTGCAAATCTCAATTGTTGGATAGTTTTTGTCACCTCTTCAACAAAGCCATTTTGTGGATTCCATGTCTTCTCAACATTCAAATCAACAAATCCATTTTTTGTATATGGCCTTTCTAATTTGATGGTAGAAAATGGTTCAGATTTCTTGCTTATGCTTCCACATTTAATAAAATTCCTCTTTCGATTATTCTTTGATGGATATCCACATCTTGTTCATTTTAAAATACATCAAATGTTTTAAAATTTATGTCACTTAAACTTTAAAATTTAAGGAAAAAACTTCAATTTCAACTGGAGGGAAAACAAAGTAATTTCACCATGGGCACACGAAGCATCCTTGGAGCCACAAAAAAATTGCAAGGGACCGTAATTAATTATTTTGGAAGCGCGTTTCTAATGGATTTTGAACAGCTTGCCAAATCAAGGTACTTCCTTTGTAAACTGGTCTCGTGGATCATGTAGTGGAAAAAATGCAAAAAAAAAAAATAATGCACCAAATGATTTTGAAATTCAACGAAACTAAAATTGCAGATATTTGAGGCCAAAAAACCAACTGGGGCATCCTTAGAATTTTAAATTTTGCAAATTTTTTAGGGTGCCAAATCTAGCCCAGGAGCAGTCGCAAAACAATTAAAAACATACCAGAACTCCTCTACGACCATTAAAATGCACAAACATATATACATATGATCCAATAATTTATTACAAAAAATGGTCTATAGAAACTCATCCCGAGGTGCGAGATATTAATGTTCAAAGTAGCCGACTTGGCCTATTTCTGAAACTGCACTTGTGAAAACCATCTAAAAACTCATCAACTTGGCACTTGAAAAATATCAAACCGGATCTTGGGAAGCTATAACTTTGAAGATTAACTCATTCAAGTCGCATGAATATGTAGGAAAAGGGGTTTTTCTTCAATCTTCTCCTTTCACAAAATATCAAACATCAAAGTTGCCCCTTTTTATAGCTTTCTGGAAGTATAATGTTTAAACTGGATAAAATCCATTTGTAATTGAATTTAAAAAAATACCAAATGATGTCTTAAAGACTTGTAAACTGACATGGAGGTAGATTTTGGTGGAGAGAATCAACATCACCAATTGATTTGTCATGAAACCCTTTCAATTGCTTAATATTATTCTCCAAAGTTGACCCACTTGGCAGATTTCACTATGTACAGACAACAAACCTTCATAGAACCCTTTAGCTTGGCCTTTTGAAACCCAGTCAAAACTGATTGCATGAAGCTAAAAATTGGTGGAGATACTCACATATGGTAGATGAACACGTCTACAAAGTGATTTTGCATGAAATTGCACTGACTTCGTTTTGTGAATTTTCAAAGTAAGTCACTTGAGCAGATTTTTCAACTATATATCTGGGTGCAAAAATCAAGATTCTCTGTATGGGAACCTAAAATTCGCATGAAATTTTAGGCTCCAACAATGGCTCTGACTGAGGATGTATGCCCCCTGTGGGCATAGCAAGAATTCAGGTCTCTAGAAGAGAAGACCAATTATTTCACCCCTTTGGCAACAAAATCAAATTTCATCTTTGTTTTGAACTTTTATGGTTTGAAATTCAAACCATAAATGATGGCCCAAAGCCACCCAAAAAGAAGGGCCTATAATTTTCTTTGTCATAAATTTTATTTTGATTTGAGCTCAATGAACTCCCCTTGAAAGTATTCACGTCATCTTTCTTGCCATTCTTCTTGTCATAGAGATACTTGCAGCTCCTTCCACCATTCCGCTCTGGGTCATGCATCATGAAATGATATCCTTGTTGATTTGAAAGTTGAACATCCATTGTTCATTATATAGCTGAGATTGATTTGCACAAGAAATTTGCAATCATTATGAGGCCATTTATGCAACCAAGAAATATAACCTTCATGTGCATGGGAAGAGAAACAATCATGATAATCTATGTCACTCATCTCAACATTTGAATGCTCCTCACACAAATTTGAAAGCTCTGTCATATCAACACTATTTTAGACAAACAAATCTGAAACATTTTGCATCTTTTCCATATCACCATTTGGAGATGACACCGAATTCTGATTCATTTTTTCATTATCATGCATATCTGAACCAATCAATATTGGATTTCTATCATTCATGGTATACACATAAATTTCTTATCTACATGAGCCCAAAAATTCTAAATCACATATCTCTTCTTAAATAGATATAGATTCTTGATTAGCTTCAAAGGTTTCTCCATCACTTTGAGAAATGCACATGGAGTTATATGAATCATCGCACAAAGTACTTTCATTGTCAAAGCAAATGTAGACTGGACATAAAACTTTAGAATCATCCTTGTGTGCACATCTCTGGTATTCAAGAGCTAACAAATCTAAAATTTTCTCACTACTAAGTGAACTTGTTTCTTCTTCCGTATCTTCTACTATTTCTCCCTCTTCTTGATCTCCATGAAAGCTGAAAATATCTCTTTGTTGTAAATCAAGATTCACATGAATGTCCTCAAACTCTTCTTCATTGTGGCATGATACACAATCCACTTTTGTTTCAACTTCCAATTCATCAACATAGAAATTTTCAAAATCATCATAGTTACTCTCTTCACATGCTGATGTACTCCCATCTTCATTTGAGCATGTTTCATCCTCATCATGGAGTGGATTTGAAAACACAAAGAAATCATTATGTGGCACACCTTGGCAGGATATCGTTTGAGATCCTTCTATTATTTGATCATACAATGGTTTTGAAAAAAATTCAAAACCACTTTCAAGTGTGCAATCTTCTTGTTCATCAATCATATCCTCATGGTTATCAGCTACAGATGAATATGTCATGTGCTCTTTGTCAAGTGGATTTGCTTCTTAATTGACCTCTTCTACATTTTCTTCATCTTGGCTCTCATAAAAGCTATCTTCCATGAACCTTTCTTCATCATTAATTATGTCACCATGGTATTGATCTGAGAATGAAGGTGATATATGTTCATCTTCACTTGCTTTATCACCAATGTATTCCGCATGAAGTGCATCTTCAAGAACATCCTCATCATTGCAGTCCTCATCCAATATGTACGATTGATCTTCCATATCATTATCATCTTCCAAATCTGAATAATTATCATTGGAAATATTAATTGCACACGTTTCCTTTGTTTGTTGGATTGTTTGATCATCCATGATATCATTGTCGATAGTTTCCATATACCTTGTCCCATGTATGGCATCAATAAATTTATTCACTTGATCAAAGGCACGCTGTTTTGATGAATCTTGCCAATAAACTGATTCAGGCTTCCATGCTCTTAAAAGTTGTGCTACAAACATGGGCCTTGTAGGCCTACAATGAGAAGGTAATTGCATACAGATATTTATCATCCTGTTGTATAGAGAGTTTTCATCTTCTCCTTCATATTTCCTTACGTCAAGAAATGCATCTAAGGGGGAAATTCCACATTCTGATTCTATGTTGGAGTCTTGGCTTTGAGTATGTACATACTCATCTTCTTCCTCCTCAAGTTGTTGATTTTGAAATGTATTTTCAAGAGAGTTCATATTATTTTTCATTGATTGATCAATTTCTACATATTCACCAATTATATGATTGACACCATCCTCATACCTCTTCTTATCTATGATATCAATTAGCACATCTACTTGGTCAAAAGTGATTGGTTTTACTGACTCGGGCCAATGAATTGAATCAGGCCAATATACTTTCATGAACTGCTCAATAAACATGGATGTGTTGGGCCTGTAATCAATAAATATTTGTACACAAATATTCACCATTTTTTTGAAGTGAGAGAGTGTCTAGATTCTTTTTTGTGTCTCTTTATGCCATAAAAAAATTTTAAAATATTGTGGCTTATCTTTCGAAGACGGATAGCAGGTTCCACATAAGGTGCAAATTGATGATAACCCATATAGGTTGGATCATGGTGTGTAGGGTATTGAGGTGGGTGGGCTGGAAAAATGAGGCCTTTTACACTTCGAAGATAGCCCATTTTGATTAGAAATTGTATTGTTCCAAGTATTCTTCATCAAGTTCTTTTTGTTAGAGTTGCCACCTACTTTTCAAAAGTAGGAAAATGATTCTTTTGAAATTATTTTTTATTTTTCCCAGCGGAATCTCCTCACTCCAAATGTGAAATTTATATTGACTCTTTAAATGGAAAGACTAGAACTGAATTTTCTGAAGTTTGTCCCCAGCAGAATCGCCAAACTCTTAGGTTTCAAAAATGTTGGTTTGAAACCATAAGAGGTTTCCAAGCTTTTGATACGTTTTTGGCTAATGTACAAGGCCCAATGATGAATTTGAACCTTCTACTCTTCAGGCTCTGCTAGACCTACTTGTGGATGTACCTATGCAAGTGAAGCAGACTTACGTTGTGTTTCCTATTTTGGCAATCTATCCATGATGGCAATTGAGAGTGGAGAGATGAAAGCTTACTAACTACTCCTACTAAAATTTGAGATGTGAATATTTTGAATAAGATTCTATGAAATTCTAGAATGGAATTGGTGTGACCAGTGCCTACTTCTATTGGGCTAATGGAGTCAAGATTTGTATGATATGTGAGTCCTAATTCTGGATACAATTCAAATTGTTTGACACTTTCATGAGTTTATGCCTGGCATAAATCTGTGAGGATTCAATTATCAAGTTCTTCTTATTGATCCAAATTATGTCATTTTCCATATTACTGTGATTAATTAAAAGAGTTTAATCCTTCCTTGAAGGAGCCAGTTAACTGAACCACACAAGAGCAGAAAATGTGCTTTGATAAATTGAAAATATCCTTGATACATAAAATTAAATAAAAAGGAAATGACAACCTTGGAGACAACCGGATAATATTTTTATAAATTCAACAAACAACTGACACCATAATTGGATTACCAAATTTATGCATTCTTCTCCATTATATAATTTGAAAAAATTTTACAATATACATGTTCATGATGTTCTATTTTGGCAACAGTTCACCCTATCCGATTACCTAACTATTACTTCACCCCCTTGATGATTTTATTCCATCTTACATATATACATTGCGTTTTTAGGGTTATGACCCTTTTATTTGTTCCAGTGCAACTCTTCAATTATCTTCAGCGAATAAAATATTTAATTAATTGCCTTCTCGCAAGTTAAATATTTTAACTTTAATCTCCATCTTTGTATTTTAGAAAAATTAAATGCAATTATAGTTATAATCCATCTTTGGTTGGCAACTTTACGTTTGTATTTTTGCCCAAATATATCCTTTGAAATACTGATTATTCATCCCACAATTTTCACTTCTAATTAACTTCCTTGATGAAAATATTTTACTTCCTAGTGAAAATATTAAAATTTCACTTTACAAAATAATTTGGGGTGATTATTAATAAATCTTCACTTTGCAAAAATATTTTGCCATCATTCATCTTTACAAACGATCATAATAATTATTGTGATTCCTTCTTTCTTATTCATATTCACCTTTACATATTTTCACTATATTCCTCAAGGGTAAAACTATGGAAATCTTAGAATGTTGGTGGAACAAGCTCACATTCATTCTCTATGTGGGCTTATTTGGTTTTGAAAGGTTTTAGGCATATTTGGTTTTGAAAGGTTTTAGGCATTTTTTTGCATTGCAAAAAAAAAGAGAGCAGTGGAAGAAATTTGTATGATGGAGGGTTTTGTGGTCAAATTGTTGTAATAGTGTAAAGGTGATAGTGAGTAGAAGGCAAATTTTGGTGACTTGAACTGCTAGAATTGCAGAACTGAGCACTCCATTCACAAGGTGTCTAAATTACATATTAATTTTTTTTCCTATTTTAAGTTTCTCGTACACGGTTTTGATATACACACACAATATGTGCAATTTCTATTGATATATACACAAATATACAAATTTGTGGGGTGGGTTTCAGATAAATTAGGAAACTATGACAACTTGGCATGGGTTAAACTAGCAACAAAGTTGGCTTGGGGGAGCGTGCTTTTTTTATTTTTTCAAATAAATATATATTATTAACTCTTTGTTTTTGATATGGATAAGACTAGCCGTGGAATTTTTTAAATAATTATTGTGTTGCTTTTTTATTTTTTTAAATAAATAAATATTGTTAAATGTCTATTACTTTTGTTTATATTTCAAGGATTGTGATAGCCTCCTATAAGCATTGTGCTGGCATTGTAGGGTTACACCTCTCAGTGTAATAATTACACATGTACCAAGTACACTACCACTAATTAATTAAAATTCTATGGATTATCTAAAAGAAATACTCATCATTGCTAGGACAACCTAAGAGCCCCTATTTTTATGAGTAGCAAGATCAAAAGTTCTAAGGAATGAGGAAAAAGATGGAAACTGGAAGAAACCCTTCAACAATAAATTACAATATAACTTATTCTCTTTCATTTATTAGGCTCAAATTCACTACCAAAAGTCTCCAATTTAGCCGTGAGACTATAGAAGCGCACTATTTTAAATTAATCTTGCAAAGTCAACTTATTCATTGTGTATCTTTGCATTAGGCATAGCTCAATCTGACACTATGGTTAGGATAAAGAGCTTGCACTAATTTGGCCCATCCTTGCTAATCATACTTCTTTACCAACAAACATAGTTGGGCGGTATTCTTCTCATGAATCACAAAAACAACCACATGAAGGCCTTTGTAACTCCTTAATGAGTTGCTAATTTCTTCACTACAATTTGCAAGATTGACAAAAAAAATCATGGGATCCCAAAAATTGAAGTCCCTTTCCAATCAAAGTCATTATCACCCAACAAGATAAAGCTTATAGAAACTGCATATTTTGATTTTAACACATCAATTAAAGCTACAACCTCTTGTTTTAATTACCCTCCTTAATTCTTTCTTCAATTAATTTAGTGGAAATATTCACGGTTGCTCTTTTGATTTATCTTCCACCAAAATATTATTTTATTAATAATTAACTCCTTAAACATCTTATAAAAAATTTATTGTATGCTTTCACTGTAATATCACAGTGATTTTGATTTGATCTTACGGGAATGCAGGAGAAATATTTGAGTTCTTGCTCTCCCGAATACTCCCCATGTTCTGCCTGCAGTAAACTTTATATTCCTCAAAATAAATTTATCAAAATATTTGTCAGATTTGAATGTAACAAAAATTTAGAATTGTGACTCCACTATACTACATCAAAAATTTAGAATTGTGACTCCACCACCATAGCCTCTTGCAATGATGCAGGAAATGTCACTGCTACACCGCACATCATGCTCTGGCTCCTCGCGGTGGTTGTGGGAATACTCTGGTCGCCTGCAAATCTCAATTGTTGGATAGTTTTTGTCATCTCTTCAACAAAGCCATTTTGTGGATTCCATGTCTGCTCAACATTCAAATCAACAAATCAATTTTTTGTATGGCCTTTTCAATGTGATAGTAGAAAATGGTTCAGATTTCTTGCTTATGCTTCCACATTTTCATACATGTCCGTCGGGTACTCACAACTTCAACATCTAATAAAATTCCTCTTTCGATTATGCTTTGATGGATATCCACATCTTGTTCATTTTAAAACCTCCAAACCTCTTCCTACTGATGATGTTTTGCTATTGGAGGACTGACCGTGGAAGCAACTCCTGGACTATGAGGGTCTCCCCTTTCGGTGTAGAAGGTGCTTTTCGGTTGGTCATTTGGCCTCTACCTATCCTCATGCTCGCCGCAAGGGCGCTGCGACTTGGTGGAAGGACGCCCTCATGGATCATCTCACTATTGGTTCTTCTTCAGATATTGAGGAGGTCGCTCCTCAATCTGCTACTCCTGTCCCGAACCTTTCTTCTTTGCAACCACCTGGGTCTTCTTCAGAGGTTTCCCCTGAGGAGGTAGTCCATCTTGTTGCTACTCCTCTCCTGAACCTCTCTGCTATGGATCCTCCTTTGGTCCATTCTACTGACACTGTTGTGCCAGAGTCCCCTGTTGTCATTGCGCTGATAGACCCTGAACCCCCTTTGTTGGGAAATACTTCTATTCCATTGCCTGTTTCCTCCTCGACTGCCTCACTGCCGACACCCCCGCTGTTTGGTGGTCCGGTGGTGGCTATGGTGGAGTCGCTCCTCTCTCTGTTCGCCTCGCTTCCTGCTTTCGAACCTCCTTGGTCGGTTGTTCTCCAAAAGAAGAAATTTGTGTCGGCTCCTCAGACTCGGGCTCATGGAGCCAGCCTAGACCACTCTGTGTCTAGTGCTACTTAATTTCTTTGGGTTCTACAGTTGTCTAACAGCTGTTTCTGGTTGATCTATAGTTCAAAGTTTGTTTTGAACTATGTTTTTTCTTTTTCAGCCCCTAGGGCCCCTTGTGAAGGGCACGAAACTCTGAAAATGCTTCTTAACTTTTCAAAAACATATCAAATTTTTTTAAAAAATTCATTTAAACTTTAAAATTTAAGGAAATTTTTTCAATTTCGACTAGAGGGAAAACAAAGTAATTTCACCATGGGCACACGGAGCATCCTAGAGCCACGAAAATTTGCAAGGGACTATAATTAATTATTTTGGACATGGATTTCTGATGGATTTTGAACAGCTCGCCAAATCAAGGTACTTCCTTTGTAAACTGGCCTCGCAAACCATGTAGTGGAAAAAATGCATATAAAAAAAAATAATGCACCAAATGATTTTGGAATTCAACGAAACTAAAATTGGAGATATTTGAGGCCAAAACACCTACTGGGTCGTCCTTAGAATTTCAAAATATGCAATTTTTTTGGGTTTCCAAATCTAGCTCGGGAGCAGTCACAAAACAATTAAAAAACATACTAGAACTCCTCCGATGACCTTGAAAATGCACAAACATATATACATATGATCCAAGAATTTATTTCAAAAAATGGTTTGTAGAAACTCATCCCGAGGTGCGAGATATTAATGTTCAAATTATCCCACTTGGCCTATTTCTGAAACTGCACTTGTGAAAACCGTCTAAAAACTCATCAACTTGGCACTTGAAAAAATATCAAACCCGATCCTGGGAAGCTATAACTTTGAATATTAACTCATTCAAGTCACATGAATATGTAGGCAAAAGGGTTTTTCTTCTAGTTTCTCCCTTCACAAAATATCAAACATCAAAGTTGCCCCTTTTTACAGCTTTCTAGAAATGCAATGTTCAAACTGGATAAAATCCATTTGTAATTGAATTCGAAAAAATACCAAATGATGTCCTGAAGATCTGAAAACTGACATGGAGGTAGATTTTGGTGGGGAGAATCAAGATCACCAATTGGTTTGTCATGAAACCCTTTCAGTTGCTTAATATTGTTCTCCAAAGTTGACCCACTTGGAAAATTTCACTGTGTGTAGACAACAAACCTTCACATAAGCCTTTAGCTTGGCCTTTTGAAACCCAATCAAAACTGATCGCATGAAGTTGAAAAGTGGTGGAGATACTCACATATGGTAGATGAACATGTCTGCAAATTGATTTAGCATGAAATTGCATTGACTTCGTTTTGTGATTTTTCAAAGTAAGCCAGTTGAGTAGATTTTTCAACTGTACATTTGGGTGCAAAAATCAAGATTTTCTATATGGGAACCTAAAATTTGCATGAAATTTTAGGCTCAAACACATTCCCTGCACACTGTTGATTTCAATTGGTCTACTTATTCTCTTAAGCATTAAGGCAGAACTATGATGTGTTATGCTAATGCTTATTTTAATGAAGTAGTGGAGGAACCTTTTTTTTGGGAAGCTTCATGAACTTTCTATCTTGATCTCTCATATGGGGGTTATTTCAGTGGATCATATTTTGAGATTCTAGTACTATCTATATTTTTGACTTCACAAAGTTTGATTTGACTTTGTCTACATTGGTTGAGTATGTTCATATGTTCACTCATGCAGTATTTTATATATCTTATCTTGATCTACATTTCTTGGAGATTCATTGATTCCATCAAACACCAGTCCATCTTAAGCAGAGTTTACAACTTCTACAGGCTTAAGGAGTTCTTCATCATCGTGTTCCTATCATCAAGGGGCATCTTTTCAGAAAGTCTTAAATCCTTCTCTTTCTCTTTTTTGGAGAGAAGTTTTGTTTTCACTGAGTTTTCTCTTTTTTCTCCATTTATGAGAGAATGCATTATACATGGATACCTAATATGGCCTTGTAGTTGGGAGCCCTTTCTATCTATTTGCACTTTTGTGATCTCTTCAAGTATCACTTAAGGGGGGGTGTTAGAGTGAATAATTTAAAGTGTACTTAGGTTGATGAGGTTAGAGAACATCTTGTCTAATTGACTATGCAACCTTTAGACCTATAGAGATTACCAAGTTATTTGGCAAATCTCATGTGCTACCTTTTTGGGGTTGAAAGACTTTCCATCTCACCTCAGAGGTCACCCAACACTTGGCATCAAGGTTGATGACTTGGTCAAATAAGTTGTTAGTTTGCATATTCCAAGTGATCTTGAGATTGACACCTATATGACACTTGTCTTCTCATTTATGTCACTTCATGGGGCACCTTTCAATCCACATGATAGGTGGATTGCCTCTTTCTTGCTTATTTAAGCAAGGTCATTGTACATTCAAATAAACTATAATATGAATTAGGCTGATCATTGTGTGTAAGTGTGTTTTTATAAAAGCATAAGGTTTTTGTTACCATGATCTTGGATGTAAATCCTAACATCAAATTATCTTAATAAATACAACTTGACGCTTGAAACTCCAAGATCAGTTTCTCAACCTAAATTAGAATATATAAATAAATGAAATTGAAAACTTGAACTTTTTCATTAAGAGAAGCAAAAAATTTAGATATCCCCACATTTAAAACAACAAATCTATTGACTGCAATGCGGAGGACCATTCGATTGGTTTGCGTAGTAAGTTTATTTTAAAACTGTGACGGAGCTCATGCGTTGGTTTGTCGTGTCGTACACATATTTTCAGCGGGTGCCTTCGTGTTCCTCAAGTCAACTCAGATCTGGAGGGGCCTAAGGAACGCAACGAGAAGTCGGTGCACGTATTTTTGTATTGAACATTTATAAGTAATTTGTTGTTAACAATCCATGCCAACCTTACGAGGCATTCTGCTAAAACAAAGTATTGAATTTGGTGCGTTTGTGTGAACGGCAGCTTAATCTCTGAAACTCCACATCTCTAACTTCTCCGATTTTATCTTTGCTTATAATTTTCTTGTTGCCGAAGATGCCTGTTTCTTTGGATTAGCGATGTCCTTCCTACACCACCTCATGTCCATAACAATGTTATATATATTTCTTTGGTCTTTGGATTCTTCAATCATCAGAAAGAGAAGAGTAGTAAGCTTTGATTTGTGTTGAGTCCAGAGAAAAGAAAATGGCGAACAACAAGTACGCAGTATTGGTGGGATGCAATTATCCCAACACAGAAAATGAATTGCATGGCTGTGTAAACGACGTTGTGGGCATGCAGAACACACTACTCACTCGTTTTGGCTTTGCGAAAGAGAATATTGAGCTTCTGATCGATACAGACGAGTCATATACAAAGCCCACAGGCGAAAACATTCTCAAGGCCCTGTTCGACATGGTTGGCAAGGCCAAGGCTGGAGACGTGCTCTTCTTTCACTACAGCGGCCACGGAGCAATTGTTCCAATCAATAACCACAAGGACGAGTGTATTGTACCATGCGATTTTAACTTTCTCACAGGTCGGTCATTTCATATTCTTATTTCAGTCCTCTCAACTGATTGAATTCTTTCGGGCGTTTCACCTCAAGTATACAAATCGGCAAGCTTTTAACTTTTAATAAAAGTTATTGTTCGTTACGTGGTGATCATAGAATTCTTCAAAAAAAATTAGTTTGCTTGCATAGTAGCACCTTGATTTAACGTTGAAACGGTTACGCTATTGATTTTTAATGACGTAATTCGTCTTAGAATATATTGAATGTTTTCTTGCAATTCTTCATGCATATAGCTTGAGTCTGAAAGATCTAACAGCTCCATCATTACAGTTGAAACCTTATCAGTTATTTTTTCTTTTCAATTAAACCATCCCCTTTCTCATAATCTTTGCAACTACATATTCTAAGGGTTAATCTGACGCTTTCTGTGATTATCTGCAATTGTCCGCATAATTTTAGATTTACCCAAATTCTTGATTTCACTGACTTCTTTCTCAATATAAAAATTGTTTTTTTCTTTCCCTGTTATTTCAATTGTTTTGTTTGATGTATAGCAGACGAAGATTTTCGCCAAATAGTGAATCATGTTCCGGAAGGAGCCTCTTTCACCATGGTCTCCGATTCGTGTCACAGTGGAGGCCTCATTGACCAAGAAACAGAACAAATCGGTCCTAATACTTGCGAAATTACCGAAGAAGAAGAAAAGAAGAGCAAGTTTTTGCCCTTGGATTCTATTCTGCATGTCTTAAGAGAAAAAACAGGGCAAGTTGAATTAGAGGCCGATGGCATAAAGAGTGCTCTATTTGATCTGTTTGGTGGAAACAGCAGCTGCAAAGTGAAGAAGCAATTTGAAGGTGATAGGGAATTCGAGGCGGAGCAAGCGCGCGTTCGTCCAGACATGGGAATACTGTTAAGTGGGTGCCAAACGGATGAGACGTCTGCTGATGCGTGTCCATCGGGCAATCTGGAGGAGGCCTTTGGGGCTTTCACTAATGCTATTCAAATGGTGTTCACAGGGCATCCGAGCCCTATAACCAATAAAGATCTGGTTTTGAATGCCAGGAAGCTCTTGCAACGGGACGAATACTCACAGCACCCATGCCTTTACTGTAGCAATC
Organism: Sequoiadendron giganteum; assembly: GCA_007115665.2. NCBI lineage: Eukaryota > Viridiplantae > Streptophyta > Pinopsida > Cupressales > Cupressaceae > Sequoiadendron > Sequoiadendron giganteum. The sequence continues at coordinate 48,377,337 of CM021102.1, read as the reverse complement.
GGAATGCAGATGCCAACTTCCTCTCCGAACGATCCAACAAACCATGATAAATTACCATTCCACCCTGTTCACCCCACTCTTTCAATGTAATCACTTGATTATTTGTAATAAAGATTTTATTTTCAATCGCCGTGTATTTGCTACTTTTTCCATTTTTTTAATTTAAAAATAAAGATAAATATAATAATCAAGAAAATTTTAAAAAATTATACAAATATTTAAACAGTCATGATTATCATTAAAGTCTCAAAAGTAAAGATTTAAGGAGGTTTACTACAAACTTTCCACTTCCAAGAGTGAAAATCAAAAATTTGATCAAATCAAAATCATTTTGAAGGAATTGTAAAAATTGTGAAGATAGAGTATGTGAGAGGAGCACCCAAACTATAATCTTATAGGTATGATCAATATTAAAGGCCCATTAACCAAATCTTTTGTAACAAACATTTCATTCACGAGGAATATGAACAAAGAAGATAAATTCAAAAAAGTATGAAAGGAAAAAAAAATGATCAATATAAATCAACTTCCAAGAAGATTCTTGAAATCTTCCATTGTTTATAAGGTTAGTCAATGTTATAGAATCCACCTCACAAATAATTTTCATCCTTCTTAGCTCACAAGCTTTCTCAAGAGCCACAACGAGAGCTCAAGTCTCTATTTCATTATTGGTACCAATCCCCTTAGCAATATAAAAAAAATTGTGAACTAAAAAAACATTATTCATCCAATCCCACCTATCTCTATAGCTCCTAGTTTACCATGAGAAGAGCCATCTATGTTAATTAAAAAAAAAATGAAGGAGGAGGAAACCATTTGCCTACTCTATTCACCTTATTAAAATATTTAAGCCTAGATTCTAAAGGAATAGATCCAATCAAATGGTCCATATCAAGTTGCTTCAAAATTTGAAATTCATAGGGACTAAAGTCATCATCCAAAGAGCACTTAGTCACCAAGGTTTCTTTTCAGGATTCCAAAATCTTTTGTAAAACATATTGAACAACACTCTGATGACCTTGGAAAATTCAATGATTTATTTTTAACCAGACTCACCGTGGAAGAAATACAAGACCGATATCCTAGGCCACCAAAAAAGTAGAAGCATAAATAGGAGGGCATCTCAAACTTGCCAAAAGCTTAGATAGAGAAGTAACATGAACAAAAGGTTGGTTCTAGATGTACTAGTACACCTATCTCCAAAGACCTTTAGAGAAAGGAAATTGAAAGAAGAGATGAACGATACACACTTCATTAGCACCATCAAAATACATATAGAAGGACCATGAAAACCTCTCTTTCTTATACTATTATGAGTAAGACATTTATTTTGGTAAAATAATCATATAAAAACATTACATTTAAGTCAAAAAAAAAATCTAAATCATTTTTCACCAAGGAAAATCTCTATACATTCTTTCTTGATTTAAAATTTAATATCCATTAAAAATTGAATACACTCATTTTGAAATAAACCCCTAAGCAAGAGTATTATCTCCCTCCAAGGAACAACACAGTCACTCATCCAAAATAGAAGATAGAGTTATCCAAGATTCTAAATATCTTCCCAAAAATTAAGAAGAAGGATCCTTACAAGAATTAATATGAGATTTGCCACTAATTTTTTATTTTTAAGTTAGACACTTTAGACCAACTAGCATCTAAAATTATCTTAATTAAAGGGAGCATATAAAGGAAAGATGTAGAGTTAGAGAATATTAGTCCCATGAATATGACTAAAAAACATTTTAACTAAAATTTATAATCCAAAAATGACCTTTCTTAACAAGAAATGAACCATTTTAAGAGTATTTGATATCATAGAACCTTTTTCAATCAAGATAATCCTTAGGACATCATTATTAGCAATCCCTCATAAATACTTATAAGTGAGAAGTTTGGCCCAAAAATGGTCCTGTTGTTTGCACCATCTCCAATAAATATTAGCAACCAACGCTTGACTATTCAATTAAAAAATTCAAAGACCAAGACCACCATTTTGTTTTGGTCTACAAAATTGGTCCTAAATAATAAGACTCCATTTATGATACTTCAAGTTTCATACCAAAAAAAACTTCTAAGAAAAAGAATCAAACTCTTTTATGAAACTTTCAGAAGTAGAAATGTTATGGTGCTTTTTCCTCAAAGAGAAAATAAATTTATAAAAGCACTAAAAGGAAGTAAAAAAAAAATATTATGATGAAGTTATTCTAATTTTCTAAAAGATATTATTAGTTCTATTGAGATCTTGTTTATATTCTTTATCTTAATATTCTTGTCTTAAGATACTTAATGATGATAAATACGCATTTTGATGTATTTATATTTGAATTATAGATATAATTTATAATATTTAAACTTAGATAGTAAAAGTAGTAAATCTATTTCCATTTAAAATAAACTCTAGTATATTAAATATATCCAAATTTATACAATGGAGAAAAGTAGCTTTACAATAAAGAACCAAAAAACTAGGAAGAGTATGCAACATACAATTTAAAAGGGTCAGATATCTAGCAAAAGACATCTCTTAGAAGGTCTAATGAAAAACCCAGATTCTAAACTTGTCAAAAATTCATTTCTACTAAAGATGATTAAGACCATCAATTTAACAAAAGAATCTCAAGATAATTGAAAGGAAGCTATTTATTTCTAACTCATGGAATAAGAGAAAAAATTTATTGAATAGCCAAATAAGTATTGATTAAATAAATATTAGATTTTCCTTATTAATTTTCTAACTAGAATTTGCCAAAAACACATCCAAAGAGTACCTAAAATTTATAGCCTTCTAAATTTTAGCTGCCTCCATTAATTCAATATCATCCATAAATTGAAGACGAAAAAATGAGACGAAGATGGAGGAAAACAATAAAAAATAATGTCACCTCTAGAAATTCGATTGTAAAAGCCAGTGGCTATTACGACATTGGTTACAATGTTGTAACCACACTTTCACAAATTTGATAGAATAAAATAGACTTCACATCAAGGAGATTGTTAGTAAGACTTCATAGAGCTAATTACAATGGAGGATATCTGCAAAGAATTCATGATTTTTTAAATAGAGAGATACAATACAATATGGAATTGATATAATGGATTAGAATGTTTGAAAATGAGTTAAAGAATTAAAGAAAGAGAACAAAGGGGCAGATAGTTGTTCAAATTGTCTCTAGAATGGTTACTCGACAACTGAAATATGTTAGAGAGAAAATGCCTAGAAATATTCAAGGATTGACAAAATGTCATGGGATCCTAGCACATCATATGAACATCCACACTTAGCACTAGTGCCTTGACATTTCCAACGAAACAAAGGTCTAAAAACTAGGACACAACACAAGGATGACACATAAGACACAAGGTTGAAGAAAAATAACAACAAAGAGTGCCAAGCATTTGACATTGGGAGGGAGAAGGCTAAAAAAGCCAAAATGAGTGCAAAACATAGTGTGAAATTGTAAAGCTATGTATTTTTTGACATTATAGATATACCTCTATATAATAGATGTTTAGATATAATGATGAAATCAATTTTATATGTCAATCCCCATAAACTTTATTTCATAGTAGAAAGTAATGAGATAATATACTTCAATATTCTTTATGCAAACATGAAATATTGAATTATTAAATGCCTTGAACACACTTTAATTCCAACTGCACAGTTCCACTAGTCGCCGCCGCCAACCCCATGTTTGAGGAATAAGAATATATCCATCGTAACAGATTGAACGGACGCAAGGCAGATATAGGTTATAATTATTTTTTGCACACGATTGTTATTGTTGCATGTATTGTTATTGTTATATACTTAGATCTGGCTCTGCTGCGTACGTTCGAACCATGATAACTGCGCGTTTATTGGGAGTAAATCGTACACGGCAAACTGTGAGTTGAGAAGTTGAAATTACATTGTCTTTAGAGGTTCAGAAAAAAGAAGTAAATGACAGTTATGGTGGGCAGGTAATTGTAATTACTTAATTTAAAAAGATCTCACCTTTCCAACGTACGCGTGATGAACTTTCTATAGAAACTCACCAATCCATAAAATCTTTGCCTAACGTTTTATGGTGTAGGCCATCATGCAATTTCCCTTGCTTTCTCTAGGTCCATTTTCAATTGTGCCTAATGCATTGCTTAACCCAAAATGCATAACTAACCATTTGTATAGATCCTCATCTTTCTTGAATGTAATATTTCATTCATATTCCTTTCTGATCTTGATCTAGTGATATCTACTTTTTAGAACAATCTTTTTAAAATATTGTCACTCAAACATTCTATAATTTCATTCATCCTTCGCAATGGGAGCTTATATTTGATAGTGAAATTGATAGCTCTTGAATATGTGCACATCTTATATATTATCCATCCTTCTTTGGTGTTAAAATTGTTGGTATCACACACGAGTTAAACTTTCTCTAATTAACCTTTTCCTCAACAACTCTTACACCTATCGATTTAGCTTTGTATTTTTTGTTGGTGTCATCCCATGCACCACTTCGTTTGGTAAACTAGCTTGAGGAATTAAGTATATATGATGATTAATGCTTTGAATTGGTTGAAGTCCCTTTGGCACATTCTTCAATACAATATCTTGGTATTCTATTAACAATTCAAATACTTCTCTTTGAGGCATGGTTCTTCTTCTTTCAAAGGTTATTCATTGTCCTCATCATGTCTAACATTTTTTTCATTTTTCTAGTAATATTTTTTATATCAAGCATTCTCCTTGGTGGCATATTTCCTCACATTTGGTGTAACTGCCTCAAGTCAGCAATCTAGCTACAAGGTTGCAACTACCTCACATTCGGCACTATTAAGAAGCACTTATAGGTTGTCTCAAGTCAGAAATTTGTTCACACTTTGATCTTTTAGGAATTCCCTTCCAATGTAAATCTTGCCTAATGAACTGAGTGTTGACTCTTTTGAATTGTGGTCTTTTGACAATAATTACTTTATATAATCTGATCCAAAACTTCTAAGATCTAGATGTGGTTTACATGAGATGTATTGTGAAACTCTAATTCTTTTTCACAAGCATAAATAAGATTATATGGTGAAATGTGGTAAGCTACACTAGGATGCTCTTGCATCATGCTACGAGAGATTCAATGAAATAAAAATTGATAGTATATATGAGTGAGAGTGTGATCCCAAGATGCCAAAGTTGATGGCACAAAGGGATTCAATGATAATAATAGATAGAAAATGAGAATAAGATGGAGAAAAATAATATAAAATAATGTCACCTCATGTAGTGTTCTTTAATCAGCTTGATAACTAGGAATATAAATTCCCCAACTTAGGGATCGGACATCACAATAAGCAGCTATAATTTGTTAAAGAACCTCATTTACTTATCAACCCAAGGACATAGACTTGAAATGGGACAACAAAATATATGCACTAACCACCCCTTCCAGACATGCATGATCTCTAAAATGCTAGAACTCTAAATTCTGGAATTACTTTACTAAATAACTTGATGGAACAAAAATTGAAAAATAAAACTACTCTATTTCTAGTGGCTGCAGGAACAGTCAACAATGATGTATTTCTATTGCTGCAGGAACAGACACATTTAACTTTTGCAAAAGAAAGTACAACTATCCTAACCTACAAAATGAAAGTACAGGCAATTTCCTAAGTGGGCCCCCTTAGGTCATGCCAAAGTAATCAACAGATTTAGGTGAAAAGCTCCATAAAATTTATTGATTTAAAGTGAACAAGTACATAGCACAATCCTTCTTAAATGTATTTCTGATACTGAAAAAACGTATTACAAATGACAAGATCTTCTAGCTCTTCTTTGAAGAAGTATGGGCTATTTATTGAAAACTAATCCTAACTACTAACTAACCTTCCCTTATAAATCAGGAGGTATTTATTACATACAACTAACTTGATTAAAGAGGCGAACGATAATGCAAGGACCAAGTCAAATTGGTTTGAAAGACTTAAAGTGCCATCATCCTGGATTTGAGCAACAGCAAGACGCCTGGCCTAGATTCTTGGAACATTCTTCTTACTTGGCGGATAAGTTTGAAACTGTCTCCCCATCTTTAGCTATTGAACCAGTCTTTGTAGATTTGGCCTTCTACTCTTCAAATGGATTTTAAATTCCTTCCTCTAATCACGACACCTGCAAAATAACTTGCCACCTTTCTTGGAGAAGAAGGTTAGCTCAACACATTCATCTTTAAGACAGTCTGTTACTTCATTTATTCATTCATTAAGTATTAAACTAAGGCAAACATCATTTCAGATATGGCTGCAGGAAGTTTGGTAGTGGAGGCTACAGGAAGGTTTTATGATCACAAAAAGCCATAAAGTATTTATCAGACTAATAAAACATTAAAGATAATAATCATGTGACTTTTCATCATAATATATTCATCATATTAAGTCATAAAAAGGTCTATGTTCTATCACATAATCAGACTGAATGTTTGTTTTTAGCATAATAAAAATGGAAAAGTATTTATAAAAATATGATCAAAATGCGCCAAAGTATTGGCTCATCACTCCCCTCAACCAACTACTTGTTGGACCCTTCAGCAAGTCTAGCATTCTTCCTTTCAACAAACTCTCTCAGATCTGCATTCAGCTGTTGTCCACATTCACCAGTCTGGAAACTCCAGAAGTGAGCCCTCATTGCCTCCAGTCTTTGCCATCGGTTATCCTCTGAACTCCTGTTGTAAGTACTGTTGTCGCCTTGTATAGCCAATAATGGCCATAGGAGAATAGGCGGTTGCATAACCAAGGGAAACCAATCCTCCTTCCTTGTTCTGACATTTCTCATGTACCTCTCTACTCTTTGGGTTGCAGCATACAAAGTATTGGGGGAATGTGGCTCTGCTTTTTTTAACTGAAATGAAAGGTGCTCCCATCTGTTCTGAATATGCAGAGTTGCAGCATTAAAATAACTGTTTATGATCTGAGAATATTGAAAAAATACCTCTTGCCTTAAAGGCTCAATCAATGGTCTGGCTCTCTCATCTCGCCACAATTTTTTCCAGTCAAAATAAATACCCATGCCATTTCGAGATTCATTTCTCACATATAATGGCATATTCCTTTCATCATACATATGATTGTTAAATTGTTCCCCTCTACTGATTTCATTGGTGATCCAGGAAATCAAGGCACTAATATGAATATCACCTACATAACACAAAGGATTCCCTTCCTTGTCCTGGGATACAGCCAAATTGTGCAGGTAAAACTCACACGGGAGGTTCCTAATGTGCAGAGGTGAATCCTTGTATGCTTCAAAAAATTCCTCAGGGGTTTCCAAAGAAGGGTTCTTCCCTTTCTAGACTCTAATTAGTTGGAAGTTCAAATATAGTTCTTTGAGGTACATGGCGTAAACTGGTGAAGGCGCTCGACATTGTAGTAGTTGTGGAACAAGTTCTACTACCTGATTGAGAGTATCAATTAGATTGGCGATTTCCAGATTCTTATTTTGGATTACTCTTTGTAGTCTCTCAACTTCAAGTGCATAAGCAGTCTGTTGTTGCTGAATTTCCTGAAAGCATGCCATTCCTATGGCAAAGTTTGTAATAGGGAATGGCAGTCTATGTTTATAGCATATTGCAGGTGTTTCCTACACTTCTTCAAATTCATCCATCCTCCCCTGTTCTTCTTCCATTACCTCAGTCGTGCCAATGTTTTCATGTTCTGCATCTGCTAGAAACACAACTGGCTCTTCTTCCATTTTATCACATTCCATACCTTCCTGTAGCTATTCTGCAATGGCAGCTAACTTACTCAAACCATCCCCTTCAGGTGTACTCATAATTTCTTCAATAACAGGTTCTTCTTTCCCTAGTTCAAGATTGGAAGGATTTGAAGGTGGTGCGGTAGGAGTAGTATTAGGCGATTGGCAGGCTGCCTGGTTTTGGAGCCTAGAGCTCCTTCTTATGGAGGTAGGAAATGACTTATGCTTTTTGGAAGATTTTGCTGTAGGAACAAAGAAGTTCTCCTTCTGCTTCCTTTTCACAGGTTTAGGGGTTACTACAACAAGTGACTTTCCTTTCCTATTTTTGGAAGAAGACTCGGGGGTTTTAATAGGGCCTTGGGCCGGCTATGTGGAAGTTCTTTCAGAAATAGGAACATCATCCTGTGAATCGGATGACGTCTCAGGGGATGACATAGCAACAGAGGTTTGCCCTTTTGACCGGGAAGTTCACAGCTTAAAGGTAAGGGGTTCACCCCTAGGTCCTACATTTTGAATTTCAGGGTTGAATTAGACAGTGAACTCCTCCCATGTCATCCCTGATGTATCTTGAACAGACTTCTCAACAAGCAATTTTATGAGGCATTGGTGGGATACAAAATTAACCCTACCTTTCCTATATTCAGCGGCACTATTGGATAACAAGTTATAAAGGAAGTCGGGTACATTCATCAATAAGCCATGACGTAAATGAGACAAAAGCTTAAAATGATGAGAATGTAAGACTGAGAATCTACCTTCACAGGTTGTGTATTTCATTATATACCCTGCTTGTGGCACCCATTCCTGAGGTAGACTCATCCTCTATGCACCTTGCTTGTCTACTTGTAGAGGAGGATCATCTGGCTGAGTGAATTCAGCCCTGGCGCTCCTTGCATCTCTTCCCCTGGGATAGGGTTCTCCAACTTGGGGTAACCCTGTTCTTTCAGCAATCCTGTTAATTGATGCATTGATTGTTATGCCCCTAACTATTGCTTCACCATTTTGAAATGTCCTCATGAATTCCTCCGCAATATCCATGCTGAAAGTCTCGAGCTTCACAAAGTAATTTAGCCACCCATATTGTCTGAACAATGGTACATGCAACACATCCTGCAATAGGATGTTGTGGTCTGTAGGCTCATGTCGAATCGGCTGACCTCCCATTTCTCTGGTTTACTGTAATCAAATGCATTGAAGTATTGCTCTCCTGGCCTTTACAACAAAACTTCCTGCAATCCAACTAATGAATCCTTTGGAATTCTTCAGTGCTCCACCCCTCCCCTCAACCAAGACTTTTGAACCTTTCTTCAAAGGTTACCAAAAAAAAATAGGGAAAATAATGTGATCATGTAATTTTGTGGAAGGAGAGAGTAATCATGAATTGGCGGAATACACTTAGGGTCATTATTGGAGGAAGTAAAGGTTGTATGATTATTAATTATAGGTTCTAATATTGGGGGTTCTTGACAACTGACGAAGTAAGGCTTATGGCGGCGGTAATAAGGACGTGGCAAAACTTTGAGTTATGGAGAAACGTGCTTATTTGTGTGGATTTAGCTAAAGGAAAAGGCAATCATATAGGAAAGTTGTTTGCGCTAATTAATACTAAATTAAATGCAATAAATAAAGAAACTAAAGCGATCTTAAAGTGAAGTGGAGTGTACCTAGAGAGAATCGCCACAATTATCTGATGTGACATCCGGCTTCATTGCAATTCGTGACACGGAGAAACGTGGATGATATGGAATGGTAGGCGGATGATTGTGGAGGAGAGAGAATGAGTACAGATTGTGGATGAAATGAATGAATGGAATGGGGATCTTAATAGATAACCTCTTTATTATGGTTTAATATGCACTTTATGCATGGCCTGGAAATTTGAGCCTAGGCTCAATTCCTGTGGCTGCAGGATCACTGTTGTCCTGGTCAATTTCGAACTGTTTCAGAAATGTTTCCTTGTCAATGGGTTTAGAATAGAGCTTTAGGCGATGCCCATTGACTAATAGCTTGAACTGGACCTCATCAATGGTCCTTAATTGAACGGTTCCATTTGTGAATACTTCCTCTATCTCATATGGACCCAACCATCTGGTTTGCAGCTTTCCTGGACTGTCTATATACCGTGAATCATAAAGCAAAGCCCAATCTCTTGCTTTGAATTTATTTTCCTTAATGTATTTATCATGCCACCTTATTCTCTGGTTTTGTATCATCTCAGTGTGCTGCAGGGCATTCTTGCGGAGCTCATCCAAAGCATTGAGCTGCATGACTCTGTCCTTTTGTGCCTCTGTCAAATCCATGTCCATCTCTAATGATGTTCTTAGTGTCTTGTGTTCGAATTCTATTGGCATCACAGCTATTTTACCATACACCATTTCAAAGGGTGTATATCCTGTAGCAGTCTTCCAGGTAGTTCGGTAGGCCCATAGAGCTTCTGGTAACCTTGCGGCCCAGTTCTTCTTATGCAAAGCTACAGTTTTAGTCAAAATGGCCTATATGTCCCTGTTGGTGACCTCAACCTAGCCATTAGCCTGAGGATGATAAGGGGTTGATTTTATGTGCCTTACATTATATTCATCGACTAAGGTTGTAATCGAGGTAGAGGTAAACTATGTTCCCTAATCTGTTACTATTTCCCTAGGGACACCAAATCTGGTGAAAATTTTCTCATAAAGGAATTCTGCTACTTTATTATCCCTAGCATGTTTCATAGGTTTAGCTTCTACCCATTTTGTCACATAATCAGTGCATACAAGAATATAAGACTAACCATTGGAAGATAGATCAATTGGTCCTACAAAATTCAGTCCCCATTTGTCGAAGGGTGTAACAACAATTTGTGGAAGTAGAGGCATCTCATTAGATCTAGTTGATCTCCCCATCCTTTGGCATTTATCACACCTCCTGGTATATTTGGCTACATCTCTATGCAGAGTTGGTCAATAGTAGCTAGTGTTTAAAATTTTCATTGTTGTTCTTTTGGCAGCAAAATGTCCACCACATGGCTCATCATGACTTGCATGTAACATATCATAAGTGTCTTCCTCCTACACACATCTCCTCATAACTTCATCCGGCTCTGTATAAAACATGAAATTTGTAATCCATGAAAAGTTAAAACTTTTCTCTACCAATAATCTCCTTTCCTTAGGGGAGAATTGAGGAGGAGTCCTTCCTATAGCCAGATAATTTGCTATATTGGCATACCATGGGTGAATAACCTTGATTGCAAACAGGGGCTCATCAGGAAAGGAATCTTCAACAACTGCAGAGTCATCTTGCCTTTGAATTCTAGAAAGGAAATCAGCAACCACATTGGCTTTACCTAGCTTGTCCACAATTGTAATGTCAAATTCCTGCATTAGCAACAACCACCTTGCCAGTCTTCCGGCTATTGAGCTTTTGTTCATAAGATGTCTGATTGCTGCATGATCAGTGTGGACAAATATCTGATAACCTATGATGTAATGCCTGAATTTATTAAGGGCATAGATAATTGCCAACATTTCTTTTTTTGTAACAGTGTAGTTTAATTCAGCCCCTTGCAGATTTTTGCTTATGTAATACAGTGCATGCTCAATTGAACCACTTTTTTGACCTAAGACAACGCCGAAAACATAATCAAATGCATCAGTATGAATATGGAATGGAAGTGACCAATTAGGTCCTTTTAAAATGGGTGCTTGTGTAAGGGCGACTTTTAAATCAAGGAATGATTTTTCACATTCTTCTGTCCATGCAAAATCTGCATCTTTCTTCAGCAAACTATAGAGAGGGGTAGCTTTGACTGAAATCCTTGATGAATCTTCTGTAGTATCCAACATGGCCTAGATAGCTTCTCAATTCCTTTTGTTTGGTGGGAAAGGGTAAATTAGAGATGACCTCAATCTTAGAAGGATCAACCTATATTCCTACAGTAGAAATATAGTGACCAAGCACTATTCCCTCCTGCATCATCATAAAACACTTCTGACTATTTAGTGATAGGTTATGATCTTCACACCTCTGCAACACCTTCTTCAAGTTTGCTTGAGCCTCTTCAAATGTTGCACCATAAATAGTAAAGTCATCCATGTATATTTCCATGCAATCATATGAGATATCTGAGAAGATATTGATGACTGCTCTCTGGAAAGTTGCAGGTGCATTGCAGAAACCGAAAGGCAAAACAGAATAGGCAAATATCCCCCAAGGGCATGTAAAGGTAGTATTTTCTTGATCCTCAGGTGCAATCTTGATTTGATTGTACCCACTGAAGCCATCTAAGAATGAGAAATACTTTTTCCCAAATAAATTATCTAAAACTTGATCAATAAAGGGAAGAGGAAAGTAATCTTTCTTTATTGCCAGGTTGAGCTCTCTGTAGTCTACACATACCCTCCATTTTCCTCCTTTCTTAGGAACAATAACCAATGGGGAAACCCACTAACTATTTGAAATTGGGTAGATAAATCCAGTTGTTAACATTTTTTGCAATTCCTCTTTAACAATTTCTCTCAAGGATGGATTCATTCCTCTCTGAGACTGCCTGACAGGTCTAAACTCACTGTTAATGTATATGCAATGTGTACAGAGTTTGGGGTCTAAACCCTTCATGTCACCATATTCCCAAGCAAAAGCTGACTTATGACTGCTAAGCATTTTAAGCATAGATTCTTGTTGCTCACTGGTGAGGTTTTTATTGATGCTCAAGGTTTTTCCTGTTGCTACCTCAACTTGGGAGGTTAAATCAACCATAGATACTTCAGGCAGAAATGACATTTCTACCTCGTGGGGTAGCAAAGTGTGTAAGCAGTCAGTTGTTGCAGGATAATGAGCTGATGTAGGCAAAGGAAGAATAGTCTGCAAAGAGCATGGGTTTTTGTTACATTGAGGGTATTCGGTACCATAGTTATTCAACAGGATATTGGATAGTATATCTTCCTCAACTTGTTGTTCAATGAAAGGTTCTCTAGTAATCATCATTAATTTGGCCACGGAGTTTACTTCCTCTTCTTCACCTAAATCAAGCCAAATAGTATGTCCAGCCTCAAGTTGAGGTTGGGCTAGAGAATATAGGGTAAGGTTCTTTGTGGTATACCCATCAGATATTGTCATGTTACCAGTCCTACAACCTATATAAGCATCAGCAGTAGCTAACCATGGTCTTCCTAAAATCACAGGATAACCTCCTAATGATGCTTTTGGAGACAAAACCATGAAATCAGTAGGATATTCCCATGAATCTAGGGTGACAACTAAGTCCTCCACTATTCCATCAGGTTTGACAGTTGAACTATCAGCAAGTTGCAAGACTGTAGGTGTAGGTCTTAGGTCTGAAATACTTAGTTTTAGTACAAGGTCTTTTGTCATGACATTGATAGCAGCTCCAAGACCGACCAAAGCATTTTTAATTTGAACCCCATTAATATTAGTTTCAACAACAGGGCTACTAGGGTCTGAATATTTTGGGATGGTAAGCTTCCCTAGCATCAAATCAGAGAGTTGACGTAAGACATGAACAGTCTGAGGGTCTTTCTTCTTCCTACCCGACTTCTTTAGACATACTTCTTTAATGGCCTTGCTGTAAATAGGTACCTCCTTAATTGCTTGAAACAAAGGAATTTTGACACATATGTGCTTTAGTTGGTTAAGAATATCAAAGGTAGGTTCCTCCTGTTTGTTCACAAGTTCACCTTCCAACCTTTGTGGGAAAGGAGGTGGTGATGTATTAGGTACCTTAGGTAATGATGGAATCTGAATTGGCTCATTGGATTGGTCTAGGCCATTAGCATTTTCTTCCTGCTCAATCTCCTCAGATGGTAATTCTGAGATTAGGGGAGGAGATGGTGTAGGCAACACAATTCCTGAACGTAAATTGATATTGTTCGGGTTGATAGCATAGGCAGGCTGATTATTAGGATCAGCAAAATAAACTTGTTGCTGCTGCTGGCTATTTGGATTAGGTGCTGCTTGAGCAAGTAACTAGGTTGGCTTTGGATTCGGACCTTGATTAGCGGCAGGAGGTGGCATAATGGACTGCTGCTGGGGTTGCTGCAAGAAACCAGTGGGTGGATTTGACCATTGCTGGCCTCCTCTCCATTGGTTAGACTGCTGCCAATTTCCTTGCGGAGGCTGCCACTAATTTTGCTGTGGTGGTTGCCAATTCCCTTGTGGGGATTGCTAATGGCTTTGCTGGTTATTTGGCTAAGGGTTATTCTACTGAGGTTGGGAGTATGGCCCATAGTTTGGAGGGTTCTAGTTTTGCCACTAACTATTATAGGAACCAAAATTTTGCAAGGGGTCCTGAGGCATACCTTGTCTTGGGGCCCATGGCCTATGCTGAGCAACAAAAAACACTTCCTCCTCTCCTTCAATGGTTTTGAACTCAGTAGGGAGATGCTACACCTCCAAATTGGCAACTACTTTTCATCTACAGTCCCTCTTCCTCAGTCTGCAATGAGGACAATATTCAGTCAACATCGCATCAGCTTCTTCTTTCTTCCTCCTAGACTGCATGGTGTCCAGCTGAGTAGCAACATCATTGATGATGTCTTGCTTGAAGTCGGACAAAAGATTGGATAATTCTCCTTTTGATACACCGGTACCACTTCCTTTGGCAACAGAGAGTCAAAATCCCCTGCCTTTCTTCACATTTGCCCTAGAGTAATTAAGACATATTGTCTTAATGTCATCCCAATTGCTTTGGGTAATATCTCCTCCAACCATGAGGTCTAGCGCTTCCATGCAAGTATCATTGACTCCCCTTAGAAAGAGAAGTTTTTTAGACTCCTCATTTAGCTGGTGCTGAGTATTTTTCTGCACACTGAACAAAAACCTAGATACATAATCCTCCAAGGTTTCATCCTCCTTTTGTGTCATCTTGAAAAGGTCATCTCCTCTCATATCACTTCCCCTACAATATTCTTTATACTTTCCTAAGAACAATTCCTTTAGTTCATTCCAAGTGGCTGTTGCATTACCCACTAATCCCATGAACCATTTTAAGGCTGACTCCTTTAAAGTAGAAGGAAACAATTTCATCTTATGGGCTTCAATAGTATAATCATAACTCCTACATAGGATGTCAAACTCGAACAAGAAGGTATGAGGGTCCTCTATAATCATGCCATATAACTTTGGAAGCAATGAAGCAGGAATGTTTTTGAGATTGTTGTTGTCATGCAACTCAGGGAGTGGAAATGGAAAAGTAGGCATTGCCATCCTTGATGGTGGTCTTGGGTTAGCTCTTGGCTGGTAGACAACAAGGGCCAGTGGATTGTTATGGGAATGCTGGTTATTGAATGTATGCATATTATTCAGCTGTGTTGTGAGTAAATCAAGATTGTCAGGTGCATCAAACAGGTTCAAACTGGCCTCCGAGGAAGAAGAAGATGAAGTGACAAGGTCCTAGCCGGCATCCAAATATGGTCCTTCTGGAACAACTTCAGAGTCAATCTTTGGGTTGTTTTCTTGGATATCAAAGCTTCTAGGAAGGAATCTCCCAAATTGGTCTCTTCTTCTAAGCATACAGTAAGAAGTAAATCTAACTATAGAAAAATGTTGGAATAGTGAATTGCGATCTAACTTCTAGGAATAAAATTTAAAGCTACCTGCCAGCATGCCTGCAACAGGTTTTTAGCTTGACACCATCCCCAACAACGGCGCCAAAAATGTAGTGTTCTTTAATCAGCTTGATAACTAGGAATATAAATTCCCCGACTTAGGGATTGGACATCACAACAAGTAGCTATAATCTGTTAAAGAACCTCATTTACTTATCAACCCGAGGACATAGACTTGAAATGGGACAAAAAAATATATGCACTAAACACCCCTTCCAAACATGCATGATCTCTAAAATGCTAGAACTCTAAATTTTGGAATTACTTTACTGAATAACTTGCTGGAACAAAAACTAAAAGGTAAAACTACTCTATTTCTAGTGGCTGCAGGAACAGTCAATAGTGATGTATTTCTATTGCTGCAGGAATAGACACATTTAACTTTTGCAAAAGAAAGTACAGCTATCCTAACCTACAAAATGAAAGTACAGGCGATTTCCTAAGTGGGCCCCCTTAGGTCATGCCAAAGTAATCAACAGATTTAGGTGAAAAGCTCCATAAACTTTATTGATTTAAAGTGAACAAGTACATAGCACAATCCTTCTTAACTGTATTTCTGATATTGAAAAAATGTATTACAAATAACAAGATCTTCTCGCTCTTCTTTGAAGAAGTATGGGCTATTTATTGAAAACTAATCCTAACTACTAACTAACCTTCCCTTATAAATCGGGAGGTATTTATTACATACAACTAACTTGATTAAAGAGGCGAAGAATAATGCAAGGACCAAGTCAAATTGGTTTGAAGACTTAAAGCGCCATCATCCTGGATTTGAGCAACAACAGGACGCCTGGCCTAGATTCCTGGAACATTCTTCTTACTTGGCGGATAAGTTTGAAATTGTCTCCCCATCTTTAGCTGTTGAACCAGTCTTTGTAGATTTGGCCTTCTACTCTTCAAGTGGATTTTAAATTCCTTCCTCTAATCATGACACCTGCAAAATAACTTGCCACCTTTCCTGGAGAAGAAGGTTAGCTCAACACATTCATCTTTAAGACAGTCCGTTACTTCATTTATTCATTCATTAAGTATTAAACTAAGGCAAACATCATTTCAAATATGGCTACAGAAAGTTTGGTAGTGGAGGCTGCAGGAAGGTTTTATGATCACAAAAAGCCATAAAGTATTATCAGACTAATAAAACATTAAAGATAATAATCATGGGACTTTTCATCATAATATATTCATCATATTAAGTCATAAAAAGGTCTATCATCTATCCCATAATCAGACTGAATGTTTGTTTTTAGCATAATAAAAAAGGAAAAATATTTATAAAAATATGATCAAAATGCACCAAAGTATTGGCTCATCACCTCACAAATCCTTTTGTAGAAGTTGATGGAGATTACAATGTTGGTTGTAATGTTGCAACCACACTTTCACAAATTTGATAAAGAAAAATAGACTTCAAATCAAGGAGATTTCTAGTAAGACTTCATAGGGCTAATAATAATGGAGGATAGCTACGAAGGATTTAGAGTTTTTTTAATAGACAAATACAATACAACATAGATCGATATAATGGATTAGAATGTTTGACAAATGAGTTAAAGAAGGAGAATAAAGGGGTAGATAGTCGTTTGAATTCTCTCTAGAATGCTTACTTTCCAACTAGAAGATGATAAAGAGAAATATTTGGAAATATTCAAGGATTGACGAAATTTCATGGGATGCTAGCATGTCATATGAACATCGACTCTTAGCACTAGTGTCTTGACATGTCCAGCTAAAAAAAATGTCTAAAAACTAGGACACAACACAAAGACGACACACAGGACACAAGGTTGAAGAATAATAACAACAAAGAGTGCTAAGAATTTGGCATTGGGAGGTAGAAGGCTAAGGACACCAAAGTGGGTGCAAAGCATAGTGTCAAATTGTAAGGCTATGCATTTTTTTATGTTATAGATGTATCTCTATGTAATAGATGTTTAGATATAGTGACGAAATTGGTTTTATATTTCTAACACTCCCCCATAATCTTTATTTCATCATAGAAATAATGAGATGATATAATTTTGTTGGTATGATATTTCCATAGTCCCTGAAGTTGTATGCAAGCTTTTGGATTAAACTATGTATGTTTTTAGTTGATGTTTCAGATCACACTCAATGATCCATCATTGAGATTTTTTTCCTCTTTCTAATGATGGATCACTAACTGTGATATGAAATTTCAACTAAAAAACATACACATTTTAATCCAAAAGCTTGCATACAACGAGATGATATACTTCAATATTCTTTATACAAGCATGAAATATTAAATTCTTAAATTCCTTAAACATACTTTGATTATGTCTGTAGCTTGTACCTGTTGGTCTTTTTGTGTGCTTGTTAATTTAGCCATATGATTTAGACCTTGTTTTGATCATCCATTTACAATTAATTACTTCTTTCCATAATTTATTTCCAATTTTACAATCCTTGAGTATTGATTTTAGTGTCATGTTTATTATTTTAGCTAGTCCATTTTGTTGTGGAGTATAGAGAGCTAAGAGTTATCTCATGATTTCTTTTTGTTTCCAAAAGCTAACAAACTTGCTTGAGGTTTATTCTTCCTTATTATCTCATCTTAATACTTTAATTTTTTATCAAATTCATTTCAACTTGATATACAAGTTCCTTGAAAATATCAAATTCTTTAAACTTACTATTTAGAAAGTAGACCCATGAAATGTCATGGTTTTCCAATATAAACTACCTTCATCAATCCATAAAATATAGAATTGACTAGTCATCAATGAATGCCATGAAATATCATGGTTTTCCAATGTAAACTACCTTCATTAGTCCACAAAAATTAGAATTAACTAGTTCTAACTTTTTTGAAAGCTCTCTAAGCTTTTCCAAAATCAAACTTTCCTCTATGTTACGTAGGATTTAGAAAAAAAAAACACTTTTTTGTAGTGATGGGTAGAAGATCATATATTATATTTTGATTGAATGTTAACTTCAATGAATGAGGGTTAATATGACCAAACCTTTCATGGCACAATTAATTTATTTAAGCAAAGCTTGCAACTAAAACTTTTGAGGAGTTTGTCCTTAAGAAAAATAGTCCTCCCTTCATATACCCACCACATAATAATCTTCCCTTGATTAACTTTGGCTCTCAAAATAACCATAATCGATTTAGTAATGATCTCCAAAATCAACACTATAACATTTTACATTTAGCAATGATCTCTAAGATCAATGCACTATACAACTTAAATCTCATGTCGTAAATTTGCATTTATCAAAACAACCTAAACCTTTGATGGAAAATATCAATAAAGGTTGTATATTTAGTCCTTGAGACTGTTAACTCAAGCACCACGACCACTACTAGTGTCAATGCCTTGCCCTAAAAAAATTTTTAAAAAAAAATGAAACTACACTTTTAAGCCTAGCCTCAAGACTCAAGTTGAAGAACCTTGGATTCAATGAAATTAGTTGGGGCAAATCCTTTATCTTGAATGTTGTTCCCCTTTACAGGTATGAATAAAAGATTGCTTCTAAAACACACACACATTATAAAGGATTCATCTATTTCAAGAAATATGAATCAAATTTGTCTTTTGTTCTTCTATACACAAGGTTATGTAATATTTGAATCAAGTTTCAAGAAGAGCTTAATAGAGAGGATGGGATATTGCTGGCTTGTGAAGCTATCCATTCTAGAATCTACAACAATTTAGGAAGTAACAATAATATGGATGCATGCATGATCACAAAATGTGAAATAAAATATATGCACAATCATCAACAACTAAATCCATAGATACATTAGTTCAAGAGGTTGTTCATTTGTTAAAGGGTATATCAAATTTTTGTCAGCCAAAAAATCTTTTCAATTTATAATATCTACTTTCAATTGCCCCAACATTCATTGATAGATTAAAAAATTAATGACTCTCATATCAATTGTATTTTGAAATATCTGAAATTAATTTTTTCTATGTTAAAAGCAAAGATATAAAAATTATTTGAATAGACAACATATATGAAAAGACATATTCTTGAAAGATAGATGTACATCTCTATGTACTAAATATTTAGAAATAATAATAAAAAAGAGTTTATATTTACAAAAAAGTCTGCTATTATAAACTTATCACCCAACCACTATTTTGATTTAAACATTCCCTGACTGATTTAACGGAAATTGGCTCGATGAAAATGATGGCAAGACAGCAGATTTCATAATACAGACCTCGCTTATCACATAACTACAATATTTATCTTGATTTAAACATTCCTGACTGATTTGACGGAAACTAGGTAGATAAAATTAGGGCAATAGGTACAGCAGATTTCATAAGACAGACCTTACAGTGCGTAGTTGACCGAGATTTATGTCAGTTGTCATTGTGTGCGATACGTTCAAACCACCTGTTACAATAATCATCAGTGTAATTTTTACGAGTATTGCAGGGATACCTGTGAATGCAGTCATCCCAGACGGTACTCTCCATGGGATGGGTGTCCCGCATGACTTCCCACACGGCAGTGTTACACTTAAATCCAGAACCCAAAGCAATCTGCAACACGCGATCACCCACCTTGAGCCGTCTCTTAGCTTCCAAGTAAGCCACTTCATACCAAAGTCCACTAGTGGAGGTGTTCCCAAAGCGAAACAGAGCCATACGCGAGGGCTCTAGATCATACTCACTCAGCTTCAAGTTTTTCCCGATTCCACTGATCACAGCCCGGCCGCCCGGATGGATACAGAAGTGCTGGAACGCCAGCTTGAAATTGGGAACATAAGGCTCACGTTTCATCTTCAGAGATTTAATGCAGAGGAAGTTGACGAAGGCGTAGTAGAGCATCTCCGTAAGCGGAAGAACCTTGGGGCCCAAGGTGGAAAGATTGGTCTTTACGGCATTGGCGGCCACAGTAAGAAGTGCCGGGCGGAGACCGATGCCGTAGTAGCCTTGGTCGTCTTCCTTGGTCATAACACAGGTGTAAGCGTCGTCGTGGGCTGCGACATTTGTTCTGACCGTGTGCACAAGTCTCATTTTGGCCCGCTGCCGGTCGTGCGGTTTGTTGGAGAGAAGCATTGCGTAGCCGCCGACCCGGAAGAGACAGTAGCAGAGCATGAAGGACTTGTCGGTGCCCTCGTAGTGGCCGTGAAGTGTAATACTCTCAGTACCCACCGCCAGAACGTAGGAATTGGGGTGCGTCTTGAGCATGTCCCTGCCCATCTCCGCCGCTATGACGTTGGCACTGCAGCCCATGCCGGAGATATTGAAGCTCTTCACATCTTCCCTCATCTTGTACCGGTTCACCACCCACGCCACCAGCGAAGGGGCCGGGCTGAAGGTCGACACATTGGCGATCACAATGTCGATCTCCGCCGGTTTCACGTTGGTCTTAGCGAACAGATCGTCCAGAACGGCACTGAAACTCTCCTCAATCTCCTCCTGCGCTTCATTCAGCGAAGGCTCTGGCATTCCTTCCTTGAAAAACGAGCTGCAGACGCAGGTTTCTTCCCCCAGCCCGGACCGCAGGTACATTTTCCACTGAAAATCTAAGCGCTCCACGTCAAGGGGCTCCTGCTTTCCTGAAAAATAGACGCTCAGCTCCGTGGTCGCCTGTCGCTCCGGTGGTGGCTTATAGCAGGTGAAGTCCACCAGGTAACACTGCTGGTGGCCTCCCATGGCGGTTCTGTAGACCAGCAGAAGGACAAGACCCCCAAGTACGAGCCCAACGGCACAGTTCCACCAGTCGGCGCCGCCAACCCATTGGAGCACTGCTGCTACTCCATGTTCGAAGAATAAGAATATATCCATTGGGAATATTTAACGGATGCAAGGCAAATATTGGGTATGAATTTTTTGTTGCAGACGTATTGTTATCTACTTAAATCCGGCTCTGCTGCGTACGTACAAAGTTGCGTTTAACTACTTACCCACTCTGACAAGATTCATAAAAGAAGAATCGACGTGAGGAACTTGTTAATGGAGGTTTTCTGGGTCCCCTACACCACTCGGTTTATGAACATACTTCAATTAAAATTCCTACCGCGAACTGTGAGCTGAGAAGTGAGAATTGCATTGCCTTTAGAGGTTCAGATAAAAGAAGTAAATGACAGTTATGGGGGGCAGGTGATGATAATCAGTCTGCTTTGAGGTTGAGCTGGATCAATGTACGTTTCACAGTAAAATCTGAAACTCTGTTATTTATATCTATGCAGAGGATGCATTACCTATATACATGGACTTCACCACACCGAATTTTCTATCTACTTAATAACTGGCAAAATTAAAGTCTCTACTAGCAATCATACATAATGTGTAATGATAGATTAGTACGCATTTGCAATGAGTGCAATTTTTAATTTTATTTGGTGTGACAGTTTATTATTGATTAGTCTCTTTATTAATTGGATGATGACATTATTTGTAATGATCCTCCGTTTGCTTAGAGGAGGCATGTATCCTATGGTCTATTTTGATGCATGTTCAATTTTCTAGGTACTTATTAGTTGTTAGCATTCAATACTTCGAACAACCATTTCAATGTGGATATGTATATTTCTTTATTAGTTTTTGATATAGAGTTTTTTGGATTGTTATTATTTTTCTTAATTCGTAATTTAATTTTGATCAATATAGAACAAAAAAATTCTAGATATTTGTTAGTATTCAATATTTTTAGTAACCATTTTAATGTGGATAGGTATTTGTAATGAGTGCAATTTTTAATTTATGAAATATTTTTTTATTTTTTTATATTAAACAAAGCAAGAGTGTAAAGAATGATAGCTACCAACTAGTAGCTAAAGGAGAAATAACCATACAAACTCGTAGAAAAAACACAATGAATCAATATATGGCCATGACTAAACGACACAAGAGGCTAATATTTGAGCTGAAACACTTTACATATATTCCATATTGTAGTTGTTTTGAAGCTAATTAATTTGATCTTGAATTTGTTGAAGCTGAGCCATGACCATTACATTTTTCTTTGATAAATCTTGAAGATGTCAACACAAAAAAGGCAACCTGGAAAACTATGTTATAGTAAAGCATTAGAATACCCGTTTCTTGAAAATAGTTGCTTGAAAACATAATAGTACATCTAGCCTTCCAAATATGCCTTGAAATAACTTGCTTGATAGAATCAACAATGACATTATCATGCAAACCAAATCCCAATAGAGCTTTTTTCCAAGTTAGCTTATGATGAAAAATAATATTTTTTTTTAGAGATAACATTTCATTGTTTTTAGCTGAAATGAGAGGGAAATACATAGGGGACCCTAAAATGGATGTGGAATGGGGGGTATGCACCTATCTTCCCTATTTCACAAGGAAAACAAGATCCCCTAAGATAAGATTGACTTTCAACCCTTAAGTGAGTCAACCTTAATGGAGATCTTGTTGTTTTCCTTATGATTGAGGATGGGGTAAATCAACTTGAAATACACTTTTGGGAGATAAATGAAAAATACCAAATAAATCTAATTATGCAATATGAAACGTGAAACATCAATCTAAAGCATAACAAAAACACAAACAATTAAGTTCTGACAAGTTTGCGAAGGGGAAGATTTTACGCCCCTGTCACCAAAAACTCATGTTAAGTGTCCACCTGGGATAGATTCGCCCTAGGGTGAATGGGTCTTGCTATAAGGATCCAAAATCTATTTTGGCAATCCTTTGCTCCTGGATCTACACTTCTGATTCCTCTAGATTTCATAGTTGAAAAGTCAAAATTTAATTTTGTAAGTGAGTTTATGTGGCTTGATAACTTTGATGACAACTTTGAAAAATTGCACTTTTGATCAATCTTCAATCCTTCTTCATCTAAAAATCTACAACACACGAAGAGAGAAAAATTGTTTGTTTTTGGTGAATAGGGGTTTGCCTTGGTCAAACCCTATTTTGGTAATTAAACCTTGAAATGAAATGAAACATTAATAGAAGGAATGATGAATGAACAATGCTATGTTGCAACTCACCAAACCCTGTTTTTGGTGAATATTTTGCTATGCAAGGCTTTGAATTTAATCATCTTTGGGCAATAAAATATGACAAATATACAATAAACACCATGGCATGACATAAACCAAGGTGTGCAAATTCATCCATTTACGGGAAATAGACAAGACCACAGACAAGGAATATCTTAACTCATACTAAGGGAAAAGTCTCCCCAATATTTTTGTTAAGACAATCAGCAAACAATAGTCAAAGAAAAAGATGAGTCATGAGACATCATCACTCCTCTAAATCCTTCATGGGACATCCTCGAGGTAGCTAGTAAAATAACTCAAAAGATAAATTCAAAAGATAAGACAAAATAGACCAACAAAGTCAACATCCATTCAAAGTGTTTTCCAATAATTATTTGTCGATGTTTGATTAGGTGAGTGACAGGTCGATTATTTGACAAAGTCTGGTGTGAGGAGAAGAAACATGTCGTATAAGATGTCAAGTCTGGTTTGGATCATGTGACCACCTATATAAGACAAATGATAGATGACGATGGCGTTATGCTAGTTTAGGAAGGACACATCCCATTTAGGACAAATGTTTGACTAATTGATTGTTTGATATTGATTTGATGTTTTGACTGATTTGACTTGAAGACTGGTTGGCTTACTTGTCTTGTTGATTCATGATTTGTGTTGAAGTTTTGATGACTATTTGTGTCTAAGTTGACTATGTTCAATTTATTATGAATGACACGACAAACCCTAAAGGATCGACCTAGGTGGCCTTGGGGGCTCATCGACAAATGACCTTGCCTACGTAACAATGCGTAGATACCTCGTAGTTAGACATGACTTGACTCTATTTTATTGAAAAAGGATTGAATCATGATTTGACATTTATTCAACAAAATATAAAAGAATGACCTAATGCCTTGGGGGCTCATCGATAGATGGCATTGCCTATGTGAAGTCATAGAGGCAACGTAGTTCGACTAGATGTGGACTAACATGACTGACTTTGGCTCTATTTTTGGGAATTTTTTTGCAAGTTATTAGGATGTTTTTTGTGTTTTTGATATGTTTCAATTTTTTTGGCATTTTTGATATATTTGATTTTTTTGTCTTTTTGATATGGTGACTTCCAACAACAAGTGTAGGATCCAATCAAGACGTAGGTCAAGTATTTTCCCCCAGTCGGGTGTGAGACCAATTTATTAGGGGTGGAATGGGATGAGTGTTATGGTGGGTAGATATAGAAGTCAAAAAGATGCATAATGGAAATCGTTCTAAGTTATGAAAAGGAAAGCCAAGCATTATTATGGATGACAAGGAAATGAAGAAATGTGGATTTATTATGAGTGATGGGGAAAGCTAGATGGAATAATGATAGATGGTGGAGCAAAGATCAACTACACATGGTATCTATTTGTCAGGTTTTCACCATGGTACTTATCCAAAGCGCCACCGAAGTGGTTTTCACTACTGGACAAATTATTTCTTTTTATTATTTTCTTGACTTTTTTATTTTTTTGGTGTCACCAAGATGCCTGTTTGCCAAGTTTTTATCAAGGTAACGATTTTTTTTATTTTTGATTTTTTTGTATTTTTTGGGTTATGACATGGCTCTCTAAAGCTAAGTGTAGAATTGATAAGCTCCTAATCGTTAGACTTCTGTGATAATGCATTGACCTTGTTTGGATGATCATGTTGGACGAAAGGACCTGATCTGGATGAGGAGTGCAAGTGACAAGTATGAAGGATGATATATGTGGTGGATGAAAGAGGTTATGGTATGATCCCTAATGTGCACACTACATGGGCCATAAAGCTTTAGATGAAAAGGATCTTGGGAAACCAATACGTTAGAGTACGTGAAGGGGTCGTTGTCAAAGGTCCATTGAAAAACATTGCCAATGGAGGTGGAATGACATGATGAATGTGTGAATATGGATGGATTGAATGGAGTCTATGGTATGAGTGAAAGTGGTAATGATGGAGACTTGGGACCAACAAGCTCTTTGCTTATCATTTTTCTTTGATAGACTCCCTCAGTGATTTTAGATCAAGGAGCATTAATGGAGACCAATGCTTTCTGATTTTCATTTTTGACTTATTTTTTATTTGTCTAATAGCTTTTGATTTTGACTAGAGGACTTGTCTTGATATTCCTTTCTTTTCAGGATGTCTTTTGATTCTTGATCTCCTTTTAAAGAGGGCATTTTTATCTTTGATTCTTGAGCTTTGCCCCCATTGTTTTCTTGAGATATGATTTGTTGATCTATGTTTATGATGCAGATGGACATGAGTGAGATGGGTGAGGTGGATGGAGTTACAAGAATTCTTGGTGGCTAAACGAGAGTGGTGATGCCATCAATGGAGTCTTTGGGACTATTCTTTTCAGTACTATTAACATCAAAGGATGATTGCACACCCTTAACAAGTTGGCAAGATGGCCTAGTAGAGGCGATAGTAGGAGATGCATCATATCCTAGCCTAGGGTGGGTGAGATGGAAGGATGATGGTTGGATATCCCTGGCGGGATCATGATAAAAAAGTGGATTCTCATAGATATCCTGGTCACATGGGGTTATCACGGACATGAAAGGATTGAGCAGAAGCAAATAGGGAAAAGGAAAATGTATCATCAAGATCCCAAAAAATTTCAATCCAAGCACAACCATCTATTTGTGTACCGTCTAAAGCTTTCTTGACATCATTGTTGGAAGTCTAAACACCTTTAACATTATTGTCATTGTCATGTGTGGGTAAATTTTCCATATGGTATTCTCCACATCCCATGTCATGGACTTGGGCCTTGGGGTTTGATGGTGCGGTAAATGAAGTAGATGATTTGGTCAAGGAAGATGGATCAATGTAATGTGACAAAGTGGAGGATGAAGCTTCCTTATTTATAGGCACTTGGAATTGAGTAGTTCCTCTCAAATTGTTGCACTATTGAAAGGGGTCAAGGTCACCTACTACTATTATTTTGGTGCCTTCATGGGAAAAATTGAGGCATTGATGGTATGTGGATGGTATGAATTTCATGGCGTAGATCTATGGTTGGCCAAGGAGAAGATTATATGGGAGATCAAGGTCCAAGACTTGGAATGTGGTGTCCATGATAGCAGGTCCAACTCTGATTGGTAGTGTCATAACACCCTTGGAAGAGCATTCTTTATCGTCAGATAAGCCTTCATAAAAATGCTCTTTGTCATGCCTACACATGCTTCAAAGAAGCCTAATGCCTTAACTAATTTGAGGGTGCAAATATTTAATATTGTTCCACTATTTATGAAGACTCGTCTAACTTTATGTTTATGGACGAAGACTTCAAGGTGTAAGTGGTCATCCTGGTTGGCCTTTTGGGTCGAATAATCTTGGTCTAAGAAGGTGAAATGGAGTGTATTAGCCAAGTAGCCCACCATTTCCTAGAAATTATTGACATCAAGGTCAGTGGGAACAGTAGTGTCATGTAAAGCTTTGTCAAGAATGGCCCTATGCTCAGGTGATATATACAACAACTCAAGGATAGAGATTTGTGTGGGTGTTTTACCCAAATGGTCTCATAAGTTATATTGAGATTAATGGTGTTGCTTTGGGGGAGCACCCTATATAGTTACTTTGGTTCGATGGGTATTCATGAAACATTCACTCAGTTTCTTGATGATGATGGTATTGATATAATCATTTGTAGCTCGAATGTGATGGATGGTAGTGTAGTCATATTTAGTATTGGGGCAGGTGCATGGAAATGGGTAGCAATTCTGTGGACACCCTCAAAAAAAAAAAGTTGAAAGCCATAACGTGAGCGCGTTAACGTGAGCGCGTTATAACGCGCTCATGTTATGTCTTCCGTTAAACCTAGGCAAGGTCCCAACGGCTACAACTACAAAGCCATAATGCAAGCACGTTATAATGTGCTTGCATTATCAACTGTTAAAAGAAAAAAAACAAATGCAAATCTCTCACTTGCATTTCGACTAGTTTTTTTGTGCACCCACGGCCAAAAACCCCAAAATATCGTGCTCGTGTTCTAGGAGAAGAATTTATTCACCAAGAATCCGAATTTCTTCGCAACGATGGTGCCACGATGACGAGGAGTTGTAAGAGGTAAGGATTCTATACTTTTTGTTTTGAATTTGTTAGTTTTAGGTTGAATTTGATATCTATTTGTTTGAATTTTTAGGAGATGCAAATCAACTTGCAAACCCTCAAAATCCTCAATAGGAGGACCAACCAAATCCTCAAGATCAAAATCAATGACAACATCAACCTCCTCCACCAATCACTCAACCCCCTCTTGGCACTCAACAAAATTTAATGAGTGAAATTGAGAACAACAAAAAACATATTGAGGATTTGATCAATAGGTTGAGTGATCCAAATGGTTCAACCACAGAAAGAATGACCCTAGAAAATCCCTTGAAAGATATGTTAACAAACATAGATTCAATTAGCAAACAAATAACTGGATGGGAAGATAGGAGGCAGGCGGCTAAGGAATATTATACAAATAAAATATCATACAAGGATGTGAAAGATTTAAAAATAACAAAAGGTGATTTGTGCTCATTATTCACTGACCCACGCACAAATCAAAATCTTTCCCTCAATGCGAAGAGGTTTCCTATCCATTGGTGCCACCACCAACAAATGAAGGAGCGGTTTTATGATAGGTGGTACATGGTCTTCGATTACCCACCGTGCAACAATTGTGAGGTCCCGCAATATTTCCTTAGGAAACTATACAGTGAGTTCATATTGAACAAAATCCCAAATTATTTTGATATGAGGGATTTCCAAGGGAGAGGTGGGGGTCAGCTCAGGATAGACCTAGTGCATAGCCGGATCCTATGCGGCAAGGTAGATGAGCTCTCGCTAGGCCACCTCATGAGCACATTGTTATGCCTTCCGTCGTGAAGGAAAGTGCTGACATAGAGACATTGCAGGCAATCAGCACTTTGACCCAGAGTGTCATCCATCATACTAGCCCTATTCTACAACGTCATCCAGGGGAGTCTTCTAGTGGTGGTCTTCGAACACATGTGTGTCAATCTTGCGGGGCTACTTGTTCACATGACCCCAGTGACCCTCAGGAGACTGGTACACAAGATCCACCTACAGCTATGGAGATGGAGAGGGCAGCTGACATTTTGCATGAGGCATATGGCATTGATAGTCAAGTAAAAGTTAGTGCATGTGTTCATTGAATTTAAGTTATTAAATTTTGATTTTGAAATGTAAGATTAACTAAAAATGTTTTATGATTTTAATAAAATTGCAAGGTCATAGTGTTGAGACTGGATACACCGGCCCCCCACCAACCTATTTTTGCAATACACCTATCGCTAGGGTATGTAACTAGTAAAAAAATATAAGTTTATTGCATATTAATCGCATTATTTTACAAATGGTAATTTAATATGCAATTTTGGATGTTGAACAGACTAATATTGGAGGTTTTGATGGAACACTTCCTAGTGGTGGTGGATTTACTCAAACCTTCACGCAGGTAATAGAATAAAGAGTTTAACTAATGAATCAAGTACTTAATAGATTTGTGTAGTTTATACATGCACATCATTGATTACGTTGAATAATTTGTTGTTTTATTTTCAGTTGTTGCGAGACGATACACCTCCAAATGTGATGAGGGCAATGGATATTGGTGTGACATCTGCTATACAATCCTCGATGGCTCTGACAGAAGAGGTATGAGGCGAATTAGTAAATTTTAATTTACATTTGTTGTTATAGATGTTAGTTAGTGAGAAATCAAACCATTATTGAGTCACGTAGTTTTTGTCTATTTGTATGGTTTATACAGGGCTTGAGCACACTTGAGCATGGGCATGCGGATATTTCCCTCGTGGAGAGAGATTGTGAGATAGCTGTAAGTGATTATTTTGTCAAATATATCATTTTTTATAATGTAATTTCTATATATTCATGTCTTTGCTTCTTATTGTAACAGTTAAAACTTCACAATGAACTAAACCCTAGGAGGAGGAGTAGGAGCACTCCTTGAGCACAACAAAAACAAGTGATAGACCTATCGCCATCCGCTCGAAAAGGAAAGGGAAAGATTTTATTTCCAAAGCATGGAGAACAATGACTTTTGATTCCAAAGCCCTTTGTTGTATGCCTACATGGCAGTTTTGTACATATTTTTTATTGGACATATTTGACATTGTATGCCTAGATGGCATTCTCGTAAGCCTATATGGCTATTTTGTACATATATTTCATACTTATATCGACATATATTTATGTATACCTACATGGCTATTTGGTTAATACAAATATCTTTTTTCCATGCCTGTCCATATTTGCATTCTAAATTGATGGTTCAATAGATATGAGTTATGTATATTCAAGTGTATACTTTACAACTTACGTGTATACTTTGTGACCTACATGCATTTGAGTGTATACTTTGTGGCTTACATGTTTTCATGCATATACCTTGTATTCATGCATATACTTTGTTTTAATTTATGTATACTATGTGTTCGTGTGTATACTTTTTGAGGCTTACGTGTTTATGAGTACTTGTAGTTCCCTTATTGACATGTACATGTTTGACGTATTCACATGTATAATTATTAATTGGTTAGCCCTAGCATTGATCTATGTCATCCTCAATGCATTATCCTTGAGATGGAGTAAGTACACCCTCAAGGTCAAAAGGAGTTTTACATGCATTCTTCGTAGGCTCATTTTGGTAGTGAAACCAAAAACCTCTTGCATCATTGAAACGAAAAAAAAATTCCTTTATAGCAAGTCTGAAGCCATTATCATTCTCCATCAGTTCTTCATGTATCCACTCCCCATTAATGGTTGTCTCATGACCTTCATGAAACCAAGCACTTAGCTCATTTGTGATAGAAGAAATGTATGAAGTTTATCTTCCTCCTTATGAACCATTCATTATCATGAGAGATGGGTTCTTGTGAACCACTACTGATGAATCATGGGTCAATGAGTTTGACTTGTAAAACTACATGATTGAATCCTGATAGAAATATCACAATATTTATATATCTAAATGTGTTATTTCCTTCAGCTAAAATTTGTGCTTATACTTATGTGATTGATGTATGTTTGTGTATGGGATCATAGTAATTTTTATTTGATGATGCTATTGTTTCTTTAAGGTTTATTTATTAAAGGGTGCATAAAACAAGTTTTAAATCCTTACAAATCTTTTGAATTTCTTAGGTTTTTCTATTTGTCAAGTCTGGGCTCCGAGCCCGAGTCCAAGTCAAAAAATGGCTTGTCAAGTCCGAGGCGAGTCCTAGTCTTGTAACACTAGTGTGAACACATCGAGGAATAATGTATATGCTGATGAAGAGAGAACCCATCCTTGTTTCCAAACAAACGATGGTATAGATATGGTTGGTTGAGATAAAACATCACTCTCCTGGTTAGTTCAAACAATAATCTTTCATGGCTACAAACACACCTTCATTATGTGTGTTCTTGATCCTACTGAAGAAATGGTGGAACATGTTGTAGATAAAATATTGCAACCCTAAGTCCACAAGAAGGTTACTTGTCCTTATTTCCGCAAATGTCTTTAAGATTTTCATCCTTCTTGAGTAATGTGAACTATTAATGTTATCTAGATCTTTGAAACTATCTGCAATCATGTGCAAGACTGTAGAACCTAGAGCTATATCTAATACTACAAATGACTGCTCAATGGAATCCTGATAGCAATATCACAATTTGACACATTATAGAAAATACCTCCTACTTATCAATTGATGAGCTAAAGTGATGGGGAGTCCTATCCCTCAAGAGCACTCTTTCTCTTCCCAAGACCTATTCTCTGGTCTTCCTAGGGTATTACTCTCTACCCTACTCAGGGATCACTCATAAACCCCTCTCACCACGTAAGACTCTCCACCAATTTCAAATTCTTCTCCATCACTCCCAATCCACCACTAAGCTTCCTTGGGCTCCACACTGACCCAAAGTATCCTAACCACTCCAAGGCTAGGGAAGGGTATCCTAGTTCTCCCTTTTTTGGTTTGTCTCCTCACTAATCCATCTTATTGGATCCTTTCACCTTTTACCCATTGCTTTCTTGAAAAACTCAATTTTAGGCCTTGTAGCCTTCTGCCCCAATTTGGCCTCCTAGAACCTGTTTTCTTGACTTTTCTCACAATCAGTCTTAACAACCCCCAAATGTTTTTGTAGATTATTTATTTTGACCATCAAGGCTCCAAGATTTACTAGGCCTTAGGTCCTACAAGTGTCCATACATATGATTGTCCTCAAACCCCCTATTTTCAAGGGTTCCTAGGGTTTTTGGCTCTTTTTCCTTCTTTGAGGGCTTCAACGACCTCCTCATCTCTCCTCCTGGCACACAAATGACTAAGATACATGTTCCTACACTCCCATACTCTTTATTGGCACAAAAAAATCCATTTAGCAACTCTCCTTGCTGTTGTCCTCTCCAAGCTACTAGCCAGAATGCACTTGCACTCGCCTAGTGCTTGATGATTTCATCACCTTCCCTACAAAACATGAACCCAAAAACCTATATGTACACTATTTACACATTCCCCAACTTGATTCCAAGTGGCCATGAGAGGAAAGCCACGTGAAGTCAAGTGGGACTCATTATTCATAAAACTGGCTTGAACCGGCAATGAGACCAAGAACACCAAACTTGCAAAAAGATAACCAGTCAGTCTAGATGACTAATCTAATGCTACACAAGGTAAGTAAGTGACAAAAATGGAAGACTCAAAGCATCAGATAAGTCCTTTCAATCCATTATTGACTGGTTGAAGGCTCAAACACAAAAATTCAATGAAAACTTGCTCTCTTCCAATCACAAAAATGTACTCTCCAAGTCTCAATTCATGAAAACAATCCTCCAACCTAGGTATTAGGGTTTTTTTGACCTTATATACCTTTCTCCCACGTTCTAGGACCCTTGGGTTGGGCTTAGAGCATCATTAATGTTATTTTCCAACTTCTAGGACAAATAGCCAAGGCAACATTGCTCAAAATGCTCACAGTGTCCAAGACTTACCCAAACCGCAAGCCCCTAACAAACCTATTTCCAATTCACTCATCAAAAAAACTCTTGGGACTTTACATCATATTCCTTATTCCCTTGGTGGTTGGCTAGAACCACCTACAAGCCAAAATTGCAAAGATCTCTCCAAAAGACCTTAAGGTGCTCCTGCACCATTCTCCCCTCTGCAACAAAGAAGTTAAGGAACTTGTGGTGTCAAGAGCTCCTCACTAATTCCATGCTTCTTAAAGTCACTTTCTGCTATCCAAGTAACCTCTGACTCTGGTTGATGTCTCCACTTCACTAGGTGCTCCATGTATGTCTTGTGCCTAGTCTTCTTCTTCACCCTTGAGTCTAGAATCTTGTCCACTTGTGGTCTGATCTGATCAGGTACCTTGAGTTCATCCACATCCTTACTCACCTCAGCACTATACTATTCCTCATCCATTTCTGGTCCTTTATACTTCACCAAGTCCTTCACATTGAAGATAGGCGAAATGAACATCTCCTTGGGTAACTCCACCTTGTATGCATTGGATCCATACTTAGCCAACACTTTACATGGCCCTATCCTTTTCATCTGCAACTTACTTGGTATGCCTTTCTATAGTCTTGCCTTGTTCAAGTATACCATCACCAAATCACCTATTTCAAATTGTAGATCTCTCTTCCCTTCATCTCTTTTAGCCCTCAACTTCTGGTTAGCCTCCATTAATGTCTTATTTACCTGCTCATGAACCTCTCTCATTGACTGAGAAAAATCATCAGCATGTCCACTGATTCCTTCATAACCTTTTAGGTCTCTTAGCTCAAGTACACCCCTTGGATGTAACCCATATACAATTTCAAATGGGCTCTTACCAGTAGACCTGTTTGTGCTATCATTGTAGGCAAATTCTTCCTGCGAAATGACTTTTTCCCATCCTTGTCCATACTCCTTAGTTAGACACCTCAACAAGTTACCAAGTACCCTATTTATCAAGATTTATGGTGAGCTTCTCCTCTTGAAGTTTCTTCAACACAAGTTCTAGGTGCTTCATATGTTCTTCTTTTGTTTTGCTAAAGATGAGGATATCATCTAAGTAGACTACCACAAAGACTCCTATAAAGTCCTTCAAGACCTCATTCATCACCCTCATAAAAGTGCTAGGTGCATTTGTGAGCCCGAATGGCATTACTAACCACTCATATAACCCCTTTGTGGTTTTAAAAGTTGACTTCCATTCATATCCCTCTTTCATTCTAATTTGATAGTAGCCACTTTTCAAATCAATCTTGGAGTAGTACTTAGCACCCCCTAAACAGTCTGTTAAGTCTTCTATCCTAGGAATAGGAAACCTATATCTAATGGTTATCCTATTTATGGCCCTAGAATCAGTACACATTCTCCACTTATCTCCCTTCTTAGGTGCCAACACCACTGGAACAACACATGGGCTTATGCTTTTCCTGATCAACCCTTGGTCCAAAAGTTCTTAAACTTGCCTTGCTATCTCCTTGTTCTGCTCTAGTGTCATTTTGTATGCAGCCTTGTTAGGCAATTTTGCTCCTCGTACAAAGTCAATTTGATGACGGATTGCCCTCTTAGGTGGTAGTGTAGCTGGTGTGCCTTCACAAATGATATCCCTAAACTAATCCAATAGTTGCTTCACCTCTACTATCATAGGTAGCCAACTAGGTGACTCCTCCTCCTTTGGATTCAACATGATTGCATAGACAACTCCTTCTTCCTCCTTCATGTCTCTTAGGAATTCCTTTCCACTATCAAAAGTACACTGGATTCTGCCTTTTCCACTGTGCCTTCTTGGGGAAAAAACTTTGTGGTTAAGCACTTGAGCTGGAGTATACTGGAATGGGTGACCTCCTAGGAAGGCCTAGTGCCTCACCTCTATTAGCATCACTTAGATGCAATGAGTGCTAAGTGGGCCATTCAATATCATTTCAAATTTGTTGCTTTAAGCAACTTACAACTTTGCAACTTAAGACTCCTCCAACCTAAGGGATCGATCTGGTGGAACATAGCTCGAAGCGATTCCACATGTTTTAGTGTAAAAGAGGACCATGCCTAGTGTAAACATACCTATTTGGATGTGTTGGAATAGTCCACTTGGTCACACAAGTTGCAGAATGAAAGTTGCACCACTCTGCAACTTTGCACTGCTTGCATTTGATGCTTTTTCCATCAAGTGAAAATCCGCCACCACTGGAAAACCACTCTGAGATAGCCAAAACTGAGAGAGGTTTTTATAGATAGGCTCAACGCGATCCTATAGGATTAGATGAGAAGTTTCTAAACATCATGGCATCTGAGTAATAGCATGCTGAAGTTTGCAGCCATTTTGCACTTTGGACCCTTAAGGGATCGATTCGATGGAACATAGCTTAGAGTGATTCCACGTGTTTCGGTGTGAAAGAGGACCATTTCTAGCGTAAAAATACCTATTCAGACATGTTGGAACAGTCTTCTTGGTCACATGAGTTGCAGAGCAAAAGTTGCACCACTTTGCAACTTTGCACAGCTTGAATTTGACACATTTTCCATCAAGTGAAAATCCGCCGCCATGAGAAAACCACTCCAAGATAGCCAAAATCGAGAGAGGTTTTTCTGTAGGATCATGAGGTTAACTTCAAATGAGTAACTTGAGATTCCCTCGCTAAGCTTCACATGCTCTCTTATAATGGCTTGAAATCAAAATTGAGATTTGTCAAAATCATCAAAATAAGTATGTTGCATTGGTTTTTTGGCTAAGATTTTCTTTGATGGCTCTTAAATCAGCATTTTCTGCAACAAAAGATCAATCAACCCTTAGTAGTTTACTTACAAATATGCAAAGTAAAAGAGAAAAACAAAAAGCATCCAAAATGGAAATGAAATAAAAATAGATGGAAGGTACTTACAGATGTTGCATTGCTTTTCTGGTTGACATTCTCTTGGATGGCTCATATATCTACATTTTTTGCAAGGGGACACCAATCACTGTAAAAGAAGATGATAGCATTGACATCAAACAAATTAATGTGCGTACAAGTATAAATTAATAAGAACCAATGTGCATATACTTACAAATTAATCCAACGAACCATCCGGGTCTGCTCTAGTCTTTATTGTGTCAAGTATTGCCTCATGGTCAGACTCACAAACCTTCCATAACGTCTTGTTCAAAGGTCTACCCCCATATTTGGTCAAATGAACATTGGATGCCATCACAAGGTTTGAGTAATGAAGAATCTTACGATGCATGTCAAAGTCTTGAAATAGCCAATGTTTAACACTTGAATGTGGGTACCTTCTAAGCCATGTTCCAGTAACCACAACTGAGCCTGTAGGGTATTCGATGTTTTATCCATCTATAATTGGGGCCTCCAATTTCTTTTTGGTCTCAACATAATGACACAAGTAATAGTCTATTCCCTCTTCATTGTCTTCATCTGCAATAACTGCATAAACATGCCCTGCATTGATATGTGCAAAAAATCTCTTAAAGTTTGTGAACATTATGAATACAGTACAAAGTAAGATCTAACGATATGGAATTTCAACAACTAATAAAGTAGATATATCACCTTGTTGAACTAGATCTGATATGTGGTCAAAGTCGATCGACGATTCTATCTGTGTTAGTTCTAATGTCGTCGGAGGGCGATACATGTGAAGTGGGCTAAGATAACTTGTGAACCATTTGTCAA
The DNA here is from genome assembly GCA_007115665.2 of Sequoiadendron giganteum. Lineage (NCBI taxonomy): Eukaryota > Viridiplantae > Streptophyta > Pinopsida > Cupressales > Cupressaceae > Sequoiadendron > Sequoiadendron giganteum. The sequence continues at coordinate 48,341,344 of CM021102.1, read as the reverse complement.
CCCACTCCCCTAACTCACAATCATTCCAATCTTGCATTGTACATGAAGAAAAAAATCATGCCATCTTTCATGTATCGATACTCCATGAACCTGTATTTGAGCTAAGGAAAGAGTGTACCTCACTCGATCCTATTAGTGTACAACAGTCTTCATATGGTGCAATGTTAGTATCATCCATCAACCAAAAAAATCTATGAACTGAAGACGTACCTTCATTACCTGGACCCATCAAAGCGTTACACCACTTGACGATTGATTTTGCATCTGTCAACTTTGCACTGTCTTTATACTTTAACTCTTCTCATGCTAATGCTCTTTTCATGCATGCTCCTGCACCATCATGCTCCCCCTTTCCATGTCCAGCCTCACAAAAGTTCCACATATGTTGAACACCTATAATGACATGCATCCTGCACAACCAGTAGAACATGCGCAGTTCTTGAACTATGTTGCACAGTTATCAGACCATATTATATGTTGATCGTATTCTATGCCCCTCTGAGCCAAACCACTGTAGAACATCTAGAAGCAACCTTGCATGGACTCTGGAGAATGTGTGCGATCATCACTAATGTAAAAGTGGTACTCCCTCAATACCTTCCTTTGCTCATCTGTACTATCAGATGCATGAATGAATGTTATGTGCACAAATATCGAAACTTGTGTGGAGTTGTAATACTGTGACTGCACCTCATGTTGTGGTTGTAGAGTGTAGTTCTCTGCAAAGTCAACCACGGATACTATGCTTCCAACTGGAAAGGTGTCCTTGCATAGCTTGAACTACGTGTCCAACCATCAGGCTCTATGGGTATGCATTGCATACTCAGACAGTATACTGTCACGAAATATGGTCATAAATTTGTACACTGGAATCTTCTCAATAACCAAATCACACCTTTTTGCTTGAGACCCATCTTTTATAGCATATGCCACTGTTTTATACTTCCTGAACTCTACTAGTTTTTGTCCCACCTCATCTATGTTTTCCATATGTTGACATATTGGCATACGTTGGAAGCCACCGCAATGCTCGCATGAACCATCCAAGCATGTTGTCCTATAGAATATCTGGCCATCCTCTATTTCACATAAATTTTTTGATAAGAACTCTCTTGAAGATTTTGGTGGGGCTTCTATGCCACAATCCTGCAAAACATCGTTAGTATGCAAATCTAAACATATAGAACGATAAACATCGTAATGGTTAGAAAATTCAATATGTAGTCTACAACAACAAGTAGTGCGTGTGTGATTTATCTTGACATAAAAAGGTTTAAGTAGTTCAAAAAATCTTTGAGAAATATTAATTTGAGGATAATCATTTTCAAATTTCCGAAAAAATTGGGTTTGAGTCATATCAAAAAAATGCTTTGGATGTGGCTCACAATTTCGACTACCGATTCTCCTTCTTACCACATCCCTTTGATTCGGAGATGGCCTTGTGTTATTCTTCCAATACTCTTCAATTAGTGTTCTCAAGGCTTTGAAAACTTCTTTATCTTTTCGTGACAGTCTCCCCGAGAATGCCCATAATTCATTTGTATCATTGCCCTCAATTCTTTGCCACCTTTGAATGGCTCTTGATAAAGTTTTTCTACTAATTCCCATTTTTTCACTAGTCTTTTTAATTAGGCGAGCTCTCTTTGTTTGACAACTTACCAAAGTCGATGTAATGACACGTCGAGTGACATTACTATCCTTTGAGTGTGAGGTCTTACCCACACTCTCATAAGCATCCATTAGATTCTCCACAATAGTGTCTTCACTCGATGCATTTGATGTTCTCAACCCAAGAGGCTTTGTGATGTTCCTATACTTTACACCTCGCATCATTTCAACAAATAGTTGACATCTTGTAGTCTCATTTAGCCTTTCAAAGAATCGTTACCAAATCTTATCAGCATATCTTCTACAAGTGCATGTTGAAATCTTACCTTCCATGCGCTACAAAATCTCATCATTGATATTAATCAAATACTTTGGCTTTCTACACAAAATTCTTGGTGGTGTTCTCCTAGGTACATACATCTCAACATTAGGAATTTCATCAATATTTAATTGAGGTGGGCTAGATTGCATACCTTCAATCGAGGGTGGAGAAGAAGACATACCTTGAGGTTCATATGGGAATGATGGCATACCTTCTTCATCAATTTTGAGTGATGATGTACTCTCAACTTGAGATGTGTTGGATGGTGTCCAACAATATTCACTTGCAGTAAATGGTGTCCCTCCATATTCACTTGCAGTAGATGGTGTTCATCCATATTCACTTGTGGTAGATGGTGTCCCTCCATATTCGCTTGTGCTTAATGGTGTCCCTTCATATTCACTTGTCATAGAGGGTGTGTCTCCAACTACGATATCTGAATTTGTCTTACGACGATGCTTTCACATTCGTGCTTGTTGTGCTGCCAATTCCCGTTCTCTTTTTCAAGGTTGAGGTTCCTCTACAATCAGGTTGTTTTCATCAATCGTTTCCAATTTCTTCTTTTCACGATATGCCGCCACCCGAACTCTCTCCTTTTCTTTCTAGGTTTCGTTCTCTTTGTCTGTTAGTTTCCTCTTTGTCTTTTTCTTTGGCATGGAGGATAATTCTATCTATACCATGGTAATGATATGAATATTAGTTCCTAAAAAATGTATCCATTCAAGATAATTGAAAAATATATGTTATTGAAGGCTTCATTTAAACAATACTTAGAATCATCGTGTACAAAAGTAGGGTCTTTTATTGTTGAAAATTCCTTGGAATGAAACTAATGACAATAGTATATGTGTTTCTTAGCTCAAACAAGAACTTTTCCATGAGAAATTGAGGAACCAAGGAGTGATTTTGAAAAATTATTGGTGCAGGAGCACCTTAAAGGTCTTTTGGAAGATCTTGGCAATTTTGGCTTGTAGGTGGTTCTAGCCAACCACCAAGGGAATAAGGAATATGATGTAAAGTCCCAATAGTGTTTTTGATTTGTGAGTTAAGGCAAACTTAGGGTAGTCTAGAGCCTTGAAGTTTGGAGAAGCCTGAATGATGAAATTAGGCAAATTAGTCCATGTAGACTTGGCAATTTGTCCTAAAAGTGGGAAAAGGGCATTAATTATGCTCTAAGCCTGACCCAAGGGTCCTATCACGTGGGAGAAAGGTATATAAGGTCAAAAAAACCCTAATTGAGCATTTGGGAAAGCTATTGTACGCTTTGGAGTTTTGGAAGGGGAATTTGTGAGTTGGAAGAGTGCAAATTTCATTGAATTTCTATTTTTGTGCCTTCATCTAGTCAAGAATGGATTGAAAGGACCTGTCTAATGCTTTTATTCTTTCAATTGTGTCACTTAATTACTGTTTGAAGCATTATATTAGCCATTTAGTTCAATTACTTTATGTTTTGCAAGTTTTTAGAGTTTTTGGTCTTATAGCCGGTTCAGGCCAGTTTTTGGAAATAATGATCCCCACTTGAATTCTCGTGGCAAGGCTACCATGGACACTTGGAATCAATTAGGGGACTGTTTTTACAGTGTACATATGGTTTGTGGTTTCTTTATTTGTAGGGGAGATGGTGAATTCATCAAGAACTAGGCGAGTGCAAGTGCATTCTGGCTAGTGGCTTGGAGAGGACAACAGTAAAGAAAGTTGCTAAATGGATTGGTTTGTGCCAATAAAGAGAAATAGAGTGTTGTAACATGTATTCTAGACATGTTTTTGCAAGGAGGAGAGTTGAGGAGGTCATTGAATCCCTCAAAGTTGGAAAAAGGAGCCAGAACCCTAGAAACCCTTGAAAATAGGGGGTATGAGGACAGTCCTATGTACAAAGGCCAAAGGGACTATAAAATTGGTAAATCTTGAAGCCTATGGTATCACTAGAAATAATCTATAAAAATATTTGGGGGTTGCTAAGACCGTTTTTGAGAAAAGCCAAGAAAACGGGTTCTAGGAGGCTTAATTGGGCAAAAGGCTACAAGGCCTAAAATTGGGTTTTTCAAGAAAGTGATGGGTACAAGGTGAAATAATCCTATGATATGGATCAATGAGGAGTCAAATAAACAAGGGGATAGTGAGAATACCCTTTCCTAGCCCCTGGAGTGGTTAGGACACTTTGGGTCAGTGTGGAGCCCAGGGAAGCTTAGTGGTGAATTGAGAGCAATGGTGAAGAATTTGAAATTGGTGGAGAGTCTTATGAGGTGAGAGGGGTTTAGGAGGGATCCCTGAGTAGGGTGGAGAGGAATACCCTAGGAAGACTAGAGAATAGGTCTTGGGAAGAGCAAGATTTCTCTTGAAAGATAAGACTGCCCATCAATTGTTGAAGGAGTGGTAAGGAACTAAGTTTGTGTGTAAGGGCAGACTTCTGAAATGTTTCATTTTTGTTGTACTAACTCAAACAAAGATTTATTAAGAAAAAAATGGTTTGTTTGTGCCTTAAGAATTATAGTTTGTGTTTGTAAACAATGGTGCCATTATGGAAGATTTAAGACAACTTGTGAATGACATAATCATTGGTTGATGTTTTGAGGAACCTAGTTGATTGTAATCAGTTATTTTCAATATTTTCAAGGTGTTTTGAAGGTCCTTAAGGAATTGGGAACTCTTAATGCTAATTTGAGTATACAAATCAATTTTTTTTGTGAAGGGAAATATAGTTGAATAAGTGTGTCAAGAAAGGTGTTGATTTCTTCCTTTGTACTGCCAGTTTGTGCAGAGGTACTGGAAGGTGTTTGGACCCTTCAAAGGAATGGGAGAGGCTTGGATTTTTCTTAAAGGATGAATTTTGGCGAATGGTTCTAAATTTCTATAATTGGCAAGTGTAAATAATTGTGTATATAATTTGGTAATTTAAAACGTGCATTGACAACCTAAGGTTATAATGACAAACAAAAATGAAAGCAAGCCATAATAGAATGAAAGAAAATTTGTAAAGACTTCACATACCTTAAAAACCAGACTTTCAAATGGAGGAGTTCAACCCAATTATGTAGCCTTAGCTTCTTCTTTCTTCAAACTCCACAACAATTTGACTTGTTCAAAAGCTTGTTCCCTTCCACACTTCAATTGTATATAAGTTTTCAATGGAATTCAAACTTCAATTGATATTATATGTCTTTCAATATGGAAACTCTGCTATTTCATGCAAAGGTGGTAAAAAGATCATGGAAAAGGTGATGGAATGTGAAAAAGATGCTTGCACACTTCACAACATCATCAAAAAGTTATTTTTTGTCAGAGCACGTGTAGAACCAGGGGAATATGCAGACTATGGACCTTCAAATCATGGGTATATAGATTTTTTTACCATTTCAGTGGAGTACAAAACACACTCACATTATAACGCGCACACATTATAACGCGAGCGTGTTATGTGAAATTTGGTTTTCTTGGTGTATTTTTTAGAGTATAGGAGTTTCTGAGACAGTAGGAGGGAGAGAGGGGGAGAGTTGAAGTTAGTGAGGGAGGGAGAAGCGAAGAGTGGGAGAAAGACATAGGGAGAGAGTGGGAGATAGAGTGAGAGGGAGAGAGGGGAGAGTGGGAGATAGAGAGCGAGGGAGAGAGGGGGAGAGTGGAAAAGAGTGGGAAGGGGAGAAGTGGGGAGTGGGAGAAGTGGGGATGGGAGATAGAGACCTAAACCTAAACCCTCCCAACCTCAACCTCAACCCCAAAACCCTAATCCTCAACCCCTACCCTCTAATGCCTCAACCCTCAAACCCTAATCCCTCAACACTTAATCCCTATACCCTCTTAATCCCTCAACCCTTAAACCCTAATCCCTCAACACTTAACCCCTATACCCTCTTAATCCCTCAACCCTTAAACCCTAATCCCTCAGCCCTTAACCCCTATAACCTCTTAATCCCTCAACCCTTAAACCCTAATCCCTCAACCCTTAACCCCTATA
>CM021102.1:48313659-48335365 GCA_007115665.2 Sequoiadendron giganteum | reverse complement strand
CTATACCCTCTTAATCCTTGAACCCTCAACTCTCAAACCTTAAACCCTAATCCCTCAACCACTATACCCTCTTAATCCCTCAACCCTCAACCCCTAAACCCTAATCCCTCAACCCCTATACCCTCTTAAACCCTCAACTCTCAACCCTTAACCCTTAAACCCTAATCCCTCAACCCCTATACATTCTTAATCCCTCAACCCTCAATCCTCAACACTAAAACCCTAATCCCTCAACCCCTATACCCTCTTAATCCTTGAACCCTCAACCCTCAGCCATTAAAGCCTAATCCCTCAACCTCTATACCCTATTAATCCCTCAACCCTCAACCCTAAACCCTTAATCTTTAATCCCTCAACCCCTATACCCTCTGAATCCCTCAACCCTTAAACCCTAATCCCTCAACTCCTATAACCTCTACTCTATAACCTATTAATCCCTCATCCCTAAACCCTAAACCCTTAAACCCTAACCCATAAACCCTCTACCCTCTACTGCCAATCCTATACCCTCTACCCTCAACCCTAATCCCCCAACCCTTAAACCCACTTAGTAAACTCTCTACCCTAATCCCTCAACCCTCTTGACCCTTAAACCCTCAACTCTTAAACCCTTAAACACTCAACCCTAAACCCTCGACCCTCAACCCTAACCCCTTAAACCCTAAACTGTTAAACCCTTTACCCTCTACCCTCTAACCTCTACCATCAACCCAATACTCTCTACCCTAAACCCTAATCCCTCAACCCTTAATCTCTCAACCCCTATAACCTCTACCCTATATATTGGACCCTCAACCCTAATCCCTCGACCCTATACCTTAAACCCTCAATCTTCAACCCTCAACCCTTAAACCCTCTACCCTTTACCCTATACATTAAACACTCAACCCTCAATTCTCAACCCTCAACCCTTAATCCCTCAACCCTCAATCCTTAAACCCTAAACCCTCTACCCCTTACATTGGACCCTGAACCTAATCCTTCAACTATATACCCTCAAAACTATACCCTAAACCCTCTACCCTCAACCAAGTAAACCCTTAACCCTAAACCCTTAACCCCAAACCCTTCAACCCTAAACGCTTAAACCTTAAACTTTCTACCCTATACCCTCAACCAAATACCCTCTACCATCAAACCTATTCCATCAACCCTCAAACCTTAAACCCTAATACCCTAGAAACCATCAACCCTATAGGTCCTCCATCCTAATCCCTCAACCCTATACCCTCAACCCCTATCACTTTCTCTCTATCTATACATCTCACCTCTCCCTCCTTCCCTTCCTCCCACCCTCTCTAATTGTCTCTATCTACCATCTCCCTCTTTCTGCATACCTCTCGTTCAATCAATCCCTACCACCCTCTCTCACTCCCTCTCTCACACACTCCCTCTCACTACCTATCTCTCAAGTCTCTCCCTCTCACACACTCTCAAGTCTCTCCCTCTCACACTCTCAAGTCACCCTACCTACATAACCCTCTCTTTCTCTTTGTCTCTCTCTCTCTCCCTCTCCCTCAATTCTCTCTCTCCCACCCCCTCTCTCTCTCTCCCTCTCCATCAATTCTCTCTCTCCCCCCCCCTCTCTCTCTCTCCCTCCCTCTATCCCTCCCACCCTACCTAGCTAAGTCCCCCTCAATCCAACCCCTTCTCTCCCACTCCCTCTCTCTTAAACTCTCACTTCGACCCCCTCTCCATCTCTCTAGACTCTCTCTAAATTCTCCCTTCGTCTAAAGACATACATAAATGCATACATACAAGCATAATACATTTGTACATATAATCTTACATCCATACAGGCATGCATACATACATGTACATAAAAATATATCAGCATACATTAATATATTAGCATTAAACATAAAGTAAGACATAACACGAGCACATTATAACGCACTCACATTATGTGCTAGTAGACATGTTCCCCACAAAAGCAAAAACCATGTCAAAAGCAAGATATAACATGAGTTTGTTATAACATGCTCGCGTTATATCTTGCTTTAGGAATTACCGAAATTTAAGCTTGGTATTGCCTTGGAATTCCAACCCAAAGGCTTGGAGGGCATTCCCAACGACCAAAGACGTGTTTTTAAAAAATCCACCATATTTCTCATAATCGAGTTCGTGCTCACCGTCAGGATTGCACGTGGTTCAATATCAAAAAATCGAGCACATGGGTAATGTTGGGTTATCTCTTAGCTATCCAACGATGTAATTTTTTTCACTTTCTGAAAATGTTAAGTCTTTCATCCATAATTTATTTTATCTGTATGTCTTTTTTTTGCCAAAAAGCAGTGTTTGGTATTTTTTTTGTTATAAATTAACTGTTCATCAATTTTTCAAATAAATTACATTTTTAGAAACTAGACTCCATTCTACAAAATTAAAAAATTAAAAAAAAAACAAATCAATTAGTTTCCAAAATTTGTAGGGGTAGCACGACCAAAATTCTATTTTCAGGATATGTCCACTTCGCAAATTAGTAAAAAATCACATATTCATTAAAAAATTATCAAAAATATCATGCATCAACTACATACTATTAGCTAACTTCTAACCATTGCGATTTTAAAAATACTAAAAAAAAGTTCACCGTACGAGGGTCGTACAAGAGTTGCTATGTTATGTTTTTCTGACAAAAACAACACCAATTTGTGTACATCCCTCATTTGAACCCCTTAATTCCAATAATTTTCAAAATAAATTAGTAGTTTAGAAAGTAGACTCGGAGCACTTTAATCCTTCTTTTTGTTCCATCTCAAAATTTTGAGTCTAAGTATCTTCAATTTCACATCCCAGGTCAGTATTTCCTAATTTCAGAAAAAAGCTATCCACTTAAGTCCCCTTTTTGGGAACCATCTTGGTGCACTTACCCATTGGTATAATTGGCCGAATTATTATTTATTGGTCTTGGAACCCAAATTGGGGGCCTTTCCTTTTCCATGGTCATGCAATGGATCCATAAAGACTTTATGGTCACTGTTAGAGGTTTGTTGTTTTCAATCGACTTCTATGATATCATTTTCAATGAGATCGTGGATGATTTTATTAATTATCTACATTGCAAAGTTGGGTGTCTTTTAATTTGATGATAGTCACAAAAGACATTATCATCCCACCATGAAGGTTTGAATTTCCCTAGGTTATATGGTTTTGCATCAGGAAGTTGTATGACAGGTTTTATTGCAAGAGTTGTTTGAGGACTGATTCAATTAGCTCCCCTAAGGGAGTATACTTGCGTCTTGCAAGAAATTTCCTTTGAGGTCTTTGTCCTTGAGTGTTTTCAAGGCCGTTTGTCATTTATTGTGGCTGGTTTTTTTTTGTATTAGGTCCTTTGAGTGTAAGTGTAATTGTAGGACCGATGTGTATTTCCTTTGCATTGATAACTTTGTCACTTGTGACATTTTTATTTCGAGCCTAATATTTTCTTTTTTCATTTGGTGTTCCTCAAGGGAATTTTGTGTCTTATTGTATGTCTTTATTCCCCCTTTGGTGATAAGGGCCTTTTCTAGGATGGTGCCTTTTTCCACAAGGTTCGTGAATTTGGTGCAATAATGGGCTTGCATTTAAAACTTTAAGTTTGTGATCAGATTTTCCACGAACATGACTATCTTTTGTTTTTGAGGAATATCAATAGGATAGTGACTAGCCAAGCTCCTCCATCTCTGGGAGAATGTTATGAAGGATTCTCCCTCTTCTTGTTTAGTGTGACATAAGGTAGAAATGGTGATGTCATTTTCAATGTTAAATGCAAAGTGGGTGATAATATTGTTAGCTAGTTCATCCCATGATCAGACACCTATCGATAGATGGGTGAACCATTCTAGGGCTTGTCTTGCGAGACTCCTAGGAAATAGTCCCATTAGATATGTCTGTTCAGAAGCAATGTCAATCAAGGTCGTGTGGAACTCTCTCACATACTCAATGATATTTTTATCTTTCCTCTATATTTGGGTAATGTTGGCATAACATAACGAGGAGGAAAGGGAGGCATGTATAATGTCCTACCAAATGGGTATGGACATAACTCTTGTGTAGAGTAAGTATTTTTATTTGATAATGTCATGATTTCCACTTATTTTTGCAATGCAAGCATTTGATTGGCCAAGACATCATATGGTGTAAGTGATGTGTCCACGATGTTTGCAACTATATTGTGATAAAGTCCCATGTTCATATTTTGCAATCCAATGTGTTGGGTAGATGTGTTGGTGTTGACATGTTGTGTGTATGGTATGTTTTGGTTTTGGATGTTTTGGGTATATGAAGGGGTTTAGTTTTGGATATGGTGAATTTGAGTTGGAATTTGAGTTTGAATTTGAGGATGTGAGTTGGAATGTGTGAGGTGTTGATATTGAATTGTGTTTGGAAAGGATCAAAAGTATTTGGACCTTCTGTGTATTGGTGATGTGTTGTAAAAAAGTGTAACCTTGACACTTTTCACTCATTTGGGCCTTTTCTTGTGGTTTTTGGCCTACTTTTGCCTAGATTTAATGTTATAATGTGGCCAACACATTCACATTAGGTCTTGAACCCTTTTAAATCAATAAGAATTCTAAGGTGTCTTGTAAAAGTGTTGTGAAGTGTTGTAACCCACTTTCACACTTTTCTAGGATCCTTTCATCATAATTCAGCTAAACAACCTCTTTTTACCCCTTACCAAGCCTTATTTCAAAGTGTCATAAAGAGTTGTAACAAACTCTCACACTTTCCTAGGCTTGTCATCAACAAATTAACCCTTTCTTATGTTATAATGACCCCTTAATACACTTATAGGTTCTACTTTAGTGTGTTTCAAAAGACAATCTCGTTAAGAAACATTAATCACACTTTAATTCCCGACAACCAATTAAATTTTCCTAGGTGGACTAAGTTTCCACCTTGGGTGACTTAGTCCCATTTGGCATAAAAATTAAAATTATTTTAATATGTTGGTGGGATGTTTTCTCCTAAACCCTAAGGTGGGCCTGTGATGTGTTATTTTTGAGAGATTAGGGAATAACATGTATAAATAAAGGATTTTACCCTCATTTTAACCCTAACAATTCTATCTCAACAATTCATTCTTCTCAATCACTCATCTTTCATTTTTCTTAAGAAAGCGAGGGTTTGAGCATTCTAAGTCACCCAGACATCTTTCTAAGGCATTCGACGATTGATTGTTGTAGACATTCAAGATCAATCATCATGAAAAGGTAATAAATCCATTATTTCATGTTCATACTTCATTACATTTTCTATTCATTTTGGTTTAATTACTCAAAAGGGGTTTGACCAAGGCAAACCCCCATGCCCTAACATTCAACAAGTTTTCCCTCTTAGTGTGATTTATAGGTCTTGTGAGCAGATTTGGAAAAGAACCAAGGTGGAAAAGTCTTCAAAAACTTGTAAAAGATCTTCAAAGAAGTCAAATCCCTAATTGAAGCTTGGAAGACACCTACATAACAGATTCTGCAGTTTCAGATCTGGAAACTTGTCAGGAGAAAAAGTGTTGACCAAGGGCTACAGAGTGCACCTTCAGATCTCTCGAAATTTGAAAGTGGACTAAGTTTCCATTAGTGGTGACTTAGTCCCATTTTACATGCATTTTAAGGTTTTTTGTAGATCTAAGTACCCTTTTGTTAGAAACTTGTTTCGACATATTTTCTCATAAACTAGACTAAGTCGCCTAGTTGGCAAAAGTGACCTAGTCGGCTTCTGCAACAATTTTTTCAAGATTCCAGACCTTCATGCCATCCCTTTTTAGCCCCTAGGTGCACACATTTGGTTTCATAGTTTTCTATTTAGTTTAAGTTTACATACCATGATGTGTTTTCAAACATCTTTTGCATTTCAATAGTTTACATTCAATTGATAGTTTTTTTCATTATTTTCCATAATTTAGATCATTTCATTTAGACACATTACACACACCCCACATAAACACATAATATTTGAATGTTAACATTAGCATTTTTGTATCCCTCTCTCCTTCTAGGCAAAAAACCCTAGAAGAGTTAAAGAACCTTAAGTGGGTACCAAAATCTATGTTATAGGTAAAAAGGCCCTTGAGTAATTGTTTGTTGAGGGATTATTGTGCTAGGACCTTGGGAGGTATTGGTTTTGGTCCCATGAATATGAATTCAATTCCTCTTATGTTTGCCAAGTGGATATGATGATGAGGGGTTCATGGCACTAGATGTTCCAAATAGACTAGATGTATAACTAAAAGGTTGTGATATGGGTTGTGTCATGGATTGCATCATTGATTGTGTCATTTATTGTGTGCCAAATAAGGATGTATGGATTATGGTGGAATCTTGAGTTGGACCTCCTTGTGGCATAGAAACATTTATTTGTGGGATATTGGAACCACTAGAGGTAGATATGTCATGTCCTTTTCTTTGTTTGTTTGGGGTAGGTTTCGCTTGAATTATGTTCACATAAAAGGAAATTTGGCACCATTATGCAAAATTTAGGCCAAGAATCTTTGAGGGTCTAATGCCACTATCTCATCTACAAATCTTGCCACATTGGGGTCTTGGGTGGCTGCCTCTATCTCATCCTTAGTTATGTCTTTAGTCTTATATTTTTAAAAAGGGTTATGAGGCCTAGATGCTTCATTTGAAGAGGAGCCAAAGTTTATGTTTCTAATGTGGTTGTAAAGGTCATCATCATCATCATCATCATGGAATAAACCCATTTCTTTTCTCTTCCTTTGTGATATTGTTTCGACCATAAAAATATTTGCAAGGGGAATGAAGGTGGGATATTATGCTTAGAAAATGGCAATGCAAAGGTATGACTTAAGCCTAAGGTATGCAACCTAAGCTATATGTTTTTGGAATTTTTTAGATATAAGGGATGCCTAATGATGATACCAAGATAAAGAGTCAAAGTGCAATAGTCAAGATTTTAGAGTGTTGCAATGATCAAAATCTAGAGTATGTCTAAGGTATGCAACTAGACTATGTTTTTTTTTAAATTTTCCAAGGTAGAAAGGATGCCTAATGATAACACTTTAAGATAAAAATTCAAAGTGACAATAGTCATTGTAGATAGGATAGTGTCACAATGATCAAAATATGAAGTATGTCTATGACTAAAGTATGCAAGACATGTAAGATGAAGGGATGGGGTAATGTGACCCAGTATGAAGACTAAATACCTTTGGTAAACCTAAGGTAAAGGTTGCTAATCAAACAAAGCAACAAATTTTTGATTATCAATGACCTTGAGAATGATAAAGACTAAAATGACAAGCTGACAAGGTGTTCTCAAACTAGACTTGTGAGTTGAGAATCCAACCTAAATGATAAAGGACTAAATTGATTGATTTGAAGGATAAGCTCAAGACAATATGAATTTGCAACTATGGTCTAGTCTAAGTCTGATAAAATCCCTAATTTGAGGTTTGCAAAAGGTTTAATGCAAGCTAAAGTTTGACCTAAGGTTTTACCTATGATGATAATGACTAATGGAAACATGGGCCTAAAGATGAAATAAAAATGATAGAATCTAAAAGTTGCAAGTTTGTGGTTTGATAACAAGAATGTACTCAGGAATTGATTAGAAATGAATATGATTTAGATTTCCCTAAAAAAATTCACAACTAGCAAATGTGGTGTTCTGGCTAGCAGTTGCAGTGTTCTGAGAATCAGTTGTCGTTTTCTAGTTTTAACAATTGCAATGTTCTAAGGCTCAATTATGGTTAATAGTGATAGTTGTGGAAAATAACTTGTTTTTGTTCCAAGTCGACAATTTTGAATCAATTTTGATCTGATTTTTGTGAAGTCCGAATGGAAAACATTGTAAACAATCTAAAAATAATTGTCTTAGCAAGTCTAAATGTCAAAAAGTGTGTTCATAATTTGTATGTTTGGAGGTTATTCACCTCAATTTCTATAGTTATGGCACAATCAAATACAAATCACACACATAAGACACTCGCCTATATCCTATGGTCAATGGCCATAGTGCGACCCTTGGGCCCACAACTTGGAATCTCCTTCGATGCAAGGGAGGGACATCCTTTTAGGTTATGTATCACCTCATGTCTTGAGAGTGGATGGATAGGGGCCTCCTAGAATGGAAGGATGACCCAATCACCTTCTCCTTGGAAAGGTACAAGTCTGAATCAAGTAACTTATGCTCATCCAAGGATTCCTGTCTTACTCAAGGGAGCCGAATGGTGAGTAACTTTTGAGGTGTGATGCAACATCCCCTGCACAGAGCATGATTCCAATAAACTCAATCATAAAGGAGGGCTTTTAAATAGGTTGGTTCTTAGTTGCAACTCAAGGACATGTCACCTTGTGAGCATCCAACAAGCCACTTAAGACTTTAACCACTCCTACTAGGGGCACTTATACACAAAGGTACCTCCTCATTCTGAATGGAATTGTACGATGAAATCTAATAACATGAGGGATTGAAGTTTTGTCTAATCCTTTTATATACTAGCCCAAGGGAAAATTTGGTTGGAGTCACCAAGGATTTCTTCGTATGGATGTGTCTCTCTTGGTATGCCTCGCTAAGGGTAAAACAAAAGGAATACACACACAGTTCTTTCAGTCTCCAAGATCACATGAGGTGCAATGAGAGAGCATACAGAATGTGTTTGACTTGCACTAGCATGGTGTTCATTAACCTTAATATAACCATCTGTGTGGGTGATAGTGCAAATGTCAAAAGATGTTTTTAATTCTCAAGATCACCAAATGGTGCGAGAGAAGAGCATAGACACCTTAAGGAAAATACAAAACCACAAGACAATAAGACAATGGTTTATTTGAGGCTCCCAAATCAAAATGTGAGAAAAGACACTTGATGCAAAATTGTTGTTAGTTTTAAAGCCAATGAATGTGGAAAATGAAAGGTTAATTTTAAGCCCCAAATGAGTGAGATCATGCAAGTTGTTGTGTATTTTAATCCTTATGAGTGAGATAATGCACATTGTTATAAATTTTAAACCTTATGAGTGAGATAATGCACGTTGTTGTATATTTTAAGCCTTATGAGTGAGAAAATGCATGTTGTTGTAAATTTTAAGCCTTATGAGTGAGATAATGCAAATTCTTGTATATTTTAAACCTTATGAGTGAGATAATGTACGTTTGATTTTAATCAAATGAGTGTAAAAATATTGTAAAATGAGACAAGATAAACAAGTTAGAAAAAATGTATCCTTCCACCTATGCCACATGCTGCAAATTAGATATGAGTAACATGAAAACACCTAGACTACCACATGCAAAATATCTAATCTAAAAATTCCTACTAAAACCTAGATTTCATAATAAATAGATAATTGTGCCACAAAAAACTATAGTTGTGGCTTACTGTCTAGAAGCAAATGTGTCATTCCAAATAGCAATTGTGTCACCTGAGATGTCAACTACGTTGAAGCAAATGTGGTTCTAGAGGATATAGATGTGGCTCACGGGCTAAAACCTATAAAATCACTGAAATCTAGCAAAATTTTGAGAAATAACAAGGTAAAAATGATGCAACAACTCCGTTATGACTTGAAACTAAGACCTAAAAACCTGAAAATAGCCTAAAAACTAGAGAAAGAATTCCCTCTAAGGATTTTCCCCAAATTTGAAGCAAATGCATCATGCAAAGTCATAGTTGTGGCTTTCTGCTAAAAATAATTGTATCATTCCAAGCTTCAAATGCATTGTTTCATACCTATATCCTCCAAATCTCAAAATTTCTTGCAAAATCTATAAAAATATGTCAATTTCATGTTAGGTTCACTAATATAATCTAGGGTAAGATTCAAATAAAGGTTGAGGTATTAAAGCATCAAAACTAAACCTATAAAGCCCTAAATCAACAATAGAGCACAATCTAGTTCATAGAAATATAAACATAAAGTAAATATCACCTATGCCATGGTTGCTTGACCTCCATTGTCCTTCTCCATTTTTCTTTAATGTGCTTGATGCCCTCAGATATGATTATGCAGTTTTAGCCTAATATCTATGATAGAAAAATATTGAAGATGTCTCCTTGAGCAACATGTACTTGTGTATAAACTCAATAGATCGAAATGACGATGACATGCATCTTTTATAGAAAGCCAAATGTGAATGAAAGGTTGAGATTAAATGTCAAAAAGATATGTCAATCAATGGCCAAGAATGAAAGTTGATAAGGTTAGGGAAAAGATAAGAAATGAATGGCCGAGATTGAACAAAATAACTCAATCAAGGGTTGACATTAAACAAGACAAGAAGAGATAAGGATGGCACTGATAGAGAGAAAAAGCACAAAAAAAGGAAACTAAATAATTCTAAAAATTATTTAGTTTGAGAGGGAAAGTGAATAATTAAATAATGGAAACATTATTTAATTATAGAAGAAAAGAAAAATTGACTTTTTAATTAAATACAAATTTAATTCAAAAAGTGGGAGAAAAAAAAAATTACTAAATAATTAAGATAATTATTTAATAGTAGAGGGAAAAGATGACTTTTAAAATAAAATAATTGGAAATAGTTATCTCATTAGAAAGCGAAAGAAAAAGACAAGTGAGGAAAAAGTTGATTTTTAAAATAAATAATGATTTAATTCAAAAATGGGGGAAAAAACAAATTACTAGGTCATTAAATAAATAAATGTTATTTAATTTATGGAAGAAGAGGATAATGAATAATTAAATAATTGAAATACTTATTTAATTATAGTAGGAAAGACAATGGCAATTAAATAAATAACATTTATTTAATCATGGAGAGAAAGGATATTAGTGATATAATTAACTAAATAAAATTTATTTAATTAATCAAAAGAGTAAATAGAAAGATAGAAGTGAATTAATTAGATAATTAAAATTATTTAATTAATAGAAGTCAATAATTAAAATTATTTAATTAATAGAAGTCAATAATTAAAATTATTTAATTAATAGAAGACTTATGATATCAGTCAATAATTAAAAATATTTAATCATCAAGGATGAAAGGAGATTTTAGAATTTGTGGGTCTAGGAAATTTTTTAATGTCGACAACAATAATACAACAAAATCTACTTGAGAAAAAATAACCATCATTTACAAAACATATTTCCACATAAATTTAAAATTTTAAATTCACAAAACCACATAGAAATTATTTTCACAAGGAGTAAGACATGAATTATAATATAATAATATAAAACAACTACTAATATGTCATGACCCCTTCATGCTAGTACTTAAAAAAAAGTTAATAATAGTTAATTATGTAATTATTAAATAAAAATGATAATTAATTTTGAATTCAAAAAGGAAATTATTAAAATATTATAATTAAAATAAATAAATGAAAAGATTAATATTTTCTTTTTGAAATTTAAATTATCTTAAATAAATTATTCTTTAAATTATCTTCATAGAATAAAATATTGAAAAAAATAAAAAAAAATAATTATCTTGATTTGGATTGAGATTATCTTTAAAATTGTCTCCCTTATTATTTTTTAGTAAGGGTGGGGTCCCATGGAGGGGAGCTTCCTAAAAAATTTAAGTGGGTGTTGTTGAGATTTTTTAGGATTATTTTAAAGTGGGTTGTTTCATGAATTTTGTAGCATAGTTTAAGCTTAAAAATTTAAGCTCCTATATTTATGAAAGTTGGTGGTCTCATGAATTTTATTATTTTGCATATTCAATTCAATTGAGTACATAAATATAAAATTAGAATTAAAAAAAATTGGCAAGGATTTTAAAGCTTCATATGATTGACAAGTGACAGAAAAAGACCTAAGCTGGTGGGGCAATTTCTAGCCCCGCCCCTGCTTAAGTTTTTTTAAGCTCCTATATTTATGGAAGTTGGTGGTCTCATGAATTTTATTATTTTGCATATTCAATTCAACTGAGTACATAAATATAAAATAATAATTGGCAAGAATTTTAAAGCTTCATATGATTGACAAGTGGCAGAAAAAAACCTAAGCTGGTGGGGCAATCTCTAGCCCCACTCCTTTTGCACTTGCTTAAGTTTTTGAGCTAAAAAGTAGGGGTTGCTATTATTGAGGAAAAAATTCTAATTTACCCTGTAGCATTTTTCATTTTGGTTCATGAGATCCTTGCTCCTTAAAAATAGATTTTGAAACCCCCCATGGGACCCCACCCTAATTAGCAAGTTTGTTTTTTAAACAAATTGAATTATCTTAAATTTATAATTAGGAGTTATGCTTTAAAATTTATATTTATCTCAATTATATTCCATATAATATTTTTTTATCATTATCCTAACATATTTTAGATATTGAATATTGATAAGAAATGAATGAAATAATTTTTAATTAATATTTTATTTCTAATTATTTAGAAAAGTATTTTAAAGGATTAAAACAAGTTTTAAATCAATTGATTTATTGTAAAATAATTCAAAAATAAAAAATAAAAAATGATATAAATTGAAGATAAAACAAGTTAAAACAGACACAAACAAAGACTTGGAATGAGACTACGAGGAATTGGGAGCAAGAAATAAATTCAGGGTTCATCAATAGTAAGTCTATCATGTTAAAATTGTTATTGTTAAAATTCATTTAAAAAAAAAAAAAAACAAATTATATATGTTAAATAAGTTTTTAATTAAAAAAAAAGTTTTTAGTTAGTTTTAGTTTAACTTATTTTATTCCAATTTTTTTTACAAATATTATAATTTCAATTAAATTCGATAAATAGATTTTATCTAGAAAATAAATAAAGTAGCACTTGCATCTAAAGAAGTTTCAAGGATTACTTCCATAGAAAATTATATGTTTGTTAATATATTAGAGAGTATTGTTTGTACATGGACGTGTAAGGATACCATGTGCTACAAATTCTAGTTTTATGTGACTGGATTAAATAATTAATAATAAGAGTTAAATAATGGAATGAAATAAAGAAGTAGACAAATCTAGATTCTTTCCTTAGATGATACGTAATTTATTCAAAAAATGAGAACACTTAGTACATCTTAAATTAGTTTTTCAAACTTTGTATTGTGATAATAAAAGCACCATACAAGTTGCAAACAATCTAGTTTTCTATTCCAAAACAAAACATAATGAGATTGATGCTTACTATATTCAAGATCTAATTCGAGCAACTATTGTCAATCTACAATTTTGTTCAATGAAGAATAAACAATAAATATATTACTAAGAGTACGATTGAAGTAATTTTTTTAAAATTAAAAAGGAATGCTTGGTATGTTAGAGGTGAACATTAAGAAGGGATAGTGGTATAATGTTCCCCTCTTTTTTCTCTTTTTTTGTATTATTCCAACTAATCTTAAAGAAGATGTTAAGAAAAACTATGATTATTTAGAATAATACAAAGATGTTTCTAGAATCCTCCAAAAAACACAAGACCAAATTATTAAAGTAAAAAACTAAAATGTAAAATCTTTCAGATAATTAAAAAAATTAGATTTTGAAATCTATAAGAATAAATATGATTTTGTATTATTATAAACATATTATAATGTAATAAAAGTTAAATCAATATAAGTATTTTTTTCTAACCAAATAACTCTGTTTTATGCTCCATTTTTGCTAGTTTTTCTGTTTTGTGCTTGGTTTTTGTACTTACACTGAGAAGACAAAGCTTCTTGCTTCTCTAACGTGTTGAATTCCATTCAGAAGACAAAGCTGCGTCTCAGAAAACTAGGAAAGTGATCAAAAATTTTCTTCGCCAGGATGAAAGCTGCAGCTCGCACCTCCGAATGTGAAAAGTGACTCAAATTATTAATGAAACTTGTGATTAGGGTTTTATCATGACATTTGTGGGAGGGCATGTGATGAAGGCTTCCTTGGAGTTCAGTTACGATCTTGAAAAGTGGTATCTGATTCATTCATGACATACCTACCTACACTTTCTCCAGAAAATGGCAGTGTTAATGATAGATGTCGACGGCTCAGACACTCTAAATGGTCGTGCACTCCTCATCTTTCTACGCCAGGCTGTATGGGAGCTCCATGTCTCCTACAGGGGACGCCTGTTCATTCAATATCTCTTATTGAAAAAGACACTATATCAATTCAGTCATTGACATTTACAGGTCTCATGCTTACAAATGCGAAAATCAAGTTTTACCGGCGTTTAATGGTAAAAGCTTTCAAAATCTCATTTATTACAAATCTAGATTTGTTTAAATTTATTTTATTCTATTAATTAGTACTTATTATTAATTGTTTAATTTAATTTCATACAATTAGAATTTACAGCACATAACATCCTTGCACATCTATACACAAACACATACTCTATGATTTCCCCATAGAATATCTATTCATATTCAAACTATTAGCTATCTCAAGACCAATTCTGTACGCCTTCCTTCTGCTTCATTAGTCAAAACGCCTAGAACCACCAACCATTTTCTTTAATGTTTCAGATATTGATGTAGCTGAATCAAAGCATGCTCTTTATGCTGAGAATACAAAGAACTCAGGAGTAAACTTTTAGAATGGTAGGAGATTGTCGTATTAATGAAGCTATTAAAAATCCTTTAAAGAAAATAAGTTAGTAGCCTGTAAACCAGAAATGATATTAAATATTAAGAAATTTCAAAATGTATATGTATATATAAATGATTTCAGAAGAATTAGACAGATTATTTATGTTTATCATTTTGGAAAGTAATGTTGTGTGAAAGCTATGTTATGTTATCTAGTTATGGTAAATTCACTAAGTCTAAAATATTTATTTCTAAAAAAATAAAATGGATTAACTAAAATATTTATTCCTTTATTCATATAAGGAAGAAAACAAAATGGATTAACTAATTTTATTAATCATTACGATGCCTTTACTAAAAATGAATGAGTAAGATCTATGTTTTCTTTAATTAATTAATTCCATGTACAATAGATTCAAGTTTACTTTAATGGTTTCTTTTCTTAGGCAAATGGTTACTTCTTTATCAGCTGTGAATATGTAGAACTATATCTTCTTTAAAAGTGCACAATAGATTCCAAGTTATCTTATGTACTGAATTTTCTTTGTTAATAATTTATTTAACTGATTTCTTTATATATTTAAAATTATTTAGATTCTTTTCAATTATTAATGAATTGACATAGAATTAGAAGAAAAAGATATGGAAAACTTTGATATATAAGAAAAACATTGCATGGTTCTTCTATTGTTTTATCAAGAAAATGTATTTGGAATTTCTTTGATAGTTGATTTATTATAAAGCAATTCACCAAAGAAGTAATAACTTAGAATAAAAAATGGTTCTTTTTTTAAAACGTCCATTGTTTCAAAGGAAATTATATATATTTATGTATGTTAGATCGTGATAGAATATAGTCATAAAAGGAGATTGAATATAGAATGAAATGAAGTGTGCGAACAATCTTTACTCATGCTTAGGAAGACTTAAATTTATTCATTAAGTTTATTTTTTTGTAAAGTAGAAGTGTATTATTTGTTTTAATATGAAAACTTCTCTATTGGATGACTTGCCACCAATAGTTAAAATTCTTAAATTAGAATGTAGATTATCTATTGAATGGCTTGCTGTAGATAGATTAAAATTTAATTGTCGAATGTAGCTTCACTATTGGATGGCTTGCCGCCAATAGCTTAAATGTTTAATTTTGAATTTAGCTTCTCTATTGGATGGCTTGCCACCAATAGCTTACATGTTTAATTTTGAATTTAACTTCTCTATTGGATGACTTGCTGCCAATAGCTCATCATTTCATTTCAATTTTTTTAAGAACCTCAACACCGTATGCTCTTGCCTCACCTCCATGGGGATCTTCATTATTATTATTAGTTTCTAACCCCACTAAATAAGTGGAAATATCACTCACCACTAGAACCAATATAAAAAATCTAGCATAACCAATATTTCAAAACCTTCATCAAGAGGAGAATCTATTTGAAAGAGGGGAAATTAATGTCATACCTAATCAAGAGTTGGAAATTAGGGAATTGCCAAAGGATCAAATGAAAAATATTAACCCTCGAAAGTTTTATGGGAAACAATTAGGATAAGGAGATGAAAATTCGATAATAGAAATGGAAAATACTTTGAATTAAGGGATTATATAGAATTAGTTAAAGAATTATGGGGGGGTTTATCAGTTAATTGGTGAAGAGATGCAAGATGGTGGATTAATGTAAAAGAACAAAATGGGTACACCAAGGAAAACATTTCATGGGCACAATTTGTGCAACATTTTCAGAAAATATGGTTACCACAACTATTCTTTGATGAAAAGATGATAGAGTTTCATAATCTAAGGCAAGGGTCTCTAATAGTATAACAATATCGGAATAAGTTTTTAAAATTGTTGAAAGGTACACAATCTACTGAGAGGGGGGGTGAATTAGTAGATCTATTTTAAATAAAATTCTCAACTTCTACACTATCTACCAGATCATGCAATTTGAATCTTTTACAATTTTTATATATATTTTCAACATGAAGAGAACTTAACCATAAAAACACACATAACATAAGATAACACACAACACTAGATGTACATGGAAATATAAGATGGGAAAAAACCACAGTTAGAAAGCTCACAAGAAGGATTATAATAACTGAATTTACAATGTGATGTAGGCACCAACCTACCAGAGATACCAATCCCCAATTGAATCTGTGGGCACCAACTTACCAGAGGCACCAATCCCCACCGAAAAGAGACACCACTCCCTATTGAAAAAATACAAGTAGAACACCAGTCCTATCAGAATACGTAAATAATGGCAGATTTGAAATTTAACTATGATATGCACCAAAGACACAACTAACACTCTTCTACACTGAAAATGACCCTTTGATACTAGCGCTCCCTCTTTTCTTCACACTTATGTCACATACATTCCATTCATTACACTTTCATTTAACACACTTGTACATCTCACACCTACAATGCATCTTAACATTTGAAATACATATTTGACATTACATTAACACTCTTTCATGTCGGTCATGGATCCACACAAACCTAGACGACATAGGGTGGACCTAAATTCAAATTACATGAAATGTGTATTACAATGGTCGAAACACAATTTTTTTCCACCAAAAGAACTTGACACCTTGTGCCACCATGAGAACCTTAAACAAGTCCTATCCTAACTCCACACACATGATTTTAATTCCATGCACTTCAAGTTGTTATCATACATGCCTCAAAATTTGAATAGCTTGAATGAACTTTTGATACTTCACATTCCTTGCACACTGAGCTGTGCCACCAAAAAGTTGAGAAACTATTAGAACTAGTGTAGACATACTCTCCTTTCAAACTATAGAGCTATGCTACATTTATGAAAGAAATACCAACCATTTTAATAAATCTCTCTGCCCAAAAGATATCTTTCTGGACCACCACATTCATGCTGATTGCATACCTAAAATGGTATAATAAATATAATAACTATTTGAAGGAATTTATGCCACGACACAAACTTTCTTTATGATGTACATGAATCAACTTGACAGTTTGCACAATGATAAATAACTTTCTTCATCTTTGACAACCTTCACATCTAACAGCCTTGACACCCTTTGATAACCACTGCCAGCAACAATGACCTCATGACATTAGTTTGACATCAATGACAACCTATGCTCGACAAAAATATGAGAGAAGTCAAACCAAAAAAACTATATTAGGACTAAACACTAATATTGGAGTTGAGGTGGACATGCATGGTCCTAAAAATATGAAGTATTAGAGGTGTCCTTATAATAGGAAAGGAAACTTTGGAATCTTTAGTTGAGGCAAGGAAAAATTTAGCAATAACAAGAATCTACCTTTCAAAAGGAAATTGAACTTCAAGAGTAATCAAAACTTCAAGAACTGAAGAATTAGTTATAAAAAAAAAAGACTGACATTGAATTAAAATACAAGGAATGGTCAAAATGGAAATAATAATAGGGAATATTCTAGTAGGAACAATCATAAAAACAATAATAGACCAGTATATCCCCTAATATTTAATGGTATAAGCAATGAACCTCCAAGAAATAAATTACACCATGGGTACCATTGAGTAGTTGCTTCATGTGCAAAGGAAATCATTATGCAAAAGAATATCCTAGGGTGCAACAACAACAACCCTCTCCAGAAATAATTCATGCAGCTCTGTAAGGAATAATCAGGAACAAAATCAAAATGTACCCATTAAAACTACATGTATACTTTCAAAATAACCAATTTCCATATTAATAGATACTGGATCATCTGAATGTTTTATTTCTCTAGAATTTGTTAAAAGAATGTCTTTAGGAGTTAGATGCATGGAAACATCATGGACCATCCAATATGGGGATAAGGCAGTTAGAGAAGTAGATAAGTGTTTATCAAATTTGCTTCAATAAAACTTCTTGAGTTTAAAACCAAAGTAGATATAGATGTGGCACCCTTAGGATCATATGATGGGCAAGTATACAAAGATGGTTACCAAAAAGGGGACTTAAGTGGACAACTTTGTTCTGAAATCAGGAAATACTAACCTTGGATGTGAAATTGAGGATACTTACACTCAAAATTTTGAGATGGAACAAAAAAAAGGATTCAAGTGCTCCGAGTCTACTTCCTAAACTACTAATTTATTTTGAAAATGGTTGAGATTAAGGGGTTCAAACAAGGGACGTACACAAATTGGTGTTGTTTTTGTCAGAAAAACATAACATAGCAACTCTTGTACGACCCTTGTACGGTGAACTTTTTTTTAGTATTTTTATAATCGCAATAGTTAGAAGTTAGCTAACAGTATGTAGTTGATGCACGATTTTTCTGATAATTTTTTAATGAATATTTGATTTTTTACTAATTTGCGAAGTGGACATTTCTTGAAAAACAGAATTTTGGCCGTGCTACCCCTACAAATTTTGGAAACTAATTGATTTTTTTTTTTACTTTTTAAAAAAAATTTGTAGAATGGAGTCTAGTTTCTAAAAATGTAATTTATTTGAAAAATCAATGAACGGTTAATTTAGAATGAAAAAAAACCAAACACTGCTTTTTGGCAAAAAAAAGACATACAGATAAGATAAATTATGGATGAAAGGCTTAACATTTTCAGAAAGTGAAAAAAATTACATTGTTGGATAGCTAAGAGAGAACCCAACATTACCCATGTGTTCAATTTTTTCGATATTGAACCACGTGCAATCCTGACGGTGAGCACGAACTTGATTATGAGAAATATGGTAGATTTTTTAAAAAGACATCTCTGGTCGTTGGGAATTCCCTCCAAGCCTTTGGGTTGGTATTCCAAGGTAGAGATCAAGCCTAAGGCTCAGGAATTACCAAAGCAAGACATAACGTGAGCGCGTTATAACACGCTTGCGTTATATCTCACTTTTCACATGGTTTTTGCTTCTGCGGCAACCATGTCAACTAAGACATAACGCGAGCGCATTATAACGCACTCACGTTATGTATTCCTTTATGTTAAATGTTAATATATTGAATGTATGTTGATATATTTGTATGTTTGTATGTACATGTATGCTTGTATGTCATGTATGTATGTATCAAGGCATATATGTTGTATGTATGCCTGTATGTATGTTAGATTGTATCTACACATGTATGTATGTATGCTTGTATGGATGCAAGATTATATGTACATATGTATTATGCTTGTATGTATCCATTTATGCATGTCTTTAGACAGGGGGAGAATTAAGAGGGTGAGAGAGTGGAGAGATGGAGAGGGGGTGGAATTGAGAGTTTAAGAGAGAGGGAGTCGAAGAGAAGGGGTTGGAGTAAGAGGGACTTACCTAGGTAGGGTGGGAGGGATAGAGGGAGGGAGAGAGAGACAGAGAGAGAGAGGGGGGATGGGAGAGAGAGAATTGAGGGAGAGGGAGAGAGACAGAGAGAAAGAGAGAGTTATGTAGGTAGTGTGCCAAAGGGAGAGACTTGAGAGTGTTGGGGGGGGGGGGAGAGGGAGAGACTTGAGAGATAGGTAGTTAGAGGGAGTGTGAGAGAGATGGAGTGTTAGAGAGAGGGAGTGGGAGAGAGAGGGAGTGTGAGTGAGAGACCTGAGAGAGGGAGAGGGTGTGGGAGGGAGTGACCTGATAGAGGTAGAGAAAGAGGGGGTGGAGTGAGAGGGACTTATCTAGGTAGGGTTGGAGGGATAGATAGAGAGAGGGGAGAGAGACAAAGAGAGTTACCTAGGTAGGTTTCTAGAGGGAGAGACTTGAGAGAGAGGGGGTGGGAGGGAGAGACATGAGAGAGAGGGAGAGAGAGGTAGTGGGAGGAGAGAGTGGGATAGAGTGGGAGGGACATAAAGAGAGATCGATAGAGGGAGTGAGAGAGGGTGGTAGGGATTGATTGAATGAGAGGTACATAGAAAGAGGCAGATGGTAGATAGAGACAATTAGAGAGGGTAGGAGGGAGGGAAGGAGGGAGGGGTGAGATGTATAGATAATGAGAAAGTGATAGAGGTTGAGGGTATAGGGTTGAGGGATTAGGGTGGAGGACCTATAGGGTTGATGGTTTCTAGGGTATTAGGGTTTAAGGTTTGAGGGTTGAGGGAATAGTCGATGGTAGAATTTGGATTTGAGAATTATAGAGGTAGAAGTTTAAGGTTATGCGTTTGAAAGAGGTTTGGGGTTAAAGTTTAGGGTTAAGGTTTACTTAGTTTGAGGAGTAGATGGTTTAGAATTATAGGTTTGAGGGTATATAGTTTAAAACATTAGGTTTAGGGTCCAATGTAAGGGGTAGAGGGTAGAGGGTCTAAGGATTGAGGGTTGAGGGATTAAGGGTTGAGGGTTGAGAATTGAGGGTTGATGGTTTAATGTATAGGGTAAAGGTTAGAGGGTAGAGGGTTTAAGGGTTGAGAGTTGAAGATTGAGGGTTTAAGGTATAGGGTCAAGGGTTGAGCGTTGAGGGTCCAATAAATAGGGTAGAGGTTATAGGGGTTGAGAGATTAAGGGTTGACAATTTAGGGATTAAGGTAGAGAGTTTTTTTGGATTTCATGATACAAGGGTTGAGGACTTAGGGTTGAGGGATTAGGGTTTAGGGTAGAGAGTATTGGGTTAAAGGGTTGAGGGATTAAGAGGGTATAGCGGTTGAGGGATAAGGGTTTAAGGGTTGAGGATTGAGGGCTGAGGGATTAAGAGGGTATAGGGGTAGAAGGATTAGCGTTGAAGGGTTGAGGGTTGAGCATTGAGGGTTGAGGGATTAATAAGGTATAGGGGTAGAGGGATTAGGGTTTAAGGGTTGAGGGTTGAGCGTTGAGGGATTAAGAGGGTATAGGGGTTCAGGGATTAGGGTTTAAGGGTTGAGGGTTGAGGGTTGATGGATTAAGAGGGTATAGGGTTGAGGGATTAGACTTTAAGGGTTGAGGATTGAGGGTTCAAGGATTAAGAGGGTATAGGGGTAGAGGGATTAGGGGTTAAGGGTTGAGGGTTGAGCGTTGAGGGATTAAGAAGGTATAGAGGTTAAGGGATTAGGGTTTAAGGGTTGAGGGATGAGGGTTGAGGGATTAAGAGGGTATAGGGGTTGAGGGATTAGGGTTTAAGGGTTGAGGGTTGAGGGTTCACGAATTAAGAGGGTATAGGAATAGAGGGATTAGGGTTGAGTGTTGAGGGTTGAGGGATCAATAGGGTATAGGGGTAGAGGGATTAGGGTTGAAGGGTTGAGGGTTGAGCATTGAGGGACTAAGAGGGTATAGGAGTTCAAGGATTAGGGTTGAGGGTTGAGGGATTAAGAGGGTATAGGGGTTGAGGGATTAAGGTTTAAGGGTTGAGGGTTGA